>JAEIGR010000065.1:600000-754592 GCA_018904305.1 Scaptomyza montana
AGATATAAGAAAACACATAGATAATAGTGAAGTAACGTTTTTGACACTTCTCGAATTTAGTAAAGCTTTTGACACGATAAACCATGAGATACTCTTGACAAAATTGCATAAAATGTAAAATTTTTTATTCAACAGCTACAAAACTATTACGTTCATACCTCACTAACAGAAGGCAAGCTGTTGTTGTAGCTGATATTAAATTTAACCTTTGATATGTTGCTCGGGGTGTTCCGCAGGGATCGGTACTTGGACTGCTACTTTTTACTATATGTATATGTTAATGTTAAATAATGTTAATTTGCCTGATGTTTTATCTAGATGTGAAGTCAATATGTATGTTCAAATGTATGTGAGTCGTCCATTATGTCAACTTAATGAATGTATAAATATGTGTAATATTGAATTAATATCTGTTAGTAAATGGGCACGTGAAAATGGGTTGGCCTTAAATCGAGCAAAATCTAAACGCCTTATAATATATAAGAAACTTTTGAGCTCAAATAACTTAAACAAGCTTAATATAGATGGAGTAGAAATAAATTATGTAGACAAAGCTGATAATTTAGGTGTAACACTAAACAAAACACTTTCTTGGACAGATCATGTTAATAAAACTGTTGGAAAAGTTTATGGTGCCCTAAGGCAACTTTCCTTAACTCAACGTTTCTTGCAAGAGCAATGGTTGCACCCATATTAATGTATGGTATTGAGATTTTTGGCAAAGGCAGTTCAGCCAGTCAAAATAAATTAAAGTTGGCGCTTAATAAGATTGTTCGCTATGTATTTAATCTAAAAAGACTAAAATTAGACTAACCTCATTAACCATTAGATTCTAACTCTTCTCCATAAAATTATTTATACCAAGCAGCCTGAGTATCTTTTTAACAATCATAGATGTGCTAAATCCCAAAGAACCAATAATATAATTTGTTTAAGAAAACTTGCCTGTTCTGAAAGACAGTTCTACATCTGGGCTGTTCGCCTTTGGAACCAATTACCAACTCAATTAAAGACCATTAGAAACGCATTTTAATTTAGCAATAAATTAAAAGCACACTAAAGAGTAAGAATGTAAAAATAATTAATATACAGTACATAGGAATAATAATTGTAATAATAATTTTATTTATTTATTTTTATTATTTTTTGTGGTTGAGGAGGGGAAATGCCTGCAGGCATCTCTCAATCTGCCGTCGCAGAGAGGTATGTGGGGCTTGCACCCACTAAAACCCCTCCTCTCTAGGCCTCTTTCCACTTCGGAATCGCTTTCGCATTAATTCGAAGTAGTGCCTATTTCGCGCGCTACGCCAACCGTTTACGCCTTGTACGTTCACTTAATGGATTCGCGTCCGGATCCTGCCATCACTTAGACACATCACGTCATCATTGTGCCTCAATTTGTGCAATGCGCCGCTCTTCCAGTATAACGGTGTCCAGATCACGTTTCTTCCCCGCAAAGTTTGTAACTGCGTCCCAGAACTCCTTGCGCAGCAGCATTTTTACTACAATGTTTTCGGGTTCGATGCGCCCAATATTGTTTTCCAGCGCGCATCTATACTTGTTCCACTTCTGGCAGTGGACAACAGCCGCATCACCATAGATACAGCAAACACCATCCGTTTTCCCCATGCGGAAAAGGTATTTCCTGAAATATCCATGTCCGGCCAACAGCTGTGTTAGATAATAATTTACCTCGCCATGAGCTCTGTTCATCCAGCTCTTTACGTTAGGAATAAGCCTCGACGTCCACCTGCCGGTTGCGTCTGCACTCCATCGCTCTTGCCACTGTTGGATTGTCTGCTGTCTAGCTTCCCCAAAGGTCAAAACTCTTCCTTCCTGGTTTGCTACCCAGCGTTTCCTGCGTTCAAAAGCTAGTAAGTCGATGGCTGCTAATCACCAGCACTGTCGCTTCGGGTACTGTCCGGTAAGCAGAAGTGATCCTAAGCGCTGCAGTACGTTGCACTGACGCGTACACCATGCGTCGGCAATCAGCTTCCAGAGCTTCAGCCCACAACTCACACCCATATAGTAGGATGGTATTGGTGATCGTCAAGAGCAATCTTCGCTTACTCTGCGTGGGGCCTCCGATGTTCGCCATAAGTCTGCTTAGGGATGCTGTGGCTCTTCTGGCTTTATTGGCTGCGTGTTGGATCTGCGCCCAGAAGTTGAGCCTGCCGTCTAGTTGTAGTCCTCAGTACTTTGCCGTTCTCTGCGTACTTTTTGTATGGCCACAAACCTGCAATGGGGTTTCGAGCTGTATATGGCTTTTCGTAAGTAAAAGAAGCTCCGTTTTTTCCGCAGCCAGCTGCAGACCGTGATCATGGAGCCATGCTTGGACCTGAATCATTACAACATTTAGCTTACGCTGGGCTTCAGTGGTGTCACGCGCAACAATCACAGCAGCAACGTCGTCAGCGAATGCCACTAAATGGGTGTTTTCTGGCATTCTCATCTCTAAGATGCTGTCGTAGGTGTCGTTCCACGGGTCAGGACTGAGGATTGACCCCTGTGCAGCGCCAGACGTGATCGTACGTTGTCTGCTACCTTCGCTTGTGTCGTAGAGAAGAACACGCTCGCTAAGATAGCTCCTGATCATTTTCATTAGGTACCGGGGTGTCTGGTACCTGATCTCTAGCGTGTTGATGATATCAGCCCAATCCATGCTGCCTTGGAGACAATCCACCAGCTTTCTCCACCGCAGCAGCGAGTCTTGGCTTAACCAGCCTCTCCAGCAGCTCGCCGGAAGTATCTGGCATGCACAGTGGCCTATATGCTGCAGCGCACTCTAGGTTGCCCTTGCCTTTGCTGATTAATGTTAGCTTTTGTTGCTTCCAGACCTTAGGTAAGTTTCCTTTTTCCAGGCAGGCATTGTACAGCATTGTCTAGCAGCACTTGTGGACGTTCGGCTGCAATTGCTTTCAGCACCTTGGAAGCAATGCCGTCTGGTCCCAGAGCTTTGTTATTCTTAAGTGCGCCAGCAGCGGATACAAGCTCTTGCACCGTGAACAAGGGTGGCAGAACATTTGGCACCTGCTACGGTAGTAGTTCCAGCGGTTGGTGTGTCGGAAACAGTGTATCAACTATCTCAGCTGTATAGGAGCGGAGGGGATAGGTTGTCACCCAACTTCTTCATGACTATCTTGTAGCCCATGCCCCAAAGATTGCTATTTATGTCATTTCTGAGCTCCTCCCACTTGGTCGCTTTGCTTTTGATTATAGCTGCATTCAAAGTCCGTCTTGCCATTTTGTATGCTTCTGCTTCTGCTTCTGCTAGACCCCGTCTTCGAGCTCTGGTGAGCTTCCGTCTGCGTCGGAGACACGCGCGTCTCAGCTCAGCGATTTCTTCATTCCACCAGTATGCCGCCTTCTTTCGGGTTGTATGCTGGACCCTAGGCATAGCAACATCGCAAGCTCGGGTTATGCTCTGCATGGTCTGTTGCACGATCGCTTGTGCGCTATTAGCTCGGACCTGTAGAGCTGTGTTTCTGTCGAGTGCTGTCAGCAGCGGGAAAGAAAAAGTGTCAAGATTGCAGTTCTACGATAACTGGGGGGCTGGCAAATCGATTCAATCGATAACTCAAAATCGATAAATCCACCGTTTTCGGTAAGAGGATAGCTAGCAATAAACCCCAAAAACCTGGATCAAAAATTTTGTAGCCACGCCCATCCATTCCGCTTCCAGCCCCCACGCAGGTTATAATCAGAAACTCCCATAACTTCCACAGACTTTGAGCTAGACCCACCAAACTTGGTGCCAAGATAGGTGATGATTACCTCCACAAAACTCCATCAAAATTCTTCAAATTTCACTTACACCCATATCGCCCTAGCCACCCTAGCCGCCCCAAAGGTTGGTCAAAAACGGGAATGCGTTCATATACCATAATTTTTCAGCTAAAGCTACCAAATTTGTTAAGAAGATAACAACAACTCCCAAATTATGGATGTCACGCCCACCCATATTGCTCCCAGCCCCAACCCTGGGTTTGCGTAGCATTTTGCACTAGAGCCACCAAATTTGGTGAGAAGGTAACATCAACCCCCAAATTATGGATGTCACGCCCACCCATAGCGCCCCCAGCCCCAACCCTGGGTTTGCGTAGTATTTTGAGCTAGAGCCACCAAATTTGGTATGAAGATAACTGGTAACTGGCAAAAATCCTCAACTGAACCCTCCACGAGGGTGCCGGCTGGGCAATAAGCATCGTTCTGCCTCAAAACAAACGAAGGGTCCCTGATGCAAATTACGGAGGGACAGGGCGGCGTCTGACCAAAGCAAACGACACACCGCTCAAAGGCTTCGGCAATATAAGGCTGTGGGGCTAGACAAGGCTACAGGCACCGATGCCCAGCTAAGGGGAGCTCTATACCACTCAAAGGATTCGGCAATACGAGGGCGAGAGGCAAACCAAAGCAATAGATATCATCCTGCCGTAAAACAAACGCCTGTAGAGAGGTAGTACAATGTCTAGCTAAGTTGATCTCTACGCCACTCAAAGGCTTCGGCATGGTTAGAACGTGAAGGAAACCATGCTTCGAGGTCCTTGGCAGTAAGGTTAAAATGCTATGGGTAGACTCCCCAAAAAAAAAAATTATATGGAGATGACGGACGGTCAAGCACGGGTTGGGATGTCAACCCAAATGTCGGTGGTAAAGGGTGCTACCACCAGCGGGAACACGGGGGGGGGAATCCTCTCTGCGTGTTGCCAGCGATCCACCCTCCGTACTGGTTGGAGCAGGCCAGGACGGTTGCAAAGATACTGTCAAAACACAGCAACAACTAAAACCCAAAATGTGGCGTGATACCGCAGGCCATAGAGACTCGGATTGCGAATCACATGGCGGGTCTCTTACCTCGGAGGCCGAGGATCTGCCATCTACTTCAAACCCTAAGAATACCAGTAGGTAGGGTCGGGCTCAAAAAGTCAAAGAAGGGCATGAGAGCCAAGGCCCAATACAGGCAGCCCTTAAGATCCCGGCTCGGCTTGCTGACTGTAAACGAGATCTCACAGAGGATGAGATCCACCAACAGAAGTGGGCTGACCAAAGCCTCGAAGAGGGTAGATCTCACTTCGAGAAAAAAAGGAACTTGGCGCCGAAAGACGCCAGCGATCCGCTGAAAGCGCAAAAGCAGAAGTACCAGCTAGCAAGCGGCCCTGCAAAAAGCCAATGCCACGGGCAAAGCCGACAGCCAGTGATGTGGTGAGGCGGCATCTAGTCGTTACGCTCATGGACTGGAGCGACCCAAACGGCAATATGAAGCCCGAACAGTGGAAAAAGGCGGAGGCGAACCGGACTCGCTTCCCATCTTTTTTGATGGAGCGGTCTAGCTCTCCGGCGTTAAAATCCTGAGCTGCAAGGATGACCTCACTCTGAAGTGGGTCACCGGCATCGTGGCTGCCCTGGACGCTTCGTGGGAGGGTGCCAAGCTGGAGGTAATGGACAGAACTTGTATTCCGTCCGTGCCGAAGGCAAAAGTACTCTTCCCGTGGGTCGTACCAGCGGACCAGGCGCTGCAGCTACTCAAGTGGCAAAACCCGACGTTGAGTAGCCTGATAGCAAGGGTCAGCAAATGGTGATCCAGATCAACAAGGAGGCCGACGATTTGCTTTACGAAAGATTCGGCAAGATGGCGTGAGCGTGGGTAGTGTTTACCTGCGACTCAAAAAGCACCACCCGGGCGATACCAACACCAACACGTTGGAGGCGGGTGAGGTGGTGAGAGACCTGGCGGAGGTCACCCACACTACCATAAGTCTCAAATTGAAGGACGACGATGATGCGGACATAACCATTGTTTAAGTCCCATCCGTGAAGGGTCATCCAAGTCAACCTCCATGAAAGCAAGTTGGTTTCAGCGGAGCTCCTGATAACCCTGGAGGCAGGGCTCGCCGACGTCGCCTTAGTCCAGGAGCCTTGGACAGCGTCGGGAAACAAGGTTTCTGGTTTGAAAAGTCCAAACTCATACATATTCTACCCGGCAACATTAAATAGAGCAAAGACCGTAATCCTAGTAAGGAAAGGTATCTATGCTTACTTATTGTCTAATTACAGTACTGACGACCTCACGGTGGTAGCGCTAGAAGGCGGTAGAGATGAACCAATCGTGATGGCATCCTGCTACATGGCGCATGACATTGACGCTCAAGAGTTCACTCGATTGGTGACGGAGGCTGAGCCAAAAGAGCAAGCCCTCATCACTCAGTAGGAGGATGCGGGGATATCAACGGTAGAGGAGAGTCACTGCTTGATTTCATACTTAATACTTATCTTAAGATAGCAAACGAGGGGGAAGAATCAACATATGTTGGTCCTACCTCATCAAACGTCTTAGATATGGCCCTCGCGTCGGTAACGAATACCGCACACAGGTACATTCAATTTCGTGTTGTTTTTGAACGAATAATGAAGAAGAAAGTGTACATAAACCAGCGGAACACGGACTGGGAGCAATTCGGAAAAGAGGTTGAAAGAAACCTACCACGACTACCTAAGAAAGCCTCACTAGACAAATTCGAGGAGTCTCTGGAGACACTCAATAAAAATCTGGTCAGCTTATCACAAAACATGTAGACCGTCCCAAGAGAAAAAGAGACACATGCCCCCATGGTGGACTCCAGAACTCAAGAAGAACTCTTCAAACTCGCAAAACAAGCGGAAGAAGAGCTAGTATGGATCGAATACAAAATACGGCTGCGTGGCTTTCAGAAAAAAGTACGCATGGCAAAACTTCTGTTCAAGTATTAAGAAGGCAGCTGACACTGCAAGGTTAAGGAAGCTGCTAGCTCGCCAACAGATAGTACATAGCCAATGAAAAACCGATGATGGCAGATGGACGGAAAGCAGTGAAGATGCGGCAAATGTGCTCCTAGAGGCACATTCCCCTAACTGCACAGAAGTCAACACAAACACACAAACGATATCTCTAGCCACAAGAGTGGAAATTCCTGAGAATATCACAACAACGCCACGGATAATGTGGGCTATAGACTCCTTTGAAAGCTATAAATCACCGGGTCCAGACGGGATATTCCCGGCCATGCTGCAGAAGGTCAAACATGTGATCACTCCATGGCTGAGGGAAATATTTAGGGGATGCCTTAGTTATGGCTATGTGCCGGTGGCCTCGAGGACGGCACAGGTAATTTTCCTGCCTAAAGGCCCATTCCCAGCAGCTGCGAAACGGAATTTTTATGTTCAACTCTATATAAAAACAAGTGGAAACGTTGCAGTCGGACGCAACCGACTGCGGCATACTCGATACCAGAATTAAAACCTGTAAAAAGAGGCCTGAATGCAAAGGGGTACGGATGCGGCAGGGGTTTACGCTGCCTTAAAGATTCTCCGATGCAGATGGGGATGCCACTGGCTCTCTTCATACCAAATTTGGTGACTCTAGCTCAAAGTTTGTAAAAGGTGGGGAAGGGGGGGGTGCTGGGGCGGTATGGGTAGTTGTGGCATCAAAATTTTTGTTGCAGATCTTTCTGAAATGTCAATTGCTATCTTCATACAAAATTTGGTGACTCTAGCTCAAAATTTGTAAAAGGTGGGGAAAGGGGGGCTGGGGGCGGTTTGGGTGGGCGTGGCATCCAAATTTTTGATGCAGATCTTTGTGGAATGTCAATTGTTATCTTCATACCAAATTTGGTGACTCTAGCTCGAAGTTTGTAAAAGGTGTGGAAAGGGGGGCTGGGGCCGGTAAGGGTGGGCGTGACATCCAAATTTGTGATGCAGATCTTTGTGGAATGTCAATTGCTATCTTCATACCAAATTTGGTGACTCTCGCTCGAAATTTGTAATAAGTGGGGAAAGGGGAGCTGGGGGCGGTATGGGTGGGCGTGGCATCCAAATGTTTGATGCAGATCATTGTGGAATGTCAATTGCTATCTATATACCAAATTTGGTGACTCTAGCTCGAAGTTTATAAAAGGTGGGGAAAGGGGGGCTGGGGGTGGTAAGGGTGGGCGTGGCATCCAAATTTTTGATGCAGATCTTTGTGGAATGTCAATTGCTATCTTCATACCAAATTTGGTGACTCTCGCTCGAAATTTGTAATAAGTGGGGAAAGGGGAGCTGGGGGCGGTATGGGTGGGCGTGGCATCCAAATTTTTGATGCAGATCTTTGTGGAATGTCAATTGCTATCTTCATACCAAATTTTGTGATTCTAGCTCGAAATTTGTAAAATGTAGTGAAAGGGGGCTGGGGGCGGTATGGGTGGGCGTGGCATCCAAATTTTTGATGCAGATCTTTGTAAAATGTCAATTGCTATCTTCATACCAAATTTTGTGATTCTAGCTCGAAATTTGTAAAAAGTAGTGAAAGGGGGGCTGGGGGCGGTATGGGTGGGCGTGAAATCCAAATTTTTGATGCTGATCTTTCTGAAATGTCAATTGCTATCTTCATACCAAATTCGGTGACTCTAGCTCGAAAATTGTAAAAAGTGGGGAAAGGGGGGCGAAATGGAGGGCTTGGCTCCAAAACGTTGATGCAAATTTTTGGGGGTCGTTGCCAGCTATCTTCCTACCAAATTTGGTGGCTCTAGCTCCACAACTCTGGAAGATACACGCATTCCCGTTTTTGACGAAGCGTTGGGGTGGATGGGGGCGGCTAAGGCAGTATTGGTGGGCGTGGCATCCAAACTTTTGATGCAGTTTTTAGGGGGTCATCATCACCTATCTTGGCACCCAATTTGGTGGCTCTCGCTCAAAAACTGTGGGAGATATAACCATTTCTGATTTCAAATTGCGGGGGGGCTGGGGGCGGAATGGGTGGGCGTGGCATCCAATCTTTTGATGCAGTTTTTGAGGGGTCATCATCACCTGTCCTGGCACCAAATTTGGTGGCTATAGCTCAAAAACTGTGGGAGATATAGGCTTTTTTGATTTTAAAATTCGGGGGGCTGGGGGCGGAATGGGGGGCGTGGCTCCAAAATTTTTGATGCAGCTTTTTGGGGGTTGCTAGTAGCTATCTTCTCACCAAATTTGGTACTTCTAGCTGTAAGGATGTGCGAAATATGTGGATTTATAGGTTTTGAGTTATCGAATTTATCGATTTGCCAGCCCCCCAGTTATCGTAGAACCCCCATCTTGACACTTTAATTTACTATCCCATAGATAAAGAGATTTGGAAAGTTTCAAGACTCTAGTTTAAGGGTGTGGAAAAAAGTTGCGTTCATACAGACGGACAGACGGACAGACGTACAGACACCATGACGGACATTGCACAAACTCAATATACTCTTTACCTTCGGTATCGAGTATAAAAACAGTTGTCAGAAATTTTCTTGTCTGTGTTCCGTTTTTAAATTCCCAGCAACCATCAGAAAAGTTAATCGATAGTTCCGAAAGTGGAACAATTGTGGATTTCAAAATCATCTGTTCATAAAAACGGAATAATAGGTTTACAATTATTACGGGCAGCATATGAAATGGACACACAAAAAAATTTAAAACGAAAGCGATTTGAAAGCTTTTTTCGAGAAGATAAAATCGCATTAATCAATGAGCATGAAAAAGAAAAACAATTAAATTTAATTCTAAATGAATTCAATGTTTTGTTTAATTTAAACACCAGCCAAATTATTTTGCTAAGGAACAGAACCTTCGCTTGAGTTAACATATTCCTTAATGTTATTTCTATGCACAGCCATCCACTTGGCGGTCGAAATGCCAAATGCATTTTCAATGCAGCGCAACCTCGACTGAGCCTATAATTAAAAACACGTTCGGGTACGCTGAGTGAGCGCGACCCGTATTGCTTCATAATCCTCTTGTGTAGAGGAAACGCAACGTCTGCAACAATAAAATATGGTGTTTCAACTCCATTGAGAACGTTGTCTGGCGGAATATTTAGACTATCTGCCAAAATTGCTTTCCCAAGCGAGCAATGCGAGAAGGCGCTTAATTTGAACAATTTAATCAAATAAGCTGACCAACAAATATTTACATTTTGCCATACAAATATTTGGCACAGCTGGTCACTATTACTTTATGTGGAACCTAACGTAAAAATTTACCACTTTCCATAAATGAAATTTTTTTTCCTGGAGAAAACTCTAGAAAAACTGATAGATCTCCAAATCAGAGAGAAAACAGATATTACTCTAGAACAAAACCAACACGCATACACGAAGGGCAAGTCGGTGGAAACAGCTCTACATCCCCTCGTAGCAACCATAGAGAAAGCACTACACCATAAAGAATACGCACTAGCCGTAAGCAATAATGTACAGCCTAAGGCTGACGGCAGAGTGGCCGCGATAAGCGATGCGATGCTACAAGCGATAATTATCGCAGCGATCTTCAAAGCGAGAACATGACATAGTGAAAGCTTTTAGCAAAGAGAGAACCATTGCGAGTGCTTTAACTTTAGTCGGAATCATAGTCGCCATGGATTCAGATGACGAATTTTTGCGTCACCAGCAGTGGTTAATGTTATCACGAAAAAGTAACGGGATCCATCCACTAAATCAAAACCGTTTGAAGGGAGAATTCAATAGTTTATTTTTAAATTTAAGACTGTATCCGGACAAATTTTTCAACTATACTCGAATGTCTATCAGTACATTTGATTATATTTTTGAATAAAATTCATTTCAAACTGGAAAAGTGTTGGACAAATTTTGTTGTTCACCCCATAACGCCGTGTGAAAAACTTGTAATAACTTTAAGGTAAATTGTAAACATTTATTTTACTTTATTCATTATATTAAATATTATTTTTATTTTTCTCTGCATCATTTGCATCTTCAAAATGTGAAAGAACCACGTTTTGTATGTCTATACGGCACTGCATTTTTTTGCATATCAATAGATTTTAGGTATGGCAGCAGGCTCTCAAAAAAGACATGTCATCGTCGGCCTTTGGCGCATTGACTTTCTTTTCTAGTAGTTTTAGTTTTTCCTTCTCAATCGACAGTAGTTGTGAAGACATACTTAATTTAATTTTTTTATTTGGTATATTTAAATCCTGTCCCTCATCGGACTGACAAAGCTCAGCCATGTCTTGAGACAACACTGTGTCTAAGGAGTCTTCGCACTCGGGAATGCTCAAGGTTTTATTCGAGCAGCTGGCCTCCAAATTACCAAACGCTTGCCTGGGCTTCATTTGGTCTTTTAAAAAAGCAGAGACTCAAAATAAGGCCACGAGGTATATGCACCTGCATCAGGTGCAGAATCTCCAGACTTCTCTGTCGGCCTCTTCTAATCTCGTTTCGGAACTGGTCCCGAAGATTTTTCCATTTTTTTTAAACAGTCTCCTATAGGATATTACAAAAATTTAATAAGGAAACATAAATTAACCAATTTCAGATATTTAGCAACGGGTGCTTCCTTTACATCATTGTCGTATGCATTTAAAATTGGAAGGACTACAGTCTCCGTTATAGTAAAGGAAACGGTCAAAGCACTTTGGGAGGAGTTGCAGCCAAAGCATATGCCACAGCCTTCAAAAGAAATGATAACCCAGATAGCTGAAAAGTTTTGGGAATTGTGGAACTTTCCAAATTGTGCAGGGGCTATTGATGGAAAACACATTCGTATTCGTGTCCCTCATTCTGGATCTATGTTCTACAATTAAAAAAATTTTTCTGTGGTACTTCAAGGAGTGGCTGATGCGAACTGTAAATTTATTGCGATTGAAGTTGGAGGATATGGCAAACAAAGTGATGGCGGCACTTTTAATGCCTCAGAGCTTTATTGCCAACTTAAATCTCGACAGTTTATGCCTCCAGACACTAACTTGCCCGGTACAAGCATTAAAATGCCCTACGTTCTTGTAGGCGATGAAGCATATCCGCTATTGGAAACTTTGTTGAGGCCATACTCAAGCCGCACTATTAATGCTGGAGAGAGTATTTCAATATGCGACTCTCTCGAGCTCGCAGGTGCATTGAATGTGCTTTTGGAATTATGACATCTAAATGGCGTTTGCTCTGGAAGCCAATTGAAACCGATCCAGATTTTGTCGATATAATTGTAAAAGCAATTTGTATTCTGCATAATACAATTATTGACCTTGAGGGAAAACCCAATGTCCATCAAGACACACACACAAGCAATGAAAATACAAGAAGCGAAGAGTTATTTCATTCCACAAGTTTGAGAAGTGGACAACTTGTTCGTGATGCCTTTTGCAGTTTTATGTGTACACATAAGCTTTAAAATAAAATATTGAAAATATGAATATTGACACAACTTACTTGGTATTTTCAAAATTTCTTCAATTTCCTTCCACTTATTTTCTACAACCACTCGGTTGTGGTAATTTTAGATTTTTGATCCCACAGAACCGAACGCGAAAATATTTCCGAAATTAACTGTTCAACGTCTATTACAGAGCTCATTTTCACTTTTGTTCTTTGTGACAGTTCAAGTTTAATTGAAAGCAAATACATTAAAATATAAATAGATTAAAAACAAACAGTAACTTAAGCTTAAATGGCGAAAAAAACATATTTTACCAAAAGTTATGGTTATTTAAGTAGTTTGCAACAAAAACACACGCATTACCAAAGCGATATCACGCGACAAAGCGATTCAGAATCGCTTTCTCGCAACTCTCTTTAAATATCGCTTTGGCTCTCTTCTCCTTCGCTTGCACTCTGACATCTCGTAAGCGATTACATGTAAATACGCATGCAGAGCTTTCTCGCGCATTGTCGCTCAATATTATCGCATCGCTTATCGCGGCCACTCTGCCGTCAGCCTAAGAGCTGTGACCCCACCAGAACCTACAGTATTCCGTTCCATACATGATCAGCCTTCGTCTAACCATTGTGGCATCGCCAAATGCTTAGAGCGAATTCGGCGAAGATTCTATTGGCCAAAAATGGTTGTCGATGTACGTAGATATATAGGCAATTGTGATTTATGTAAGACAACGAAGTATCCCACAAGAGCATTAAAACCGCCCATGAGTACTCAAGTGTCCAGCGAGAGACCCTTTCAAATATTGTATATAGATTTTATTGGACCATTTGGCAATCCCTTTATCAGTCTGTAGGAATTTCGCCTTATCGTATAGTACATGGCCAATACATGGTAGTGCATGGCCAAGGCTATTAGTTGTTGAGAAACCTAAACGGAATTAGCGAAGGTACACAACAGCTCAATCGGACAGATAAATTTCATCAAATTCGTTCAAAAATTGAAAAGAAATTGACCATAGCGTATGAGAAAAATCAGCGTACATATGATTTACGTACCCGCCCTCGTTCGTTTGATGTGGGCCAAGTAGTTATTAAGAGAAATATAGTTTTAAATAATGCAGCAGCTAATTTCAATGCAAAATTAGCTCCAGTAGGCACTAAAGTGCGCATTAAAACAAAGCTCGGTCAGTCGATTAATTTAGTCGAAGACTTAAATGGCAAGGAGTTGGGACGATTCCATGCAAAGGACTTGTGGTAACCGATGTGATCACACCCTTTTGGTTTATTTCCAGCTCTTATCTTCACCCAGTGGGTAAAGATTAAACCTGTGGTGTAAGGGTCCGATTTAGTTGTGCAGACTAAAGCTATAACAGCTATAGTTGAATTTAAATAAGCAACTGCCAGTTTGCAGGCAATTATCAGCACCGCCCCCGGCTAACAGCCTGGCAACCCCAAACAGCATCAGCTGATCGTAGATGCAAGTGGGTCGGATAGCCACTGTTGAATATAATTAGCAACTCTGTATAGCAATTTGATTGGTAGCGTCACATTTTTCGTGGTCGGCCAACTTCACTTCTTTCCTTTCGTTTTAAAGAAAATTAAAGTCATATGAGCTTCGCTCGTGGAGCAAAAGCAATTTGCGGAAGGATATTTAAATCTAGATGCATCCAGCGCAAAACTGCTCAATTTTTAATAAAATTTGCAACTCGCCGTACCGGACGCCCGGCCACTTGCTGCTGCAAGTCTTCGTTGGAAAATACCAACGTACGAATGCTAGTCTAGACGTTACACAAGAGCCTTTTGCGGTGGCTTGGTGTACGCGTTTGCAAATCTTCTTGCCAAGCCCGACCAATCTCGCCGCCCGCGCCACGCCGTGTCGCACAATTTTGAGGAGTGAGAGCTCGCTATATTCGTGCGATCCTGACTTGCGAATGCAAGAATAAGCGGAGCAGCAGATTGATCGGCATAAAGTAGCGACCGAAAGCAGAGAAAAGCCTTCAGGGATCAAAAACACGCACATTGTTTAATTTGCACCACTGTGCCCAGAACTATTGTTCTTGTATCGCAAGGGAAAAAGTTTGAGTTTAATTATAATTAATGAGAATGTATACTGAAAATGTATACTTATTTTCTTCGACCCTATCTTAAAGCTATGCGAGTTTTGTTGTATTACATACACTTCAACACATCTTTACATATACACCTAATATACAAATCTGCAGCCACCTCTTCGTCAACAGGCCTGCTGACATCGATGGAAACTGGTAAAAATTTACGGCCTAGCCTAAAATAAAACAAAGTAAACAAATGAGTTAATGATCATAAATAATCGAGTGTGTGTGTCAATATAAACAAACAAAAGAGATGTAATTATTACAACAAAATACGCACCGCCAATTTAGAGCCCAGCTAAATATATAGGGTATTCAGTAGCTATGCTATGTGCGTAAAGTGCTAAAGTGTTATATGAAAGCTTTACAACAAACACACAGAAGTATTTTTAACACAGCAAACATGCCCCTGGGTAGAGTTGTGTCGTTTCGTTCAGAATAAGTTCATATGAACGGGTCATCGAAATGAACGAATGAACTAATTCAGTAATTCGTGAACGATATCGTTCGTTGGCGGAAATCTGAAATTGGTTACTTTTGATTATTGTTGAATTTTCCCAAAATAAAATGTCTAAAAGGAAACGTAGTGAGGTATGTAACCATTTTATTGGAAGTGAGGGTGGAAAGACCGGCAAGTGTAATTATTGCAAAACCGTGCTGAGCATAGCTGGTGGGTCTCAAAGCAATTTGACGCGCCACTTAAAGCTGAAGCATCCAACAGTTACTGGGGGCACAGTGTAATAATATTGTAATAGTATTAAGTAAGCGATAGTATCATTAGCATAAGAACAACACATGTATCTATCGATAGTTTTAATAATGATCGATGAAAGCGCATCGCTATGTAAGCGCTTCCTCTTGCTTAATCAACTCTTGTAACATACAGACGTGCACTGCAGAGAATTAATAAAATCTTAAAGAATAATAATCATCCGAATTATTACATGGTGTCAGAAGTTAAAATAATACAAAGTAAACTACAATAAACATGTCCGAACGCGTATTACCGGAGCTAGACTGCTCATTACTTATATATGAGTGGCCGAAATGGAAAGGTGCATTTCTTATGTACATGATGGCGTCCGGAAAAGACAACTTGTCGGAGGCGAAGAAAATTGCAACGTTTTTGTGGTTGGCTGGCCCTGGAATAACAGAGATATATAACACCATATATCCAAATGATGGAAGTGCGAGCAGTATGGTGGGAGCTGTGGCGGATGCAGATGCGGCAAATATGCGCACACTCGATGAAGTCATCAAGGCGATCGACGCACACGCAATGCCGCTGAAGAACATCACTATGGAAACCTTTAAATTTAACAACATTGTACAACAGGAAAACCAGCAAATCATAGATTTTGAAACGAATCTACGCAAACAAGCCAACTTTTGCAATTTTAAGTGCGAATGTGGAATTTCGTTTCAAAATAGAATGCTGCTGGATCGACTGATAATTGGAGTCTATGACAAGAAGCTGCAACTGAGACTACTGGATAACAAAAACAAAGGTCTGGATGAGGTTTTGCAAGAGTGCAAGGCCTTCGAAGCAACAACAAAGAACACGGAAATTCTAATGGAGAGTGGACATCAGCAAGCAAATGAGGGAGGAACAGTGGATATACAGCAGCGAAACTGGATAAGTAGCTTGCAACAACGCAGGTGCTACAACTGTGGAGCCCTGTTCAACAAGGGGCATATAAACGAATGCAAAGCGAAGGATGTAAAATGCTACAACTGTGGAAAGACGGGTCACTTTATTAAGTACTGCAAATCCAAAAAACAGGAGGAGGAAGGAAATGTAAACACAAAGTGGAATAAAGCAGGTATGAATAAAGTAAAGAAAGCAAAAGAAAACAATTCTAATAAAGATAATCACCTTAGTATAAGTCAGTGTGGATTCGGGAACAACAAGTGGAAAAAATCTCTAAAAGTTAATGGAAAAAATACACATTTAAAGTAGACACGGGTGCAGATGTTAATTGCATACCAATAGATTTAATTAAAAACATGAAGTTTGATGAGAAAAATGAAGTATTACCTATTTTTTGATTATAATAATGCCAAAGTAATGAATTATGGTACAGTTTTGTTAAATTGCTTAGATATTAAGACAAACGTTATGCGTAAAATATCTTTTTGGTTGTTGACAAAAAATGTGAACCCATATTGGGCCTTGAAACTTCTGTCAAGCTTGGATTAATCAAACGTTTAAATATAGACACATTATCGATATTACCTGTGTCCAAAGATTCTTTTGTGGAAAAATTTAAAGTTTTATTTGAAGGATTAGGAAAGTTGCCGTGGAAACAATCAATTGTCTTAAAGAAAGAAATTGAACCTGTAATACATTATAGAAAAGATTTCCCCAGAGTCTGTTAGAAGCATTAAAGAAGGAACTAAATGAAATGGAAAAAGACGGTATCATATCGTCAGTGTCATACCCAACCAATTGGGTAAATAACTTACAAATAGTAGAAAAATCAAACGGGAAATTAAGGTTATGTTTAGATCCCAAACCACTGAACAAAGCAATCAAGCGGGAACACTACTTAATACCCACTATAGAAGATTTTACTATACAAATGGTAGGGAAAAAGTTTTTCACAATCCTAGATTTGTCAAAAGGATTTTGGCAAATGGAACTGGACAAGAAAAGTTCAGAACTAACCACATTCATGACTCCATTTGGAAGGTACAAATTTAACAGAGTTCCATTTGGCATCAACAGCGCACCTGAAATGTTTCAAAGAAATATGGTACAAATATTTGGAGATATTCCAAATGTTATCGTGTATTTTGATGACATTGGAATCATGGGAAAGTCTTTGGAAGAACACGATGAAACACTAACTCAGGTACTAGAACGGGCAAGGATAAATGGAGTAAAATTTAACAAAGAGAAAGTTCAATATAGACAAACACAAGTTGAATTTATGGGACATATTATATCAGAAGGTGAAATAAAACCACAGAGGAAACATTTAGAAGCAATCAGGAATATTAAAACCCCAGTCGACAAAGCAGGAGTTCTGAGAATTTTGGGTCTTTTCAAATATCTTGCTAAGTTTATCCCAGATTTATCAGCTAGATCAGCAAAACTAAGAGAATTAACAAAAAATGATACACAATTTATATGGGGAAAGGACCAGGAAAGTGAACTTAAAGACTTAACCAAAGTTATCCTTGAGGAGCCAGTGTTAGCGGTTTATGATAAAAAAAAGCCAGTGATAATACAGACTGACGCTTCTAAGGATGGTCTGGGATGCGTTCTGATGCAAGACGGTCGTCCTGTGAGTTTCGCATCTAGAACACTTTCAAAAAGTGAACAAAAATGGGCTCAAATAGAGAAAGAATTATTAGCAATAGTATTTGCCTGTGAAAGATTTCATTATTTTGTATATGGAAGAGAATTCTTAGTGGAAAGTGATCATAAGCCATTGGAAGTATTAGTGGAAAAAGATATAGATTCAGTGACAATGCGACTGCAACGTATGCTGTTATACCTCCTGAAATATCCAAACATGAAAGTACAGTATAGACCCGGAAAAGAAATGCTTATAGCTGATTGCCTTTCAAGGGCACAACTAGCAGAGGAAAATGAAATTAGGGAACTATCAAATGTAATCCACTCAATAACTCAAGCAGTATGTCTATCTGAATCAAATCTTAATGTTTATAAAAAAAATATTAAAGGCAGATGAGAGTTACAGCAAAATTGTAGATTTTGTTGTAAGTGGTTGGCAGTCATACCATAAGCTAGACAAATTTTCTCAAATGTTCTACAAAATTAAAGACGAGCTTCATGTTGAGAATGGGCTATTAATGAAAACGTGTAAATTAATTGTTCCAAAAGGATTACAATCACAAATAATGAAACAAGTACATAGTCCTCATTTAGGAATAGAGAAAACTTTAGCTCGAGCAAGAGAATGCTATTACTGGCCGAATATGAATACTCAAATTAAAGAATTAGTGGAATCGTGCCGGGTATGTGAAAAGTTTAGAAGAAAAAACCAAAAAGAACCCTTAATTGAGGATGAAATGCCGGAATATCCATTTCATATGGTGGGCATAGATATTTTTGAATTAGGGGGAGAAGATTTTGTGTCAATATTTGACAATTACTCAAATTTTCTTATTGTTAAAAAATTAAAAAACAAATCTGTCAAACAAGTAACAACTGAACTGAAACAAGTATTTGATAGTCTAGGATACCCAACAAAAATAAAAAGCGATAACAATCCGTTTAACTCATACGACTTTAGAACGTTTGCTAATGCGTATAATATAGTGCTACAATTCTCCAGCCCACATTATCCACAAAGTAATGGATTGGCGGAAAAAGGGGTTGCGATAGCAAAAAAACATACTAAAACGCTGTGCTGATAAACAGGAGTTGTATCAATATAACATTCTAGAATACAATAATACACCCATAGCTAGTATGCAAGCATCGCCTTGTGAGCTGTTCTTCGGGAGGAACTGCAAAACAAAGCTTCCAATTGCTAAATCTAGCTTACATCGTAACAATCTAGAAGAAAAGGAAACTAAGGCTAAGTTAGAAAAGAAACGATTAAAACAAAAACAATACTATGATCGTAACGCAAAAGTACTGAAGCCTTGTATACTGGGGGAAAAAATAATGTTTAGAAAAACAATTAATGAGTGGACTTACGGAATAGTAGAAAAAAAAAGTAAACGAGCGGTCATACATTATAAAAGATAGGAATAATAAGTACTTTAGAAGAAATAGAAAACTGATTAAAAAAACCCAAAATGAAGAAAAGAATGAGGATATATCGATGTACGATTATCAAAGTAATAATAATTATTCTAAATCAAGTGAAGAAAAAAATGTTTTACGTAATGATAACGGCATGGAAACGAATGTATCTCTTAATAATGATAATTGTGCTGAAGAAACTGAGATAATCAACAATGAAAATAACTGTGATGAAAACAATATCAATAATGAAACAATTGTTCCTCATCCTGTACAGAACATAGCAAGTAAGGGAAGCGATAATGAAATATGTATTAATTTAGAGGAGGAACTGGATAGGCAGTCTGAGTCGGAGACATCTGTTACATTTGAAACAGCAGATGAGGCCAGCTCAGATGAGGATCCATTACTCATTAAATATAGTAATTATGAAACAGAAAACCCGAATCCACCTGATAGAAAAATTGTAAAAACAAGAAGTGGTAGAGAAATTAAGAAACCAAAAAATTCGAATAAAAACAAAGCGTGTAATAATATTGTAATAGTATTAAGTAAACGATAGTATCATTAGCATAAGAACAACACATGTATCTATCGATAGTTTTAATAATGATCGATGAAAGCGCATCGCTATGTAAGCGCTTCCTCTTGCTTAATCAACTCTTGTAACATACAGACGTGCACTGCAGAGAATTAATAAAATCTTAAAGAATAATAATCATCCGAATTATTACACACAGAACGTTAAATTCAGGAAACCTCTGAAGCTGATCCACCACCAGCAATTAAGGCTGAGGCTAGTCCCTTGATTTCGGTTGCTGATCAACAAATGATTACAAACTTTATCAGGCGACCACCAACTGGCAGAAAAGTTGAAGCTTTGTTATCAATCTCATTAAAATTTTAAAATTTTTTTAATAGGCTCAAAAGTTACAAATCGACTTTATTGCATTCATAAATGAAGCAATGTTCATTCAAACCAACTGAATAAAATGACCTGTTCATATTCTATCGTTCATCGTTCAGAACAACTGAACAACTGAATAGAATGACTGACTTAGTTCACAGCTGAAAAATGAACTATTGAACTTATTCAGCAAATTGAACTAAAAATACCAACTCTACCCCTGGGTATGTTTGCTACTATTGGACTATATGTGTTATTGAGTGGTTGCCAGACTATTTATAAAAACAGCTGCTTTCGAGATTATTGAATTAGTGAAATTAGGTCACACTAGGCGAGTTTTGGTTGTAAAAGTAAGTAAATTTTATGATTTATTAATTTAAAAGACTAAACTGATGTTTTTAACAGTGGAAAGGAAGAAAAAATACGAAATGATTTTCAATTAAAAAATTTGCAGCTGGGAAAAGAGGATACAATGCAAAAATTAGAGCTAGAAGTAAAATATAAGAATGCTTAAGTGTTGATATAAATAAAACAACATTTATTTTCTGAATAATAAAGAAAGTTTTTCAATTATTATTTATGAAAACAACAACTTTTTTCAGCTTATCAATTGCTCAATTCAATTTAACTTTCGATTGTATTGTCATCGAACTGGCAAACAGCTGATTTAGCACAAATACGACAAAAGAAACGTAAAAAGTGCACTCACTAGCTACACTGTATTATACATAACACTTTACGCACATAGCATAGCTACTGAATACCCTAATAGATTTAAAACGTAGTCGTTAGCGTTTATAAATCTAAATAATGCTTTCTTAAAGTTAAACTATAAGAACCATAATGAAATTAGGTTTAAGCCGCCATGAAGGCATCATTGAATTTATTTTAATTAAAACTAATTACTGAATTGTTTACGAAGATGAATTAGCGAGCTATTTAATGGGTACCTGATCGCTTGTCATACTAGCATTTTAGTGGTAGAATTATGCAGATTTAGTACAGGGACAGAAGAACATCTCCACCATAGTTCTTCTAACTCTACATATCTCTTGAGTGAATTTCGACTGACTTTGGTTCTCCAATTTATATCTTATCTGTCTACGACTTTTTGTTTTAGTGACGCGTATGTCAAGTCAGTTCCAAAGCTCCCGCCCCAATTGCCGAGAGCACGGCCGGATCCGTAAAGTAGACAGGGAATTGCCGAAACATTACTGTTGTGCACGATACATACTCCTGATGTTGTTATATCAAAATCATTTCATTGTGCACACAAAAATAACAGTGATGATAATGAAGAAGAAGATGGTAATGTTAAAATCGAAATTTTTGGCCTTGTAACTATTGAATTGAAAGAAGGACAAAACTGAAATATTAGCATAACACATATTTGCAGCATTCCTGATCATCATTTAATTATTCAAACACTTAAATATATTAAATATAATAATTTTAACGATTATTATTATAGCATTTAAAAAGCGATGTCTTTAATTTTATATTTCATGCAAAATGAGAATAAAAAGAGTAAAGCGAACATCAATTGTCATTGACAGTATGCATAAATATACAAAAATTACATTGGTGCACCATTTAATGATAATTTGAAAAGCAAAAACATGATGATCCTAATTCTCTCTCACCTTTAAAGAAAGCTGTAAAATAGCTAACCCTTAGACCTTTAGTCCCCCACTTACCGCTCGAATTTTAATACATAATTTAGGAATTGCCAAAAAAAACTGTCCTAGCTTTTAAAATCAGCAAACAAAATAATTATAAATTTTTAGTTTCTAAAAAAGTAAGATGGCTCTAGTTGGGAGAGCCCGACTAGAAGATTCCCTGAGCCCAGTTGCAAAAAATATATTAAATTTATATAAGACTTTGGTATACTGACTTAACTTCAATCGATTAAATTCGATATCTCCGGTGTTTCTTAACCGATTTGGACGAAATTTTCAGAAAAGTTATATCGTTACCCATTATTTCAACTCCCATCTCTGAGATCCACGCGTTCATACAGACGAACAGACGGACGGACAGATGGACATGGCTATATCGACTCGGCTGTTGATGCTGATCAAGAATATATATACTTTATGGGGTCGGAGATGCTTTCTTCTGCCTGTTACATACTTTTGCATAAAACCATTATACGCTTTTTACCCATTTTATGGTTTTGAGGGTATAAAAAGGCTGGTTTAATAATAAACAGATTATTTAATATCTTTAAATTTTCTTACCTTGTTTCAAAGTTATATGTTGGTCGTTTTATAAAAAGAAATTTGGGCAAAAAGTTGATAAAAAGACGCTTAACCCATGGAGCCATTCTATGTGTTTGTGGAGAACGAAAATGGACGTTTAAAACGACAACTGTTACGCAAATGCTAAAATATAAAATATTACTTATAAGATATGTATATGTATATAAAGATTTTACCTACCTTATGGAAACCAATATCATAGCAAATATCAGGTATTTACCCAGCAAGGGTACAACTAACGATGTTGGCGGAATAATTTCGACGACCAATAGGAAAAACACATGAAGGCTAATTAGAATAGATATTGAAAGAGTGACCTGAAAATAAATTCAAGTTTGTAAATACACGTGACCTATAATATTCATACATATAACCTACATACAATTGTTTTTAGAAATAAGCTGTTAGTATATACAGTAAGACCTCACTCAACGCATCCCTCGTTACACGCAACTCATCGATAATTGCAACACCCGAATTCTCAACATTGTAGACTTTTAACGCAACTTAAAACAAATGCCGCGTAGTTAATTTTGGCTATGCCAAGACTATGATACCCTTCACACATGGATTAATTTTTTTTTTACCAAATTTTCAATAAATTGAATTTGAATTTATTATTTATTAACAATTGTTTGGCTGTTATTGTCAGCTAGACGTAAGACAGTCAGTCAAATCAATGCTCCCCCCTCTTATTTATGTTTCTGTGCAGTTGTTGGTAGTTTTTCGCTTCTATTTTTACTCTTGAGCGTCATTTACTTGTTCGAGTGCGACAACAACAACAACAATTTGACCATTTTTTCCGTTAAACCACTTTTGAAGCAAATGAGCTATATGTAGGTACATGAAAGTGCACGACAGCAACAACAATTGATAGTACGATATGGTCAATTTGTATGGTGGCTATGTCGTAGAATGCTCCGATCAGGATGAAATTTCATAGTAAACAAACCCGACATGATCTAAGCAATCTGTGAAAGTTTCATCAAGATCGGTTCAGCAGTTTGGCCGGAAATCGTGTTGAAACAGACGGACAGACGGACACGCGGAAATCAATTCCTGAGCTCGTCCTGATCATTTTGATATATAGTTTATGGGGTCTCCCATCATTCCTTTAAGGCGTTACAGATTCATGACAAACTCAATATACCCTGTTTCACATGTGTGAAGGGTATAAAAATTACCTCATTTGTTTTTACCACTTTTCCAAATTAAATTAAATAAAATCCTTTTGAACGCAGGTTTTTTGGATTAACTTTAATTTTAATGGTTCTTCTCAATTTGAAAATAGGTCTCGTGGCTAACAGAAAATAATCCCTCGGCTTTTGCAACCACCTCAGTTTTCGCAATTGGCACACTTTAATGGGATGCGTTGAGCGAGGTCGTACTGTAGCTCAAGACTAGCCAATAATGATAACAATTTTATGCAGTGACGACAAACAATAAAATTTGCTGTTTATTACATATTGCGTTTAATGTTTGTGTTGAAATAGATGTGAAGGCAAAAGTCACATTCAATAACACACATGCATAATAGGTACCAAAGAGGAACACAGAGGGACTATGTGAGAACCGTTATGTTTTGGTATTCCTCTTTGTGTTTTGAGTCTGTACATATACACATTGTTCGCCAGTTGGTTAGTTGCGTTTCAACAGCGAGTGCGTGCGGTATTACAAAAATCAAAATAACAAGCGTCTTATTATTTATTGGATCTGGTGATTTGGGACTATACACACATATTGTTTGTATAGAAAGGTCTGGTTTTCCATAGGTTATGGGCCCAGTCACAAATTCAACAAATAAATAATTTAACGCTTGATCGGTGAAATAAAAAAAAAAATTATATATATATTAAAGTGAAACAACGATTCACATTTGTACAGTCGTCACGATATTTTCAACAGCAAAAAAATAAAATATATAAAAATTAAAAGACTAAGAAAATATATGTATATATATAAAACGATTGCAATTTTACAAAAGTGACGCCACCAAAATTCACAGAAAAATATAAACGTATAAAATTCGCCAAGCACCAATTCGCCGCAAAAAGATTTCATACTTGGATAGTTGTGTGTGTGTGTGTATGTGGTATACTAAGAAATAGAATGGATAAAGGGAAGAGGAATATAAAGCCGTTTGACGGTGAAAAATACTCGATCTGGAAGTTTCGTGTGAGGATGATATTGGAAGAGAACGATTTGCTGAAAGTAATTGACGAAGAGCATAATGTTATAACGGATGAACTTAAAAAGGCGGATAGAATGGCCAAAGGCATTATAATAGAATATCTCAGTGATTCCTTTTTAGTTTTTGTCAACAACGAGAATAGTGCTAAGCAGATATTTGCAAATTTAGATGCCGTCTATGAACGAAAGAGTCTAGCCTCTCAGCTATCATTACGAAAGCAATTGTTAGCGTTAAAGTTAAAAGGTGATACTCCGTTATTGACGCATTTTAACTTATTTGATGACCTCATAACTGAGCTCATTGCGTCAGGAGCTAAGTTAGACGAGATGGACAAAGTCTCACACTTACTTTTGACTCTTCCGACAAGTTATGATGGTCTTATAACAGCCATAGAGACCCTTACAGAAGATAATCTAACCTTAGCGTATGTCAAAACACGTCTACTTGACCAGGAAATTAAAATCAAAGGTATGAACAAGGATAGTGCAACATAGAGTCTAAAAAGGGAAAATTCAAAAATAAAGCATTTCACAATTATGTTAAGAAGCCTTTTAAGAATAAGCTTAAATCAAAACTAAAGTGTTTTCATTGTGGAAAACAAGGTCATCTAAAAAAAGATTGTTTTTTCTTGAAAAGGCAGGTGGGCAACCAAAATGTCGCCGAAAATAATGGAAGGGAAAAGCAAGCCCAAGTAGCAACAACAACACAGGAGCGTGGGTTTGCTTTTATGATTAGAAGTCAATATGAAAATGTGAATGCAAGTGAGGTAGAGTTTATTTTAGATTCAGGGGCATCAGACCACATCATAAAAGACACAGCTTTGTTTTCTGAGTATGAAAATCTGGCAACACATGTTTCGATCGAAATTGCAAAGCGTGGAGAGTGCATACATGCTACAGCCAAAGGAGTGGTTAATCTCTGCAGCTCCGGAAACAATATTACACTGCAAAATGTGCTTTAATGCAAGGATATTCCACATAATTTACTATCCGTAAAGAAAATGCAGGAAGCAGGCATGACAATCGAGTTCAACCCTAGTGGAATTAAAGTCACCAAGAATGGTAAACTTGTATTTGAAGGAATATGTGAGTATAATGTACCAATTATAAAATTTAAATTAAATGGTAAAATATATACATCATACAGTTCAAGTAGTGCAAAGTACCGTTTGTGGCATGAGAGATTGGGCCATATAAGCATAGGTAAATTGCTGGAAATTAAACGTAATAGCTTGTTTGAAGATATTAATCTTTTAAATCATGTTGAGCTAAACAATGAGCTATGTGAGGCTTGCATAAATGGCAAACAATCCAGATTAAAATTTGAAAAATTAAAAAATAAAGAAAACATTCAAAGACCATTGTTTGTAGTGCATTCCGATGTCTGTGGTCCACTCACACCCTCGACAGTTGACAATAAAAACTATTATGTAGTCTTTATTAACCAGTACACACATTACTGTGTGACATATTTAATAACATATAAGTCCGATGTATATTTCGTCTTTAAAGATTTTGTTGCAAAAGCTGAGGCTCATTTTAACTTAAAAATGGTAAATCTATATATCGACAATGGTAGGGAGTACCTTTCCAATGAAATGCGTGATTTCTGTATTGAAAAAGACATCAGCTATCATTTAACAGTTCCACACACTCCACAACTAAATGGTGTTTCAGAACGGATGATTCGCACAATCACCGAGAAGGCTCGTTCAATGATTAATAGTGCTAAACTTAGCAAAAACTTTTGGGGTGAAGCTGTTTTAACAGCAACATATTTAATTAACCGATCTCCAAGTAGAGCCTTGCTAAAAATAAAGAAAACACCATATGAAATGTGGCATAATAAAAAACCAGTTTTAAAATATCTTAAGATATTTGGTTCTACCGTATATGCACTTAATAAAGTTCAAAAACGGAAATTTGATGAAAAGTCAATAAAAACCATATTTGTCGGGTATGAGCCAAATGGCTATAAGTTGTGGAATGTGGAGTCAAGAAAATTTATGACAGCTAGAGATGTTGTGGTGGATGAAGAAAACATGCTAAAGTCTAGGGGTGTACATGAAGAAGACTCTGTGGTTCAACTTGAAAATGTTGATCCAAGTATTGATTCTGATATTACAGAAGATGAAGAGTCGGGTTTTCCATTGGTGGAAAACAATAAATCTGAAACTTCAAGTTCAGATGTGCAGCCTAGTGAAAATTCCACAAATTTAGAGAATGCCGGTCCAGTCAAAGAAACTGGTGATAGTATCAAAGATACTTTAAATGAGACAGAAATCAGACGCAGTGAAAGACTAAAAGGTAAACCAAAATTATCATATCGATTTTTAGAAAGGTGTCTAATGAACACTCAAATGTGTTTAAATGATGTTCCAAATACATTTGACGAAATTGAGTATCGTGAAGACAGAGTTTTCTGGGAAAAAGCAATACAAGATGAACTAAACTCTCATTTTCAAAACAAGACTTGGTGCTTAGTACATAAACCTAATAATAAAAATATAGTAGATTGCAAATGGGTGTTTAGTATAAAACAAGATGAGTTCGGTAACTTAGTAAAATATAAAGCAAGACTTGTGGCACGGGGTTTCACACAAGAATACTTAACTGATTATGACGAGACGTTTGCACCAGTTGCACGAATTTCGAGTTTCAGATTTCTTTTAGCTTTTTCAAATCAATTCAACCTCTTGGTCCATCATATGGACGTTAAAACCGCATTTTTGAATGGAACTCTTAAAGATGAAATTTACATGACGATTCCAAAAGGCTTGATCCATAAAGATGGCGATAAAGTGTGTAAGCTTAATAAAGCTATTTCTGGCCTTAAGCAGGCTGCAAGATGCTGGTTTGAAGTGTTTGAAAATGTGCTTAAGGATGTTGGATTTGAAAATTTGGGAGTTGACCGTTGTATGTATATTTTAAACAAAGAAGATATAGCTAAAAACATATATGTATTATTATATGTGGATGATGTAGTCATTGCTACAAAGAATTCTGATACAATGACTAGTTTTAAATCATACCTAAGCAACAAGTTTCAAATGACTGACTTACTCGAAATTCGGTATTTTATTGGTATAAAAATTGACAGAAAAGAGGGTCAGTTATGTCTTAGTCAATCAGCTTACATTAATAATGTTTTAAGGAAGTTTAATATGGAAGATTGCAATCCTGTTAGTACACCTCTCCCAAGTAAACTAAACTATGAGGCTTTGCAATCTGAAGAATCTTATGATGCACCATGTAGAAACTTGATTGGTTGTTTAATGTACATTATGCTATGTACTCGGCCAGATCTTAGTACATCAATAAGTATACTAAGCCGATATACAAATAACAACAATAAAGAACTATGGCTGTGTCTTAAAAGGGTCCTCAGGTATCTAAGAGGTACGGTTGATTTGAAGTTGACATTCATAACAAATAGTAATTTTAATAGTATCCTTATGGGATATGTTGATTCTGATTGGGCTGGGAATGAGACAGACAGAAGGAGTACTACAGGATACCTTTTTAAATTATTTGAAAACTGCTTAATTTCATGGAGTACTATGAAACAAAAATCCGTGGCTGCTTCATCTACTGAAGCCGAATACATGGCCTTATTTGAAGGTGTAAGAGAAGCATTATGGCTTAAGTCTCTAATAAATGAAATTAAGCTAGAGTTTAATAGTCCAGTGGATATTTATGAAAACAACCAAGGTTGCATTAGTATTGCCAATAATCCTACAAGCCACAAGAGGACAAAGCACATAGACATTAAGTATCATTTTACTCGTGAGCAAATTGAAAAGAAATTTATTCTTGTCAAGTATATTTCCACAGATTTTCAATTGGCCGACATATTAACAAAGCCGTTACCAGCAGCAAGATTCATCAACCTAAGGAACCAGCTGGGACTTACGGAATAAATGAATGCTGCAATTATTAGCATTAATTTTGGATTAAAATCGTTTTATTTTTTTGATTTACTGAACATTTTTTTAGTTATGTTTTTATAACCGTAAATTATAAAACTATAATTGATATGAAAGAAATCAAATTATACTATACATTCTAATATTTAATCCTTATAAAATTATTAAGCATAAGTAATTGAAACGGAATCATTGATTATTATTATTACTATTTATATTATTATTTGTCTATTGAATTGAATTGAACTTAATGTATACTTTTATTTTTAATTGATCTGGTTGGGTTTTACTGGGTTTCCCCAATCCTCTGCAGCAAATGCTGGGTCAAATTGTTATACCCAGAAATTTAATGAAACTTAAAAAAAAAAAAAAATAAAAAAAAAACATAATAATAAATGATACGTACAAACTTGTTAGTTGGAAATCAATGTAACTTTTGCGATGGCGTGTTGAAATAGATGTGTAGGCAAAAGTCACATTCAATAAGACTGCGTACACACGGTGCCTTTTTAACGCATGCATTCTTGTTGATTTTCTTTTGAAAGTTGCTTCGAGTTGCAACTCACACACACACGATGCTTTTTAGTTGCTTCATCTTTTCGATAAAATTTTCGATTGTGCCGCACTGATATATTTTGATTATCGGTTTATAGCGCAAATTGCACAGAGCGTCAAATAAAATAAAAAAATGAGTGAAAATTACAAAATTGCTGAAGAACTTTTAGATGTTACAATGCTTGCAGTGGAAGCAATTGATTTCACGAATTCTGAAGAAGTGGACATCGTTTTGGATATGTTGGATTGCGTTGAAACCGCTGTCAAAAAAAAGGAAAGGAAAGAGTGGATAAAAGACTGGCGGAAAAGTCGGCCAACCAGTGGGTCTTTTAACTTTCTTATGAAAAAGTTAAAATTTGACGGCTCATCTTTTTTTGAATATATTCGTATGAACGAAGAAACTTTTAATTTCATTTTGTCGGGTGTTGCCAGCGAGATAAGCAAGCAGGACACTTTTATGAGGACAAGTATTCCTCCGAATGAAAAGTTGGCCGCTACTTTGCGGTTCCTTGCCACAGGAGAGACTTTTAAAAGCACTAACTTTCAAACAAATCTCTCATCTTCATTCCTTGGCAAGGCAGTTCCCGAAGTCTGTAGTGCAATTTGGAATAAGTTTAAGAGAGAGTTTTTGAAGGTATGTTAAAAATACATAAATATTCATATTAACATTTTAAAAAAAAATTTTCAAACAGTTTCCGATTTGTAAAACTGACTGGGAAGTGATTTCGGACCAGTTTGCAATAAAATGGCAGTTCCCTTTGTGCTTGGGAGCCCTAGATGGCAAGCACATTGAGTTCCGAGCGAAGCGAAAAGATGGCTCATATTATTACAATTATAAAGGGACGCACAGCATTGTGTTGTTGGCGCTAGTGAATGCACATTGTGGATTCACCTACATTGATGTAGGATGCAATGGAAGGTGTCACGACGCAGGAGTTTTGTCCAACAGCAGCCTGCAGGGCATCTTGGACAATGCTAGAGAAACCCTCCCAGCGGACAAAGTCATTGGCAATGGACGAAAACTGCCATATGTTATTGTTTCGGATGATGCGTTCCCACTTGGAAACCATTTATTAAAGCCGTTTGCTTATAATACCAATGCCAAGGAACGCAAAATACTTAACGTACGTCTGTCACGAGCAAGACATGTTGTGGAACATTCTTTTGGGATCTTATCAAATAGATTTCGCATATTCCAGACGACTATGAATATGTCTGTTGAGAATGTGGAATTAATTACCAGGACTTGTTGTCTTCTGCACAATATGCTTTTATCAAAAAATTCTGCTTACATGCAATTAACGCCGAATGAGAGAGTTGCGGTATCAGAATCACAACCAGAATCTGTAGCAGGTGGAAGGGGTGCAGCTGAAAGAGTTAGGGATGGTTTTATGGCCTATTTCAATAATGAAGGCAAAGTAGATTGGCAGGATGATAAAATTTAAAATAAATAAAATATATTTCATATTAAATCACATACATTTTTTTGCTATTAAATATGTACTTATAATTAGTTTTTTATGACTATTACTTATTTATAACTATTATTTATTTATAACGAATAATCCCCATCAAATTCAATTATATCATCCGTTGACGCCTCGTCGATTGCTTCAAACAGCACCGGACTCTTCATTTCTCTTTGCTTTATATCTTTGGAAATAGCTTCGTGAAGATCCGATTGTATTTTGAAAATAACATCACGCCGGATCCTCTCGTCGGTGATTGTTTCTATATCGCTGACAACTTGTTGTCCCAGCCAATCGTATTTTTTTTTCAGCCAACCGAGAGGCAACTAATTGCTTGACGCCGTTGATTTTTTGGCTAAGGTTCGATGCTGTAATCTAAAAATAAAAAGGAAATATTATTGTTTTAAAAGTCTTTTTGAAGTTATTGTAGTTTTTATACATACCTTTCTTCTTTTTAATACATTTGTTGGGGACGACGAATAGTCATCTGTGCCGGCCAGGTCGTCACAAATCGAGATTTCATTCTCGTTTTCATCCTGCAAAGTAATAGTTTTTTAAATCATTTAATGCTATTTCTGCATTCTTAATTACCGAGTGAATGTTGGATGTCGACTCCCGAGGCACGACGTAGAAGCGCAAAAATTTCAAATTATTGTAAAACCAAAGCGTTGGCACATAAATGTCTTCCCGCCCAATCCCACTCTTCTTTGATGCTCGGACCTTAGCTTCCTCTTTCATAAATTGCGTACGCAAAGTGTGTATTTTTCGACGAATGTCCGCCGGGCTTATATTTGGCACTGATCCTTTTAATGCATCGCATATTGCATTTAAAGAGGTTTCACGCTTAATGCGATCCTTATAATCAATATGGCGTACATTATAAAGATTTTCGTACTGCTCATAATTTGACAGCAACAATTCCGTGTTCGCTTGAGTCCACATACTTTCTTTTATGCTTTGTAACTTTGAACAAAAACAACATTTAACCGTAATTGTAAATAATTATCGAAATAAACAACCCTGAAGCCAAGTGATTATTGAAAATTACAACCCTGCAGACAACAAATCGGAATAAGCACAAAAGGGAACGCACGTTAAGAGTTGCACGTCTTCGACATAGTGCAACTTTTTACCAACACTGCTTTCCTCACCTCCCTTGCCTACAAGCCCAAAGTTGCAGCGTTAAAAAGGCACCGTGTGTACGCAGTCTAACACACATGCATAATAGGTACCAAAGAGGAACACAGAGGGACTATGTGAGAACCGTTATGTTTTGGTATTCCTCTTTGTGTTTTGAGTCTGTACATATACACATTGTTCGCCAGTTGGTTAGTTGCGTTTCAACAGCGAGTGCGTGCGGTATTACAAAAATCAAAATAACAAGCGTCTTATTATTTATTGGATCTGGTGATTTGGGACTATACACACATATTGTTTGTATAGAAAGGTCTGGTTTTCCAAAATTTGTATATATATATATATATTTTTTTTATACTCGATACCGAAGGTAAAGAACTACCAATTTTGGTAAGAAGATAGCTACTAGCAACCCCCAAAAAACTGCATCAAAAATTTTGGAGGCACGCCCACCCATTCCGCCCCCAGCCCCCCCGCATTTTAAAGTCAAAAAAGACTATATCTCCCACAGTTTTTGAGCTATAGCCACCAAATTTGATGCTAGGATAGGTGATGATGACCCCCCAAAAACTGCATCAAAAGTTTGGATGCCACGCCCACCGATACTGCTCTAGCCGCCCCCATCCACCCCAACGCTTCGTCAAAAACGGGAATGCGTGTATCTTCCAGAGTTGTGGAGCTAGAGCCTCCAAATTCGGTAGGAAGCTAGCTGCTAACGACCCCAAAAAACTGCATCAAAGTTTTGGAGCCACGCCCACCCATTTTGCCCCCCTATCCGCACCTTTTACAAACTTTGAGCTAGAGTCACCAAATTTGTAAGGGAGATAGCAATTGACATTCCACAAAGATCTGCATCAAAAATTTGGATGCCACTAGCACCCATACCGCCCCCAGCCCTTCCTTTCCCCACTTTTTACAAACATCGAGCTAGAGTCACCAAATTTGGTATGAAAATAGAAATTGACATTCCACAAAGATCTGCATCAAAAATTTTGATGCAACAACTACCCATACCGCCTCCAGCCCCTCCTTTCCCCACCTTTTACAAACTTTGAGCTAGAGTCACCAAATTTGTAAGGAAGATAGCTTGTGGCATTCCAATCTGCATCGGAGAATCTTTAAGGCAGCGTACACCCCTGCCGCATCCGTTCCCCTTTGCAATTAGGCCTCTTTTTACCGGTTTTAATACTGGTAACGAGTATACTGCAGTCGGTTGCGTCCGACTGCAACGTTTCCACTTGTTAAAACTGAAAGAGTTCAATTAGAGATTTGTGCAGTGTGCTAAAGTTAAATGTACTCAAATACTCAATCGTAAAAGTTCAGTTATAATAATAATTTTTCACCAATAATAATAATCTAGCTTTCAATCTGTTAAAAACAACAAGTATGAAGCTTTTATAGAGTCGTCATGAGGCCAAATTCTGACTGCCAGTTGGAATATCAAATCGTGGCGACACCTCTCTCACAGAGCGCTGTTTCTCTGCCAGCGCATTTCGTGCCCGAGTTTCAAGTCACTCGGCTTGCCGACTGTGCTACGCTTTTTTTCTCTCCTAGCACAGCCAGCCAGCCATACTGTGTGTATGCGCCAGTAGCCAGCGATTTTGCAGCGCGCAGACCCTTGTGTTTTGGGCTGATCGCCTGTTATCACATGCTTATGAGCGTGTGTATTCTTCATATGATCATATGGTATGCCTCCTTCCTTTTCGTTCTAGTGACCTAGCTGTAAAGCAGCAATACACAAATGAGTATTCATATCAACATACATATATTTCTATATAAATGTGCGTTCTCATATGTTTTGCAGTTTTGGTGGTAGGGGCTTTGAAGTGATTTTTGCTATTTTGTTTGGGCTGGGTTCCATAATAAATTTTGCGACGTTGCCATAGCTTCATAGCATTATATCCACATACATATATATTTCTATATGTATGTTTGCAGTTTGGCTGGGATAAAGGCTTTGTAGCGATTTTTGTTATTTTGCTTAGGCTGGCTAGTGTTAGAGCCTTTGTATATCTACATGACATATTTAGATATATGCGTAGCATTTGCCATGGCATTCATTGACCTTTCTCTATTATCAATTAAATTTGGTGTATTTTGCCTACAAAAACCTAAAAAGCAATACTTCCAAGGCAGTCAAATATCATATTTTGAGCTGATCGACCATTTGCATTATCAGGCGAACAGCAAAATAAACAAGCGTCTAGTAAAATAAGCAGGCAATTATCAGTTTTGCATTGCTGGTCATTCATACTCTTTCATGTTTTTAGCTCTATGACACTTTCCAACAATTTTGCCATCGCAACTATCACACAGTTATGCAGCGATGCGCACAAATTGCGAAAGTGTATTCAGCTGTGCATATGTCGATTTCATTTGCTGAAAGTTCTGAAGAAAACACGGAATAAAGAAAATAAAGTAAAGTAAAGGGTCGGCAACTGTTTCACATACATTCACATATTTATATATGTATGTATGGTATACATGCGCGCATGTTAGGCTAGGCACCCAAAACCTAGACTCACTGTCTGCGACACCAGCCGATCAGCAGCAAATGCTGCGAATTTATTTTATTTTACTTTACTTTATTTTCTTTATTCCGTGTTTTCTTCAGAAGTTTCAGCAAATGAAATCGACATATGCACAGCTGAATACACTTTCGCAATTTGTGCGCATCGCTGCATAACTGTGTGATAGTTGCGATGGCAAAATTGTTGGAAAGTGTCATAGAGCTAAAAACATGAAAGAGTATGAATGACCAGCAATGCAAAACTGATAATTGCCTGCTTATTTTACTAGACGCTTGTTTATTTTGCTGTTCGCCTGATACTGCAAATGGTCGATCAGCACAAAATATGATATTTGACTGCCTTGGAAGTATTGCTTTTTAGGTTTTTGTAGGCAAAATACACCAAATTTAATTGATAATAGAGAAAGGTCAATGAATGCCATGGCAAATGCTACGAACACATCTAAATATGTCATGTAGATATGCAATGGCACTAACACACTAACACTAGCCAGCCTAAGCAAAATAACAAAAATCGCTACAAAGCCTTTATCCCAGCCAAACTGCAAACATACATATGGAAATATATGAAGCTATGGCAACGTCGCAAAATTGATTATGGAACGCAGACCAAACAAAATAGCAAAAATCACTTCAAAGCCCCGACCACCAAAACTGCAAAACATATGAAAACGCACATTTATATAGAAATATATGTATGTTGATATGAATACTCATTTGTGTATTGCTGCTTTACAGCTAGGTCACCAGAATGAAAAGGAAGGAGGCATACCATATGATCATATGAAGAATACACACGCTCATAAGCATGTGATAACAGGCGATCAGCCCAAAACACAAGGGTCTGCGCGCTGCAAAACCGCTGCTACTGGCGCATACACACAGTATGCTGGCTGGCTGTGCTAGGAGAGAAAAAAAGCGTAGCACAGTCGGCATGCCGAGTGACTTGAAACTCGGGCACGAAATGCGCTGGCAGAGAAACAGCGCTCTGTGAGAGAGGTGTCGCCACGATTTGATATTCCAACTGGCAGTCAGAATTTGGCCTCATGACGACTCTATAAGAGCTTCATACTTGTTGTTTTTAACAGATTGAAAGCTAGATTATTATTATTGGTGAAAAATTATTATTATAACTGAACTTTTACGATTGAGTATTTGAGTACATTTAACTTTAGCACACTGCACAAATCTCTAATTGAACTCTTTCAGTTTTAACAAGTGGAAACGTTGCAGTCGGACGCAACCGACTGCGGCATACTCGATACCAGTATTAAAACCGGTAAAAAGAGGCCTAATTGCAAAGGGGTACGGATGCGGCAGGGGTGTACGCTGCCTTAAAGATTCTCCGATGCAGATTGGAATGCCACAAGCTATCTTCCTTACAAATTTGGTGACTCTAGCTCAAAGTTTGTAAAAGGTGGGGAAAGGAGGGGCTGGAGGCGGTATGGGTAGTTGTTGCATCAAAATTTTTGATGCAGATCTTCGTGGAATGTCAATTGCTACTTTCATACCAAATTTGGTGACTCTAGCTCAAAGTTTGCGGTATGGGTGGTAATGGCATCCAAATTTTTGATGCAGATCTTTGTGGAATGTCAATTGCTATCTTCCTTACAAATTTGCTGACCCTAGCTCAAAGTTTGTAAAAAGTGGGGAAAGGGGGGCTGGGGGCGGTATGGGTGGGCGTGGCATCCAAATTTGTGATGCAGATCTTTGTGGAATGTCATTTGCTATCTTCATACCAAATTTGGGTACTCTAGCTCAAAGTTTGTAAAAAAAGGGGAAAGGGGGCTGGGGGCGGTATGGGTGGGCGTGGCATCCAAATTTGTGATGCAGATCTTTGTGAAATGTCAATTGCTATCTTCATACCAAATTTGGTGAATCTAGCTCGAAGTTTGTAAAAAGTGGGGAAAGGGTGGCTGGGGGTGGTATGGGTGGGCGTGGCATCCAAATTTTTGATGCAGATCTTCGTGGAATGTCAATTGCTATTTTCATACCAAATTTGGTGACTCTAACTCAAAGTTTGTAAGAGTGGGAGAGGGGGGCTGGGGGCGGTATGGGTGGTAGTGGCATCCAAATTTTTTATGCAGATCTTTGTGGAATGTCAATTGCTATCTTTCTTACAAACTTGGTGACCCTAGCTCAAAGTTTGTAAAATGTGGGGAAAGGGGGGCTGGGGACGGTATGGGTGGGCGTGGCATCCAAATTTGTGATGCAGATCTTTGTGGAATGTCATTTGCTATCTTCATACCAAATTTGGTGACTCTAGCTCGAAGTTTGTAAAAAGTGGGGAAAGGAAGGGCTGGGGGAGGTATGGGTGCTAGTGGCATCCAAATTTTTGATGCAGATCTTTGTGGAATGTCAATTGCTATCTCCCTTACAAATTTGGTGACTCTAGCTCAAAGTTTGTAAAAGGTGCGGATAGGGGGGCAAAATGGGTGGGCGTGGCTCCAAAACTTTGATGCAGTTTTTTGGGGGTCGTTAGCAGCTAGCTTCCGAATTTGGAGGCTCTAGCTCCACAACTCTGGAAGATACACGCATTCCCGTTTTTGACGAAGCGTTGGGGTGGATGGGGGCGGCTAGAGCAGTATCGGTGGGCGTGGCATCCTTTTGCAGCAGTTTTTGGGGGGTCATCATCACCTATCTTGGCACCAAATTTGGTGGCTATAGCTCAAAAACTGTGGGAGATATAGTCTTTTTTGACTTTAAAATGCGGGGGGGCTGGGGGCGGAATGGGTGGGCGTGGCTCCAAAATTTTTGATGCAGTTATTTGGGGGTTGCTAGTAGCTATCTTCCTACCAAATTTGGTAGTTCTTGCTGTAAGGATGTGCGAAATATGTGGATTTATCGGATTTGAGTTATCGAATTTATCGATTTGCCAGCCCCCCAGTTATAGTAGAACCCCTATCTTGGCACTTTAATTTACTATCCCATAGATAAAGAGAATTGGAAAGTTACAAGTCTCCAGCTTGAAGGGTGTGGAAAAAAGTATCGAACATACGGACGGACAGACGGACAGACGGACGGACACCATGACGGACATTGCACAAACTCAATATACTCTTTACCTTCGGTATCGAGTATAAAAATTAAAACACATTATGACGACAACAGCACCAGAGGAAGGGGCTTAACTGGTTCAGCCATTTTAGCATGGCATGAACGTTTCCTACAGCGGATCGCTGGCGCTTAAATGGTGTCGTTCCCAAACTCCATCCCCAAAAACCAACAAATAAACTATTTACAGCATTTTTAATACTGGTACAGAGTATTTCGCAGAATCTTTTAAAAAAAGATTAATGGATACATTAATTATTGATAGGAATACAATTTAACACCCAGATAAAGTTTTGGGCATTTTATCAAAAACAATTTGCTAAAATTATTAGTATCAGAAGGCTTTGTAAATGCTTTGCAAAGTCAAAAGAATGTTTAAAGCGAAAAGTCCTTAGGGGTGGTCCACAAATTACGTGTGGTGTTCAAGGGGGGGAGGGAGTCAAGTTAAATCTTTCCAAATCTCACTTGGAGGAGAGGGGTGGTTTTAACAAATATCACGTAATTTTTTTTCAGCAGAAAACCATGTGAAATGTGTGAAAGTAAAGTTTAATTAAAGTAAGAGATTTTTTTGTAATATTTTTTAAATCCAATGGATTTTACAGCCAAAAACACATTTTAAACAAGTAAGAAGGCTCTAGTCGGGACAGCCCGACTAGAAGATACCCTGAACCCAGTTGCAAAAAATAAATTAAATTTATATAAGACTTTGGTATACTGACTTAACTTCAATCGATTAAATTCGATATCTCCGGTGTTTCTTAACCGATTTGGACGAAATTTTCAGAAAAGATCTATCGTTACCCATTCTTTCAACCCTCATTTTTACATTTTCCAAATTCGATATTTTTTTGTTATCGATTCCATGTGTATATCGGAAACCAGAATAGTTATCGATAATTTGAAGCAAACTTGTTCTGCTCATGGTGTAGGAGAACTTATATCCCAAATCTGAAGTCTCTAGCTTTTGTAGTCTCTGAGAGCCACGCGTTCATACAGACAGACAGACAGACAGACGGACAGACGGACAGACAGACGGACATGGCTAAATCGACTCGGCTATTGATGCTGATCAAGAATATATATACTTTATAGGGTCGGAGATGCTTCCTTCTGCCTGTTACATACTTTTGCACAAAACCATTATACCCTTATTTACCCATTTTATGGGTTAAGGGTATAAAAATCTAACGTGAGATTGGGAGAGGGGGGAAGGAGTAAAGGAAAATCTTACGAAATCTCATCAGTGGGGGTGGGGGAGTCGAAAAATCCTAAAAAATGCCTCACGTAATTTGTGGACCACCCCTTATGTGTAATACATACCTTTTCCCCGCTGTCTGAAGGCAAGTAGAAAGTCAGAACTGTTAGAAACGAGATACCCATGCAAGGTATAATTATGTTAACAGTGTAGAAAAGAGTTTTTCTTCGCATGGTTATGTTGAATGTTATATCCAGGTAAGGCTCATCACAGCACGTGTAAAATTTTTCATTCCTTTAAAATTAAACAAAAATATAAATTATTTTAAGTATTTTTATTTATTTATATTTATTTTATTATAAATAATATTCCTAACATTTCTAATGCAGATATTTGGGGATGTCACCATATAGTTTTGGGTATTCTAGATCTAAAACTGTGGAAGATATACGCACTCCGATTTTAATAATGCGCGGGCTTATTTCGACAGGGGTGTGCCTGGCATCCAACTTTTGATGCGGATTTTTGGGGGAAGTTGCCAGCTATATTCCAAACAAATTTGGTGGCTCCTGATATTGAAATGTGGGACATATCTATGTTTTATCAATATTTACCTTGAGGGTAGCGACCCCATATTGACACTTTGTCTGACGCAGATAACAATCAAGATATGTGCAATGCTTCAAGTCTCTAGCTTTGAGGGTGTCCAAGAAACGCACGTTCATACAGACAGACAGTCGAACAGACATCATGACAGACATTGCGCAAACCCAATAAACTCTACCTTTGGTATCAGAGTATTATAAATTTGTCAATATCATTACCTGCGTAATCATAATAACCTGCATAAGTCTTTCCAAGAACTTGAGTCCAATTTCAATATTCTAGTTTAAATATTCTAGTTTAGTATAGTTTAAACAAGTAAGATGGCTCTAGTCGGGAGAGCCCGACTAGAAGATACCCTGAACCCAGTTGCAATATATATATATAATTTATATAAGACTTTGGTACACTTACTTAACTCCAATGGATTAAATTTAATATCTCCGATTTGGACGAAATTTTCAGAAAAGTTCTATCGTTACCCATTATTTCAACCCTCATTTTTACATTTTCCAAATTCGACATTTTTTTGCTATCGATTCCATGTGTATATCGGAAATCAGAATAGTTATCGATAATTTGAAGCAAACTTGTTCTGCTCATGGTATAGGATGTGAAGGAGCAAATTTAGCTCCCCCACAACAAATTCTTATATTATTAAAAATTGTTACCACGAAGGCATTATTAATTATAATTAATTTAGTATAACAATAGCGCATTTACATTTAAGGAGGGGAAAATTGGGCCCCAAAAAAGGTATATAATTATAAGCCAGTAACGCGCATCACTGAAGGCAGCGGGCACCACTGATGGCAGTGGGCATCACTGACAACAGGGCGTAGCACTGGATTCTAACGGGATCGTGCGCGCTCTCAAGAGCGCACCAACAGAAAGGGACCTCGCATGGCAACAGACAACGGCGCAAAGCACCAGAGCGAGAGGAATATAAACCCTAGCGAGAGCGGCTACGGCCGAAGCCAAGGCAGAGGTGTCTGCAGCCGAGGCTGGCACGCGCCTCAGCCCAGGCTTAAGGGCAGAGGTCGCGACAGCGATCGCGACCGCAAAGATCGAAAGCGGCGCGACAATCAGTTGAAATCGTGGTGCGAGCATCAACGCATGGCCGAGTTACAAGTGCGGAAAATAAAATCAACGTAGTAAAACACGCGACAAGAACACACTTGCACCCAGCAACAACAGAAGACAACGTACAGCAACAACAAGAAGCATGGAGTCGGGGTAAGCTGGCCTTAAGTCTACGGGTATTGAATGGGCGGGATTCGAGTTCGTATGGTTGCGGTGTGGTTAGGATAATTAATATCGTGGGAAAAATATTAAAAGTACAAAGTGAAGAAAACCCAAATGATTTTCATTTAAGTGCGTTTCATAAGAGTGCTCACCTCCCCCCTCTCTTTAGTCGCGGCGTGTCGTTCAGCTGACAAACACGTGTTCCGAGCGTTCTCTGCACATGTTTGGGGGCTGTCCGGCATTGCTCGGGCACTGCAAGGGCTTACAACGCGCATTCCGAGGGTTTCTCTGTGCGTTTTGTTAAATCTTGCATGTGTTTTTGCATTGTTTTCTTTGAGTGTTAGTATTTCCCCCAGAGTGGTCAAAGGCGTGCCGTACGGCCATAGAAGCGTGTTCCGAGCGTTCTCTGCACGTTTTTGTGGTTATCCGGCATCGCGCGGGCACCGCAAGAATTGGCAAAGCGCATTCCGAGGGTTTCTTTGTGCGTTTTAGTAAATCTTGCACGTGTCTTGCAACTTCTTTGAATGGTATTATTTTTCTAGCGTGGGTGGAGGCGTGCCGTACGACTGCAGAACGTGTTCCGAGCGCTCTCTGCACGTTCTGTGGTTAACCGGCATTTCTCGGGCACCACAAGAGTCAGCATAACGTGTTACGAGGGGTTTCTCTGCGCGTTATTGAAGGGTCTTGTGGGTGTCCTACCGACTCCTTTTTTGCACATCTCGAGCGTTTTCTCGATGTGCGTGGGCCTATTCTAGTGGGGGTTGCCAAAATGTTCTCTGAGTCTCGGTATTTTATAAATTTATTGTAAAATGACTCTGGACTGAACTGAGTTTCTACCCCAGCCTTAGATCACTTCTTTACAAGGAGAACTTATATTCAAAGTCTGAAATCTCTAGCTCTTGTAGTCTCTGAGATCGACGCGTTCATACAGACGGACGGACATGGCTATATCGACTCGGCTATTGATGCTGATCAAGAGTATACATACTTTATGGGTTCGGAGATGGTTCCTTCTGCCTGTTACTTACTTTTGCACAAATCCATTATACCTTTTTTACCCATTTTATGGGTTCAGGGTATAATAATTATATCTGCTCAATTGCAACGCATTGTAGTTCAAATATATCGCCTTATCAACATGGTTTTGTTAGGCGTAGATCTACTACCACAAACCTTCTTGAATTCACTTCGCTTGTTATCAAAAGGTTTCAGGGAAAATTGCAAACTGACGTGGTTTACACCAATTTTAGTCATTCTGTTATTCATTCTCTGTTGCTTCAAAAATTAAATATTATCGGATTTCCAGCAAAACTCTTATTGTGGCTTTCGGAGCACTTGTGTGGTCGAACACAAAAAGTAGTTTTTAAATCGTCTGTATCAAAACCTTTTTTTTGTTACCTCTGCTGTGCGGGAGTCACCTATTTAATCTGTTTACTAACGATCTTCCACCAGTAATTACTAACATTCGTTTATAAATGTATGTTTGCTGTTTTACCCATAATGATGCTTCTCTTTGTAAATCACTACAGTCGGGTTAGGGTGCGTTGTTACTTACTCAATTTAAATTGTTCAAAATGTTATAAAGTAGTGATTTTGAGCCGATGTGCAGATCTCAGTCTGGCCAAGGCACGCGTTACAAGAAATAGTTATATTTGCTGAAACACAATTGCTAACTGGAGGTAAAGTTTGTTAGCGTCATAATGCAAAAGGGTCGCATCTCCGATTTTACTGAGTGATCTGGGTTGGCGAGTGGACTGTCACCGCACTCCTACTACAAGCCTCAGTTATTACTCTTTCCAAGCCGAGGTGATTACCGCGGGCTGGTAAACTACCATTAAGACGCGCTACTGGAATGCCTGGGCGATTTGGGCCTGCAAGTGGATTGTCACCGCACCCCTACCGCAAAGTCCACAGGTTTCTCTTCTCTTTCCAAGCTGAGGCGAACGCCGTCAGCCGGCGATGCACTTTATAACGCGAATCGAAAGGACTCAATCTTGTTATATCTTTTCTCCTCCGTCTGAGGATGCCTACACTTTTATTCCGGTTTCGCTCTCGTCAACTGTACTTGACCGCCGTTTACCCTTTACTTGTCACTAATTAATTATTCCGATGACACGTCTGCACGACTTTGACCGAATTTCTAGCTACCTCGCCGGTTGCGTGCTCAGCCCGAGTGCGCCTTCCTTCTTCGCGTGGGTCACGATTGTGGATCGTGGGTCGATCATCTTTCGCCGATCTGGCCGCTCGAACCTTCTGTTGTCAAACATTCTGTTAAGTTGCTTGAGCCGAAATGTTATTTAAAGCTAATGAACATAATTGTAACATGGCAAACTATAATATAATAAAGAATGAATGATTGTAATCTTAATGTTTAGCAAGTTGTTAATTACTCTTAATAACTAATAAATTATAATATAAGGATGAGAACGACTTCTTCTCATTTGTACTTCATGTACTTAGCTTCATTAAATGACAATATATTCTATGATAATAAACTGTGAGGGAGGCTAATGTTGGCCTACCTCACAATGTCAAGTCATGTCTTTTTGTGGAAGTACCCCGCTTACTGCTCAATACTTGCTTGATGGTTCACCACTTGACCACGCATAGATCCTTACTACATCCCATTCTGCAGTATAGATATTTTGTTTGGTGCCCACAATATTCACCAGTATAGAATTGAATCTGTGCGGAAGAAATTCCTTCTTATTGCCCTTTGAAGTTTTAACTGGGATTCTGGAGTTAACTTACCCCTGTATTCAAGTAGATTTATTTTAATTAATCTTCCCACCCTGTTTACTCTGACTCAGACTATAACAAGCATTTTTCTCTTGGAGGCCTCAATTCCAGTACTTAAAAGAGCGATCCTTTTTGCTTAACCCAATCCACCACTAATTACTAAACTAACGCTAGTCTGATTGGGCTTATCTGTTCTTCTCAAATCCACGGAACAAATGTTGGACCGCTAATTTTCTTGTTGAAAATCTCAGAGCTTTAACGTCAACTTTTTAAATATTAAATTTTTTAACTAAATTTATTTTCAGATCTATATATAATAAGTATTATTTTTTAATTTTTATTTGAATTTAAATTAATTTTGATTTTTTGTAAGCTACTCATAGTTGACAATAAACAAATAAATAAATAAACTTGTTCTTAATAAGAGTTCGGCAGCCACATCCCTATATAACGGTCTGACATATATCTATCTTTTGAAAGACCGCCAACCAAACTTAAAATCCTCAAAAACGTAATTTATGGGGATCCCATTTTTCTCAAATTTCAAATAATACGTAAAATATGATCAAACCAGATCTTGTTCAGCGCACAAAAATACATAAGAAACAACTCCGATGTCTATTAAAAAACCTTGTTTACTTGTGTTATGGGTTGAAATAGCGCTTGTTGAAAAAAATTTAGGTCATAGTGTTTCCTGGAAAAATACTGATATGAAATGGCCAACGGTGTCCCAGTTGTTATTGATGGATTAAATGTAATTTTGAAAGTTAAATCAGATTTATTTGAGGAGGATCTGTCTTCAATTGTTTTCATTTGTGAGTACAACTTACCGAACAGCCGGTACCTCAAGGATATCCCATTCGACAGACATGTAAAACTCGGATAAATCAACACCAACGTCAACAATATTGCTGCCTTGTTGCTCATCCATGTGCCTCAAGTCCACCTAATAAAGGTAAGCATTTATTAAATATAGGTCTAGGCAACTTTTAAATTTAGAAAATAACTAGATATAACCCTTGATAACTAATCAACTATAAGCGTACATTGCAATGTTGTATTGGTACGTTTGTTTGTAATTATACTTGTTATCAAGGGCTTGTACACCACTGTGTTGGTTATATATGTATATATGCACATGTACTTACATACATACTGTTACAAAACGATTAAATAATAAACTAACCAATACAAAGATATGTTTATATGAAGTTTAACATAATTTATAAGAATAATTTTAATATACTGTGTGTAAATTCGCAAACATATATACATCAAACACTTTATTTTAACTCAAATCAAGCTTTATACCTAATTACTTAATATTTGTTTTTATTAAACGGCTTAAGTACTCATTAAATTGCTATTTATAAGGGCAATGACAATAAATATCCATTCATATATACTAGCTCATGCCAATTTTAAGAATTCAAAACTAAATTATATAAATTTGTTTAATCAATATTAAAATAAAAAAATTTTTCAATCCTTAAGGGAAAGTTTGGATATATTATGTACTTCTGGTAAGATACCCTTGCAGACAGGAGTCCTCCTGCTCTTTAGAATTGATTGCTTGGGAGATAGAAAATAGAGCTGTCCTATGTCAGATTTTCAGAATATATAGTAGTAGCAATGACAGTCTAATCTATGATGACGGTAGCATAGTACGTGCTTGCCCAAAAAACAAATCGGTTATAATCCAAGCTAAATTAAGGTAACCCGGAGACTAGATCCCATGGAATACGTCATATACTCGTTCGGGAGGATAAATGACCAGACCGACGGACGGTTATATATTGTTTTGAAGACGTATTTAAAGCGGTTACCAGCTACACGGCAATATTATATATATATAATACCCTCAAATATGTAACAGATTTTACAAAAATTAAGCTATCTTGTGAATTTAAAATAAATAGCGTGCAACACAACAACATGCAAATGGCAAAAAATACCATGTCAAACAACTAACTATATTTATTAACATATCTTTTAAAATTTTTTATACCGTTGTTTATAAACATTATACTTTAAAAATATCCCAAGCAAACACAGCAGCATGTGCTGCTTTTAAATATGTTATGACAGGTTGTATAAAAAAAACTACATATTGAACGTATCACAAATATCTATAATTTTAGATGTATTATAATACCCTAAACAAGTGGTGGGCAGACGCCGACGAGGCAGCGCGCTGCCTAGTGTGCATAGCGCCTCTGCTGCTGCCGACTGCACGAAATCACACGTACGCTATAAGCATTGAAAGCTATTTTTAGAACACGATTGTTCGTTCGTCGTCGGTTGTCATGCCGAAGCATGCATTAGACTTAACCATGATGAAATAAGTATAAGGTGGTCTCGTCGGCAGCCGAAGCTAGCTCGTTTTTGTCCCTTAGCTTCAGTGCATGCTTGCTTGTTGACGCAGACACAAAAAATGAGTTACTGTAATTTTTGACGCAAGCATGTACTGGGTGTGAAGTTTATTCATGCACCGAAATGTGTTGTGAAGCGAAAAAACAACGACTTATTGCTAATTCAAAATTATTAAAAATAAAACTATAAAAACTCGCTTCACCGCTTTGTTTTATATTGGGCTATTTTAAACCCCAGGGACCAGCTAAGGGTTAATGAACACAATATCCTACCGTTTCATTCACACTCACTGCAAAGTGTGCGTTTCACTCGCACTTATTGCTAGCATACGCTAAGGGACAGCTTTTGCCGACGAGACCACCTTATACTTATTTCATCATGGACTTAAAATTTTACTTTGGCACCACTCAGCGCATTAAGGCTATTTCCCCCAAAAAAAATAAAACAAAAAAAAATAAAATTAAATTAAATTAATTAAAAAAAAAATTTTATTATTCTCAAAAAAAAATAAAAAAAAAAAAAAAAATTATGTTTAAAATTTTGTTAATTGTTTGTTATTATATTTTATATATTTTTTTTGTATGGTGATTAGTTGAAGGCGAACTATTGACAAGCAGGCACCACTCAGCGCATTAGCAAGAAGACTTATTTTTTTACAGTGCGCTACAAAATGTTTATGTCCGAATGGGAGAATGAATTTTTCTATATATGTAAAAAATGAAGATGGCAAAGCGCAATGCTTGATTTGCAATAACATTGTCGCAATGTTAAATATTTTTCAAGATGGCATTATTTATTAATAAATATTAAGCACAATGAGTAACCGTTAACTTGCAGCGTAAACTGTACTGATCACACTTCGTTTTTTCGCTGCAGCGCACGCAAATTGTGCTTGTATGCGTGTGAAAACTGTGACAATATGTGTGTGTGCCCATCACTGCCCTAAACCCATGAAATAAAAAATATAAAGAAGAAAATGTTTTGTATGTTCGTATGTAACAAACCAAAAAAGGGATTTCCGACCCCATAGAGTATATATTCTTCAGCGCAGCATTTGAATTGATTTTGCCTATCTGTCTATGTGTGCGTCTGTCTACATGAACGCACCTTGTTTTTGATGAATAACATGCCGATACACCTCGCGGGGCAAATTGATAAAACACACACTGATGACTTCCCTCTAAGATTTGGATAAAAAAAAATGATGGTTTGTAGTTGTCATGCATACGAGTTAACTATATAGTTGAACTATAGCCCAGAACTGGTGTGAATCCACTGCGTCAAACACGCTTGCTTACCATTCAATAGAATAACATTTATTCCTTGATAGTTTTTTAAGTCCTTGTTGAGAAGGGAGGGCATACATTGTTTAACCGGTGTGAATCCACTGCGTCAAACACGCTTGCTTACCATTCAATAGAATAACATTTATTCCTTGATAGTTTTTTAAGTCCTTGTTGAGAAGGGAGGGCATACATTTTTACAGGTAAACGTCGTTTTGCGCCAGTTCGATTTACGCCGATTCACAATTACGCCGGTTGGTGCGCCGTAGGCGAATTTAAACTGTATTTATTACTTTTATTATTATTTATTTGCGATCAACATTTATTTTCAATTAGGGTGTTCACTTTAAGTTGCAAATGTGCAAAAGTGTAACTTTGCAACACCGCTGTCGTGAACACCCAATTGAACGAAACAAGTCTGTTAACTTTGCACAATCAGCTGTTCGCTATCGTTTTAGCTGAGTTTGCTATTTGTGATATTTAATTTGCTGCTTGTAATAAATAAATAAATTTATATATGCCCTTTACAAGCGTGAAAGCATCAATCCTAGAACGGACAGCATCCCATAAACTGTTTTTTTTTTAAAGAAAATTAACAAACCAACCCTCATTTACTTTAAGCAGCTGGTCACAACAGCTGTTTGTTTTGATTTAGCACCTAAATCACAAAATTACACAAAAAAAATACCAGAAAATTGCTTGTATTGTGCAACACGTTTTCACTTTTGTATCATTTTTATACTCGATACCGAAGGTAAAGAGTATATTGAGTTTGTGCAATGTCCGTCATGGTGTCCGTCCGTCTGTCCGTCCGTCCGTCTGTATGTTCGCAACTTTTTTCCACACCCTTCAAGCTAGAGACTTCAAACTTTCCAATTCTCTTTATCTATGGGATAGTAAATTAAAGTGTCAAGATGGGGGTTCTACGATAACTGGGGGGCTGGCAAATCGATAAATTCGAAAACTCAAAACCGATAAACCAACATATTTCGCACATCTTTACAGCTAGAACTACCAAATTTGGTAAGAAGATAGCTACTAGCAACCCCCAAAAAACTGCATTAAAAATTTTGGAGCCACGCCCACCCACTCCGCCCCCAGCCACTCGCATTTTAATGTCAAAAAAGCCTATAACTCCTACAGCTTTTGAGCTATAGCCACCAAATTTGGTGCCAAGATAGCTGATGATGACCCCCCAAAAACTGCATCAAAAGTTTGGATTCCACGCCCACCGATACTGGCCTAGCCGCCCCCATCCACCCCAAAGCTTCGTCAAAAACGGGAATGCGTGTATCTTCCAAACGGCATCAAAGTTTTGGAGCCACGCCCACCCATTTCGCCCCCCTTTCCCCACCTTTTACAAACTTTTAGCTAGAGTCACCAAATTTGGTATGAAGATAGCAATTGACATTCCACAAAGATCTGCATCATAAATCTGGATGCCACGCCCACCCATACCGCCCCCAGCCCCCCCTTTCCCCATATTTTACAAACTTCGAGCTAGAGTCACCAAATTTGGAAGGAAGATAGCTGGTGGCATCCCCATCTGCATCGGAAAATCTTTAAGGCAGCGTACACCCCTGCTGCATCCGTACCCCTCTGCAATCAGGCCTCTTTTTACCGGTTTTAATACTGGTATCGAGTATGCCGCAGTCGGTTGCGTCCGACTGCAACGTTTCCACTTGTTTAACACTGAAATCGTTGCAAAGTTACAACGATGTTTTAGTCATAGGAAGGGCTCTAGCAAAAAGTGCAAACTCGATTCTGTACAAATGGTTGTTGGGATCAGTGTTTAAATTGCTTCAGCCGCAGCAGCAAAAGTCGTAAAATTTTCGTATTTACTGCTTCTGCTTTTTCAACATTTTTAAAATGCGCAAATGCTTCTGCTGCTGCTTCTGAAAAAATCAAAAGCCGCAGCCGAAGCAAATGCAGAAAATGAGAACTCGCTAAAAGCAAAGCAGAGGCTGCAGTCGCCGTTTCTTTGTTTTGCTTTTGCTTCTGCTGCTGCTTCTGAAAAAATCAAAAGTCGCAGCCGAAACAACAGTAGAAAATGAGAACTCGCTAAAAGCAAAGCAGAGGCTGCAGTCGGCGTTCGAAAAATTTACAGTTTGCTTTGCTGTTGATTTCGGTCATCGGCGCAAGTCGAAGCAGCAGCAAGTCGACAAAGACGCAAGTTGGTGGCGCTAGCTGTCGCGACAGTACTCGTGTGTAACTGTTGTCTAATTTCTGCTTTTTACTATTTGATCATCTTGTTCCCTAGAACATTATGTTTTCCTCAATTTTTGCTCAGTCCTTTCTAAGCATCGGTGAAGACAATTGCTTAGCAATGGCACAAAGTGAAGTATGGAAGTTTTTTGACAACAGTATTGAAGAGGGCTTAGCCACATGCAAAACATGGAAAAAAAAATTAAAAACAATAAAATCTTCAATTTAAAAACACAACTCATAAAATTGCACAACATTAACTTAAATTCAGTGAGTGTGGAGCAGTTTGATACGTCATCTTCGAAAGCTTCGATAAAAACAAAAGTAATAAGAAAAAATAATATATAAATTGAAGTTAATAAAAAAGAGTTGTTAAGAGCGTATGTTGGGCTGGTGACGGAAGACAGTATTCCATTCAACATACTGAACTCTCCAAACATGAAAAAACTCATTGACTCAGTTTGTGAGGGGCTAAAATTGGCTGGTGGAAAAAAATGACACTAAATCAGTGGTGCCCAAAATTTGAAAAGGCAGCAACGCGTGGTTGGCAAGAAAAATTCTGCCGGCGTAGCAGCCGACACATGTATAGGGAGAGAGAATATGTGTATTCTATAAATAGAACGCTCGGCAGCTTGTTCTCTTACGAGGCGCGTGTTCGGCTGCATTTGCTCTCTCGACTCATGTGTTCGGCTGAAGCTCAAAAGTCAAACGCGCAGTCATTCGCTATGCTGCATTGCAAAAAAATGTTTGATGTCAATTGGGATAATTAATTATTTTTCATTGAGAATATGGATGGTAAAAAGCTTAATGTTTATTGTGCCATTACGATGCATTTCGCTTTACCTTTGATGTTATAATTTTTTTATGCTTGGATCGCACGCATTTTAGTTTTTCAGTGTAAAGCAGTAAAACGTCACGTTGCCTTCGTGTTTCGCTGCTTCGCACACAAGCGCAACGCTTTCATTGTGTGAGTTTGGACACCACTGCACTAAATGCATCAACATAGAAAATTTTTGCTTCGCATTTAGTCCCTTGCAAAAAACATTAAAAAAGTGCCAAGAAGAGCAACTGCAATACAACAATTTTTACATACAATGGCTAAAACTTAAGATTTGCACAAATCAAGAATTTATAAAAACGATTGCTAGAAAAATATTGATATCCATGGAAAGCCGATCGAAAGCATTATTAAGCAACAAATTCTTAGTTTCGTGTTTGTTTTTGGATCCACGATTTCAACATACTCTAACAGCAACACAAAGAATTGATGCAATAAATCATTTAAAAACAATTTGGGACAGAATATGTGAAGTAAACCCTAGTGGTAATTTATGCTCAACACCAAGTTCTGGCTCAAATGAATCGAACAGCCGCTTTTTTGATGAGGAGGATGAATTGTTGAATGCGTACCTATTGCAAGGAGTTGATATCGATCTTACTTGTACATCCGACGTGTATTCAAAAATCGAAAATCTTCAGCTTCCGTATCAAAGAATTGATGCAGATGTTTTATTGTTCTGGAAATCAAAGCAGTGCACCGACCAAGAGCTATACGCAATTAGTAATGTTTGTTTTGCAGTACCACCAACTCAGGTAACTACGAGTGTGTTTAATTTAAGTTGACAGATTTATAACTCTAATTTGAAACAGGTGACAATTGAACGAGCATTCTCGACGCTAAGACCCATATTACACGATGAAGTTTTTGCGTCTGAAGCATTCGTTCGTTGGCAAAGGGAGTAGAGGGGTAACAGCTGCAAGAAATGCTTCATGACTTTTGAAGCAATGATTTATTTTTCTCATTTTGCTTTGCCTTATTCCGATTGCATGTAAACACAGAGTTGCACAGTGTTTGATGTGAATAATAAAGTTATCGATACGAAATATCGCACAAGCAAATATTAGCGCAAATAGTAAATTCATTTTTTTGGTTAAGAAATTATTAATAGAAATGTTCACTGAATCCATTTTATTTACTTGTTAATTCTTAAATCAATTATATGTTAACAAATAAAACAATCGATGGCAAAGATGTATGTTTATCAACCATAAATTTAAATCAGAGCTGCATTTACAAAGAAAATGTTGCATGAAAAAACTTCATCGTGTAAAAGGGGTCTAAGGCTGGTGCTTACGGACTACAGAAACCGACTAAGGCCCAATATCTCAATGTCCGGTTAGTCAACTTATTCTAAGTTTAGTCGAATTTGAGTCCCTCAATGTTCGGTTAGGAGTATATGAGAAACAAACTAACCGGAAGGCTGGGTCTCGGTTAAAATTTAAAGCGCGTTGAAGTACGATATATCGATAAGAATCATCGATAAAGCAAACAGCTGTCCCTTGAATTGTATATTTATTTTGTTATTAAAGAAAAATGGCATCGCACAGCAGAGTTTTTTATATTCATTCAATGGAGACGCAATTTGACGAAACAGAGCCAAGAGTTAATAACTCGAGAAGTTATAGGGATATTTCACTGATCTGGATGATGCCAAATTTGTTCAGCGGTTCAGGCTAAAAAAATCTACATGCAAAATCATTCTTGCAAGGATTGTAGATCAATTGGCTTGCCATAGTAATAGGTAAACAATTAAGTTCTTTTGCGCGCAAATAAATCAGATGTGGGATTTTAAACAGGAATCGTGCAATGTTGCCGGAGACCCAACTTTTGGTGGCTTTGCGTTTTTATTCAAGCGGCAGCTTCCTCATCACTGCGGGTGATTTCTGTGGAGTCAGCGTTTCTTCGGCTAGCCGTGCAGTGAAAAAGTTTCCCACGCTATCGCACTATTGGCTAAGGAGGAGATAGTAATGAATCCGTTTGCATTCAGGCGTGTTCATTTTAATTTTATATCTTATATATTTAAAATATGCAAAATTTGCCAGTCACCAACCAAAACAAAAACAAAAAACAGCTGAGCCGCTCGCTATAAATGGCAACGCTGTGTATATATGTGGCAACGCTGTTAAGGCGATAGTTACTTATCGATGAAAGGTTATTTTGGCTTTGAGAAAACCAAACTGTTTTAACTCGACCAGCAAAATAATGCGGCAGTTAGCTAAACGAAAATTTAACCGGACATTGAGATATTGGGCCTAAGCCAGGATGTCCTCGAAAATATATTGCTGGTCAAGTTAAACTCAATTTTTCTTGACTCAGCTATTGAAACATGTTCACTTTTTGAAGATGAAGAATCAGAATAAAAAAGAAAAAAATTTCGGTATATATTAGTTGTTTTTATTTTTCTGTGTATCCAAGTAATAAAATGAAATTATCAATGCAGAAATTAGCCAACAGTTACACACGAGTACTGTCGCGACAGCTAGCGCCACCAACTTGCGTCTTTGTCGACTTGCTGCTGCTTCGACTTGCGCCGATGACCGAAATCAACAGCAAAGCAAACTGTAAATTTTTCGAACGCCGCACTATGGGTAATTTTGCCAAAAAACTGGCATTAATTAATAACTCGAGAACCACGCAAGATATTTTGGTTTGGTTTTTTGCGTTAAGTTTTTAATAACCAAAGGAAAATATTTGTACAAAATGGGCGTGTCACCGCCCCTTTAAAAAGATTGGTTTTGTATTTTCTATGTTTGTGAACCTATCACGACCAAACTTGGCGGTTTTTATAGTTATTATAATACTAACATCGTTGCAAAAAAGAGCGACATGGGTCAACTATATCGTATAGCTCCCATAGTAAAAATTGGTAAAAATGTGATTTCTCGTATGAAAACATTTTTGTTTTTGAAGATATTTGGTTTAAACTTTCTGAAAATTAGTATATTTATGTTTCTTACATTTTGGGTAAAAGTTATAAGCATCGGCCCACTATATCATATAGCTCCCATAGAGCCGCTTAGTAAAAAATTAATGACATATTTTTTTTTTCGTTTTTATATTGATTTTGATTTTCTTCGATAACTCTTTTGGTTGTGGAAAAACACGTTTTTGGAACTTTCGCCATAAAACAGTTAAAAATTGCAACCTATTTTTGCCCTTTTCCACTCACTGCAGTCCATTTTGCAAACAAAGTCGCATTATCAAATTTTAGGTTATGATCTGTAAATTGAAATATCTCTGGTTGTGGTTAAAAGTGGAAATTAAGACTACACTCATTTTAAAGGTAATGAAACACTCAAAAAAACTCTGTTTTTATTTTAAGGTGGGAGTAGGTGGGAATCACTTTGTAAGTCCATTCAAAGTTCAGTTTTCGTTTTAAAATTTTTCATTTTAGGCAACTTACAATAAAGACAAATACGGGGACAAGACAAGCACAATCTACATTCTAATTTCACAAACACAAAGTAAAAACCACCCACCATCGAAAGCCATTTGGCTGTTTTCAAATTTAAAGTGTAAATTTACTTTTATTTATTATTTTCTTTGTTGCGCAATTTTTGTTAAGTTAGCTGCGCGCGCTCTTCTGTTAGAACAGCTGTGTTTAACAGCTTGTAACTTAACAGTGGAGGCCTCTGTTAAAATTTGTGGTATGTAACATTAAAGCTCAATCATTTTACTATGTAAAGCCACCAACAAAATGTTAATTGAACGACTTTCAAAAAATGGGTTTTGCCCTCAAAATCTTTAAATTCACCCATAGTGCGCCGACTGCAGCCTCTGCTTTGCTTTTAGCGAGTTCTCATTTTCTGCTGTTGCTTCGACTGCGGCTTTTGATTTTTTCAGAAGCAGCAGCAGAAGCAAAAGCAAAACAAAGAAACGGCGACTGCAGCCTCTGCTTTGCTTTAAGCGAGTTCTCATTTTCTGCATTTGCTTCGGCTGCGGCTTTTGATTTTTTCAGAAGCAGCAGCACAAGCAAAAGCAGATGAAATGAAACTTCTTGCAGTTTTTATACTCGATACCGAAGGTAAAGAGTATATTTGTTTTGTGCAATGTCCGTCATGGTGTCTGTCCGTCTGTCCGTCCGTATGTATGCAAGTTTTTTCCACACCCTTCAAGCTAGAGACCTGAAACTTTCCAATTCTCTTTATCTATGGGATAGTAAATTAAAGTGTCAAGATGGGGGTTCTACGATAACTGGGGGGCTGGCAAATCGATAAATTCGATAATTCAAAACCGATAAATCCACATATTTCGCACATCCTTTCAGCTAGAACTACCAAATTTGGTAAGAAGATAGCTACTAGCAACCCCCAAAAAACTGCATCAAAAATGTTGGAGCCACGCCCACCCATTCCGCCCCCAGCCCCCCGCATTTTAAAGTCAAAAAGACTATATCTCCCACAGTTTTTGAGCTAGAGCCACCAAATTTGGTGCCAAGATAGGTGATGATGACCCCCCAAAAACTGCATCAAAAGTTTGGATGCCACGCCCACCGATACTGTCCTAGCCGCCCCAATCCACCCCAACGCTTCGTCAAAAACGGGAATGCGTGTATCTTCCAGAGTTGTGGAGCTAGAGCCACCAAATTTGGTAGGAAGATAGCTGGCAACGACCCCCAAAAATCTGCATCAAAGTTTTGGAGCCACGCCCACCCATTTCGCCCCCCTTTCCACACTTTTTACAAACTTTTAGCTAGAGTCACCAATTTTTGTATGAATATAGCAACTGACATTCCACAAAGATCTGCATCACAAATTGGGATGCCACGCCCACCCATACCGCCCCCAGCCCCCCTTTCCCCACATTTTACAAACTTTGAGCTAGGGTCACCAAATTTGGTATGAAGATAGCAATTGACATTCCACAAAGATCTGCATCAAAAATTTGGATGCCACGCCCACCCATACCGCCCCCAGCCCCCGCCCCCTTTCCGCACCTTTTACAAACTTTGAGCTTGGGTCACCAAATTTGGTATGAAGATAGCAATTGACATTCCACAAAGACCTGCATCAAAAGTTTGGATGCCACGCCCACCCATACCGCCCCCAGCCCCCCCTTTCCCCACCTTTTACAAACTTTGAGCTAGAGTCACCAAATTTGGTATGAATATAACAATTGACATTCCACAAAGATCTGCATCAAAAATTTGGATGCCACGCCCACCCATACCGCCCCCAGCCCCCCCTTTCCCCACCTTTTACAAACTTTGAGCTAGAGTCACCAAATTTGGTATGAATATAACAATTGACATTCCACAAAGATCTGCATCAAAAATTTGGATGCCACGCCCACCCATACCGCCCCCAGCCCCCGCCCCCTTTCCGCACCTTTTACAAACTTTGAGCTAGGGTCACCAAATTTGGTATGAAGATAGCAATGGACATTCCACAAAGATCTGCATCAAAAGTTTGGATGCCACGCCCACCCATACCGCCCCCAGCCCCCCTTTCCCCACCTTTTACAAACTTTGAGCTAGAGTCACCAAATTTGGTATGAATATAGCAATTGACATTCCACAAAGATCTGCATCAAAAATTTGGATGCCACGCCCACCCATACCGCTCCCAGCCCCCCTTTCCCCACTTTTTACAAACTTTGAGCTAGGGTCACCAAATTTGGTATGAAAATAGCAATATACATTCCACAAAGATCTGCATCAAAAATTTTGATGCCACGCCCACCCATACCGCCCCCAGCCCCCCTTTCCCCACCTTTTACAAACTATGAGCTAGAGTCACCAAATTTGTAAGGAAGAAAGCTTGTGGCATCCCCATCTGCATCGGAAAATCTTTAGGGCAGCGTACACCCCTGCCGCATCCGTACCCCTCCGCAATCAGGCCTTTTTTTTACCGGTTTTAATACTGGTATCGAGTATGCCGCAGTCGGTTGCGTCCGACTGCAACGTTTCCACTTGTTTTTTTTTTTTTGTATGCCAATTATGGTTTTTGAAACGTACACAACACGCAATCGCCGAATTTGCTTAAGATGTATGCGTGGCGAAATAAGCCTTTCAGTAATCATAGTAAGATTTGCCTAACGCTTTGGATATTCTGAAAACAAAATCCGTTTGATCGCGACAAACATGATATTTTGTTTTGGCAAAGTGATTAGCAGCATGTTTGACAAACAATAAAATATTCAACATGTTCGGTTGGAAAATAATTTTTCAGCAAACCTGCGCTTTTCAATGGTGCCTCGCACACATCATTTTTATGGCACACTGAACAGCTATCACCAAATATGTTTTCCGTTTGTTTCCACTTGAAGAACTTAGCATCAGCAACAATTGATTCTGTTATTCTACGCCTTGCTGGTTTAACTGCAGGTTCTTCAAGCTCGTCTTATTGATTATGAGCAAGATGAAGATAACGCAATCGTCTCTCATGGTCAGCAGCAACTGGATCAATGTAATTTACATTATGAGGATTTTTGTACCTGCAATTTAGTGTTACGTTGTTTAAATTATGCATTGTAATATGAAATAAACCATGTATACCTGAGATTTCGTGTACAAGCGTCCATATTATTCATGGTTTCAAAATTATATATGTATGTTATTCACCAAACTAACCACTTCATAGCACAATAATTTTACAAACTGCTGGGTATTTCCTAAAAGCTCTTTGTCAAAATGAAAACTATAAAAAGTATAATGTTTAAATTTCTTGTAAAGATTAAAGTTCTGGCTTTATAACTTTTTGAATAAAAAGAGCTTTGTACGCCTTCTTTTTTCAAAGAATGTTACTCAGCCCTAAGACATGTTCATGTCAATATAGAAAAATTTAAATAAATTGTATATTTAATTTCACCATTTCACTTATTAAATGTTGTGTTTTGAAGTTGTCACGTTAAACTATCGTCCGTAAATCATTTAAAACACAAAAAGCTGACCTAAATGGCAAGCACCGTTAACTTTAAAAGAAACTACAATTTTTTGTAGCTGCATTTCGCCGTTCATATTCATTCATGCATTACCACTGGTGATATAAATTTAATAAAAATACAAGCACAAAGTAAGGCAAAAAGTAAAATAAAACAAGTGGTAATGTTGCAGTCGGAAGCATCCGATTGCGGTATACTCGATAACTGTATTAAAACTGGTAAAAAAAAAGAGGCCTAATTGCAAAGGGCTACGGGTGTAGGCTGCCTCAAAGATTGTCTGATGCAGATGGGGATGCCACCAGGTATCTTCCTTTCAAATTTAGTGGCTCTAGCTCAAAGTTTGTAGGAAGTGGGGAAAGAAGGGCTGGGGGCGCCACGTGCGGGCGTGGCATCAAAAATTTTGATGCAGATCTTTTGGGGTCGTAACCAGTTTTCTGCACACTAAATTTGGTGGCTCTAGTTTAAAAGATATACGCAAACCAGATGTTAATGGTGGGGGGTTGGTGCTGGAGGTGCTATGGTTAGGCGTAGCTCAAAAACTGTGTTAACAAAGCGTTGGGGTGGCTGGGGGTGCCTAGGGCAGTATGGGTGGGCGTGGCATCCAAAGTTTTGGTGCAGTTTTTGGGGGTCGTCATTAACTATCTCGGAACTAAATTCCAACCAAGCTCTAGCTCAAAAATAGTGGAAGTTATAGTTGTATCTGATTTCAAACTGCTGGTTGGGAGAGTGGGGAGGGGGGGGGGGGGCTGTGGCGGATTGGGTGGTATCTTTCGGTGTCGAATATAAAAATAATGTTGTGTCTTCAAGTCGAACTTTATTGACTAGACCCTTTTAACTTGTTCCTTTTAAAAAGGCTACATATTCTGCCTTATTTTATGCTAATATGTAAACTCTATGAAAATCGTGGGCTATAAATCTTAACATCTTTACCTCAGATTCTTCAGAATATACCTACTGTGAAAGCTAGTGAGAAAAAGACAAATTAATAACTTTTTTTACACGATCTTTATTTTTTTTACCCCAATATTTATTGTTATATTAATTATTTTTATACCCTAATACCGAAGGTAAAGTGTTTATTAGTTTTGTGCAATTTCCGTCATGGTATCTGTCCGTCTGAATGAACGCAATTATTTTAGACGGACGTTGTGGGATCATTCAAGTAATACGTAACGCATTTTAGGGGGGGAGGGGGTCTTTCTTACAACGTTAAGTAAAATTTTTTCTTATTTTTAATAAAAATTTATTACGAATTTTATATTTCACCAGTATTCGTTCAGTTTATGCAGAAGCATATTGCCCTAGTCGGTATTAATAAAGTAAGTTTATAGTGTTCATACTGTAATGTTCTCAAAAGAGGGGGATTTGTATAATCAGCTGTTCTTGGCCTATAAAGGCTCTCATGCTGACTAACCAGCGCAACTGTGTCAAAAAAAATGCCAACGAAATTTGGAAAACGGCTAAAAAAAAACTAAAAAATAAAGAAAAGTTTAAAGAACATATAAATGATGTTATACAAGAGTTGAACGTGAAGGTCACCAAGCAGAAAGCAACAATGCTTAGTTATTTTACACAGGTAAGTTTACTGCTAAAATGTAATAATGACATAAGTAATATTATGTGTAATCCAAACCTTGATTTTCCATAAAAGAACTGGTCACAAGTATTATATATTTCTAGCTACCTATGAAAACATCAAACACTCCAGCAACACTAAGGCCCAATGTTCCCTCGACTTCGCGTGCTCTTCAACAAAAACAGGTGCAACTGCTAGTATATGTTGTATATTATGTTCTTTTTTTATCGGATGTGTCAATAATACCTATTCTTAATTTATTTTCTCTTGGTCTATAGGATTCGGATGTTATAGCTTCATCCACGTGTTCATCTCTTATGGAATCGATTGTCGCAGTCACTGGACATGAAAGCACTGCCGTCAAACGAAAGATGAGCGATACCGATGAGTAAAGTGAGAATAATGAAGAGACACCGTCTACGGAGCCACACACGACTTTGATTCATTCGGGCATCACTAAAAATGTTCCAAGCAAACCGGCTCAAGAAACTCTTATGAAGAAAATTGGTCTACTGCAACAGAGAATAATTGTTCTTACTGAAGCAAGGGACACTGGTATTGCCAAAAATGATGTTCACGACGAAATAATCAAGCTACGCAAAGAGTTGAAAGAAGAAGAGAAATGCTTAAAGAAAAAAAAAGACTCCGCTAAGAGTGCAAAAATATTTCGAGCCAAGGAAAAATTGGAGAAAACTGAACGTCAGACAAACAATCCTACTGCTGCACAGCCTCGAACTGGCCGTGGACAGCCCCTTTAGTTGACTCGCAACCTGCTCTCCTAGAGACCATTATTAATATTGCTATTCATGGCAGCGCTGCTGATGAACGCCGCCGAACAGAGATGATTAGGAGTTGTCTCACTCTGTCCGACCTGCATGAGAGGCTGTTGTTAATGGGTTTTGAAATTTCTCGAAGCGGCACATATCTTCATTTACTCCCACGAATTTCTAACACTCAAGAGGGAAGAAGTCACGTAAGTAACGTACCGGTAAATTAAGCAAGACCACAGACCGAGATGCACAAAAAGCACGAGGACGGGGAATTTTGCACTGCTACAACAGGTCATTGGAATCTCTCGCGTCGCTATTGGGACCGCAGCAAGTATTCGTTCTCTCACAAGACGATAAGGCACGTGTACCAATAGGTTTACCGGCAGTGAAAAGTCAGAGCCCTCTTTTAATGCATATGGCATACAGAATACTTTTACCTGATCATGACTGGGTCGTGGCAGAGTGGCTGTTGGGTACAGCGGGCCGACACACATATCCATAAGGAGCGGGAAACACGCATCCTCCACAGCGAACACCCATGCTTATGATTTCGAATCCCTTTTATCAAAACCTTCATTCAAACCCTTAATGATGACAGAATCGAACACCGTGAAGCCAGTGATCATCATCTTTGTAGATGGTGGGCCGGACGAAAACCCGCGTTATCGCAAAGTAAAGAACTTTGCGATTGAACACTTAAAAAAATACAACCTGGACGCCCTGTTTTTTAGCGACTAATGCTCCTGGGCGGAGCGCATATAACCGAGTTGAGCGTCGCATGGCTCCCCTCAGCAAACGACTGGTAGGCGTCATTCTGCCTCATGAACATTTTGGTTCACATCTTGACGGTAAAGGAGTGACTACGGATGATGATTTGGAAAAACGCAATTTTCAGCACGCTGGGGAAACACTTGCTGAAGTGTGGAGAGAAATGAAAATTGATAATTCGGGGTATCGGCGGAGTATAGACAGCCCGAAGATAGCATGCAGGATCCAGCAGAACCAAATCTGGCGTGGTATAGCGTTCGCGTCCGTGAATGACAATATTTCTTACAGGTTATAAAATGCGCGGATGAATCCTGCTGTTCGCCATCGAGAAGTGTATTGAAGTCTGTATTTGCGGATACTTTCATGCCACCACCTTGCCCAATACTTCAAACCCCAAGCAACCTCGTAGTACCCAGTTTGCTTGACAAAGGAACATCCAAGTTTTCTCCACTTCTAGTGAGGTTGTCCGTTAATCTGGTACCTCCACTAGTAGGGTTTAAGCAGATGCCGTACGATTTCTTTTGTCCATCTGTACAATCCGACCTTAAGAAAAAAATATGTCCAACCTGTGGGATCTACTTTACATCTCACAAGAGTGTTCAAATGCACTGTCGCCACGTGCATGGCAAGACTGTCCAAGACCATTGTGAAACTAGAGTACGGCCACAGCGCCTTGCTGCCAGAAAGGCAAATAAGCTTCTCTGCATTGTGCGTCGTTTAGGAACATCGTCTGAGGATGCTGACTGGCTCGACGAAGACGAAGTTGATGCAGGTGGCTTGACAATTCCAGAACCGTCTTCTTCTGCACTCCAGGTGCCAGTGATAAAAGAATCTGAGTGGCTAGCAAACCCGTGGACAGAGGAGCTGTAACTTCAATCGAATTGTTTTTATAGACCTACTTAGATACTTGGTTAATAGTTGATTATTTTTTAATTTTGTTAAGAATACGATTTTATTTCGAGTAAAATGTTTAATTTCAGTTGGGTTTCTGTTTATAATTGCATTCCCAAAGGTTAAAATAAACATGTTATGTATTTTAAGAGTTTATTAGTAAAAAAAAAAAGCTAAAATAGGATAGGAATGACGGAGAAAAACAATTGTGTGTGTGTAAAGCCAAAAATTTATAGAAAAATAAACAAAACACGCAGGTGTTGCGGATAAAAAATCTCTTGTTTTATTTAGTATGATTACCGCAAAAGCAATTAAAACTATACCAAGGACAAAAACTATAACTTTTAGCGCCTTTAGGGTTAAAATGGTCACTTGAGTGTTACGTAACGTTTAGAGGGGGGAGGGGTGTACAGAAAAACGTTACGGTGCGTTACAAGGGGGGGGGGGGTGTCTAAAATCTTCAAAAATTGCGTTACGTATTACTTGAATTATCCCTAAGCTAGAGGCTTGAAACGTTGCAAATATCTTTGTCGACGCCTACTGGGGCGCTGGAAAATTGATAAGAATCTTGTTACTGAAGTTAACCAAAAAATTTTGCTGTCAATAAAGGGATGACGTCCCCCAAAAACTGTAGGCCACTCCCACTCTTTAGAGTCCCCGCCGCCCCTACACATCGGAATCGACTGTACCTTTGACATTTCTTATAAATATAGCTACTGACATCCCCCAAAGATCTGCATCAAAAATTTAGATGCCACGCCCACCCATGGCATTTACCTTTTAAATTGAATGTCTTTGAGCTTGTGACTGCAAATTTGATTCCAATTTAGCTGGCGACATCCCCGAAAATTAACATCAAATTATTTTTGAACCCACCGCCCACTCTTGGCGCCCCCGTACTATCTTTTTGCAAGCAGATCTCTTCAAACCCAATTTTATACTGGTATCAGAGTATACCACAGTCGGCAGTCGACTGCAAAATTTCAGCTTTATGGTGGCGTCCGTACGACTTGTATATTGTTTTTACTTCAGGCGTTGAGATGTTAGCTTCGGCAGCAACGGCAGAATCAAGTGTGCTAACAAAATTATCAATAGCAGCTTGATCTTCGAGAAATAGCTTAAGCTCAGATTATATTGGGTTTGTACAATGTCCGTCATGTTGTCTGTCCGTCCGTATGAACGCAACTTTTTTCCTCACCCTTCAAGATAGAGACTTGAAACTTTCCAAATATCTTTATCTTTATGAACGATATCGATAAATTCGATAAATCAAATCAATAAATCCACCTATTGCGCACACCCTTACAGCTAGAACTACCAAATTTGGTAAGAAGATAGCTACTAGCAACCCTAAAAAAATTGCTTCAAATATTTTGGAGCCACGCCCACCCATTCCGCTCCCAGCCCCCGCATTTTAAAGTCAAAAAAGCCAATGTCTCCCATAGTTGAGCTAGAGCCACCAAATTTGGTGATATGATAGGTGATGACGACCCCCAACACAGTTTGTATGCCAGCCCACCAATACCGCCCAAGCCGCCCCCAGCCATACCAACGCTTCGTCAGAATTGGGAATGCGTGTATCATTCATAGTGTCTGAGCTAGAGCCACCAAATTTGGCAACAAGATAGCTGGCAACGACCATCAAAAATCTGTATCAAAGTTTTGGAGCCACGCCCACCCATTCCGCCCACAGCCCCCCCTTTCCCTACAATTTATAAACTTCAAGATAGAGTCACCCAATTTGGTATGAAGATAGCAATTGACATTCCACAAAGATCTGCTTCAAAAATTTGGATGCCACGCCCACCCATACCGCCCCCAGTCGGTTGCGTCCGACTGCAATGTTTCCACTTGTTTATATCTGAGCCAGGTAGTTTTTTTGCGAAGTAAACTTTCCGGGTCGATTTACGGATTCTAGGTGTCGTAGTAGATTTATTAGTAAGTACAGGCGAGTGATCGGATGATAGATCCGAACAGCACTCGGTGCTTATCAGATAACGCGAGATATTTTTGGTATTTTGGTAACTGCAAAATCCACTAAATCGGGTAGTTTTTGGGACCTGGGACCGGGTATTATGTGGGTCTGCTAAGAGCTTCTTTCCTTTTGGAGTCGAAAGATGGCATTACAGTTTTCTGCTGCTATAAGAGTTCTCCTAGTGGGCTAAAGACTTCCATAAAATGGTCTTCAGATATGGTTGGATCATTCATTTATCTGTTTCGAAAGTAAAGCTAAATAAAACACAAACGCTGATAAGTTTTTTCAATAAATATTTTATTTCATTATAACATTCGTACGTTGTGCGAAAAACAATACCATTCGAACGAAAATAATTGCACTGTGTCGAAACTTGAAATTACGCGAATCTTTCTCGGAGTAAGGCCATAATTGATCGTGTTGTGTAGCTTTTTGGAACCACTTATTGTACAAGTCATGATTTTCAATGGTTGACCAAAGTTAATCATTCTAATATGTCGCTCCTAGTCGACTGTAACAGACAGTTGACATTTCCGAAGAAATTCGGAAAAGTTTCAACTTCCGGAGATAGAAACAGTCACTTTTTTTGAATGATACGGCACCTCTTCGATTAGTTGTAGGTTTTCTGAGCCCCATTACGGCAATAATTTTCATTAACATAGCCACCGAATGAGAAATGTGCCTGCCTCATCGCTTAAGAAAATGTAGCTCGAAAAATCTGTATTTATTGTTCCTACACCCAAGAAGCGAGTAAACGGCGTCTACAGCCAGCAGTCTTCAATTCATGCGCACTTTATAAAGATTAAGATTCAAATCCAAATGCAAAATACTCTATAGTAAGGTGTGCGACACGATACGTTCAATTGCTGCGAACGCCGAAAAACTGATAAATTTGGATTGTCAGCAACACTTGCTGTTGCAGCAGCAATATTTTCGACTGAAAGTGAATTACGATGATGAACAGGCCTTACGACATCATAAACGCTTCCATTCTCTTCAAAATCTTTCACAAGTACATGCTTACCAATAAGCTGATCACGATTACCACGATTACCATAACTATCGCGTAATGCGCTAAAAGTGGATACGTTTGAACCACCATTTTTGTAGAAATTTTAAACAATTTTAACGCATTATTTGATAATTAAGCTAACTCAAGTTCATGCAGTAACCACCATTATCATTTCACGTAGATATTCGTTGCATATCATTGATTATTTTGACTGTTTTGATTTGCATTAAAAGATTTTGATAACGCATTAAATCTTGCATAGTTGTCCGCAAAAATAACATAAACTCCGCCATAATCTGCTGCAGGGTTCATATGTACGATTGCTTCAAAAATGCTTTGTTGCTGCAGCGGTGGCTTGTTGTCATGTGCGGCATTTATATCCACACGTTTTGCTTGTGAATACGGTGTATTAGAGGCAGGAGGCACCAGTCCTGATCTTAAAGCGCCTGCGTAAGTCGCGGTTTTGTTTGTGAGTTCGGGGCCAAGTGAGGATCTGGCTTCAGCTGAAAAGAAGACGTCTAGGTTGATTTTCTATGATGTGAAGGAAATCAGAAGTCATCTATGCTTGCTAGACAGCTTGCGGAGCTATGTAGTTCACCACTTTGTATGTACCGGACCGTTTTGTTCGTGCGGTTGTTCTGAAGATTGTATATTGGGTGCAGCTTCGTTTCTGGTTCAAGTTTTACTTAAAAAACAAAATTGCGGCATCCTTTTTCCCTTATGAAACAAACTAAGTGGAAGTTTTCGTTACTAACGAGCCCTATTACTTTGTTAAAAAATACACTGACCCTTTTTTGCGTATAGGTATTTAGGGTAGTATCGAAATTGCTACGGGTTACTTTTTGATTTATTTATAGAATTTGGCGGACTTAGCTTTCTTTTGACTTGGATGCAGCGATCCATACCAGTCTGTGTGGCCGGCTTTACACTTTTGTCGCTTGTAGTTTGTTTTGCTCATCTTGTTAGGCGGACAGTCGGCACCGATGTAGTTGTTGTTGTATACGTTGTTACCGTACCTTTAGAGAGCGCTGTGTTTTCCGTCGCAGCTTAGCCTAGTTTTCTTTGGTTAAAGTATTTCGTCGTGGATATTTATGACGGGGAGCACATTTAATTTTTTACACCTTTTGTTTTTTTTTATACTCGTTACCGAAGGTAAAGTGTATATTGGTTTTGTGCAATGTCCGTCATGGTGCCTGTCCGTCTGTCCGTCCGTATGGTTGCAAGTTTTTTTCACACCCTTCAAGCTAGAGACTTGAAATTTTCCAATTCTCTTTATCTATGGGATAGTAAATTAAAGTGTCAAGATGGGGGTTCTACTGGAGGGCTGGCAAATCGATAAATTCGATAACTCAAAACCGATAAATCCACATAATTCGCACATCCTTACAGCTAGCACTACCAAATTGTAAGAAGATAGCTACTAGCAACCCCCTAAAAACTGCATAAAAAATTTTGGAGCCACGCCCAACCATTCCGCCCCCAGCCCCCTCTCAATTTGAAATCAGAAATGGCTATATCTCCCACAGTTTTTGAGCTATAGCCACCAAATTTGGTGCCAAGATAGGTGATGATAACCCCCCAAAAACTGCATCAAAAGTTTGGATACCACGCCCACTTATACTTCCCTAGCCGCTCCCATCCGCCCCAACGCTTCGTCAAAAACGGGAATGCGTGCATCTTCCAGAGTTGAGGAGCTAGAGCCACCAAATTCGGTAGGAAGATAGCTGGCAACGACCACCAAAAATCTGCATCAAAGTTTTGGAGCCACGCCTTACCATACCGCCCCCAGCCCCCAGCCCCCCCACCGCATTTTGAAGTCAAAAAGCCTATATCTTCCACAGTTTTTGAGATATAGCCACCAAATTTGGTGCCAAGATAGGTGATGATGACCCCCCAAAAACTGCCCCCATCCACCCCAACGCTTTGTCAAAAACGGGAATGCGTGTTTCTTCCAGAGTTGAGGAGCTAGAGCCACCAAATTTGGTAGGAAGATAGCTGGCAGCGACCCCCATAAATCTGCATCAACTTTTGCTTCTTATACTACTTTTTAAATTTTTTATTATTACAAATCGTTTTTTTGGTTTGTTGCAATATATCATATCTTCCAGGATAACCAAGCAAAAATGTCATTATACTCTGATACCGAAGGTAAATGCTGGAAAATCGGTAACAAGTCTTGACAACTCGAGGTGTTAATGATAAACGATCTGCATAAAAATATAACAAAAATGCCCGAATTTTCAACAAATTTGGTGGCAATATAGTAAGTGACTTGCCCTTTACTGACGTCCTTGCAAATATTTGCATCATAAAATGTTGGAAAGGTGCAAAAGACGACAGGAAGAATTGAAAACATGCTACAATATTTTGCTCAGATTGAGTCAAATCCTACTCGAAAGATATTTTTTTGACTTAAAAATGGATCATAAGATATGGCTTAAAGTCAAAAGTCTTACTGGATTCAGAAATTGTATTTAGGATACTTAGTTTTATAATAGAAGTTGAGCCGGTCAGGGTATTTGATTCTCAATTGACACACATTCAAATGAAAGTGGACTTCTGCGTACATGTACTTATATTTACCTGTGTTAGGTTTAGAAATGGAATATGGTTCTCGTTTTCCATTACTACTACACATAATCCAACCAACACCATATTAGGCAGCAAAGGCGACACCGCTTTCGCTCAATAACAATTATTGGGTAGTCGAACGGTTCCGGGTAACGCTGCATTTGCTTTGTTTACTCTGATAAAGCAAGAGACCTTCAACTTTGCATATATCTTGGTCCAAGTATCCGTCAGACAAAGTGTCAATATAAAGGTGCAATGCCCACTATGAGGCTGGAAAGCTGATAAAAATTCAAAAGCAGGTGAAATCCTAAAAAGATACGCATCAAAAATTGTTTGAAGGCCCCGCCCACACCTCCTACCGGTGTTCTGTTACCTTTGCAAAAAAAATAATTACTACACGTTTTAATACAGGTATTAAAGTATTTCGTGCCATAAATATGGTTCAATCAGTTTGTCAGAACAAGTTTAAATACTTTTTCATACGTTTATAGATAAATAACATTTCTTAAACATTCCTCAGGCAACTTATTCTCAGATAGTTACAGAAAGCATACATAAATCAGTATCATTCTAAAACTATTATAATTCATGAGCTACATGCATTATATATATCTTATCTAAAATTTAGTTCATGCATCTAGTTCTTTGTCGTCCTAGCACTTAATAAAGATTATAATGTATACGAAACGATAATAATATTGACAATATGGACATGTTTCTGATCCACTTATACCTGCAACAAAGTCACAAATAAAGTTTTTTTTTTTTTTTTTTTTGATAAACATACAAGTATATTTTATACAAAAAGCATTTGTTGTTGATAATATTGGTTTTACACTGGCGCCTTTGCAAGGCCGGTGTGATTTGACCTTAATAGATCTTAATGTGTCCGTTAGGACTGAAAGAGCCTTTGCTAGCACTGGTTAAGTACCGGTGCTCTACCGGCGCGAGCAACGACTTGAGTGTTATCGATAGATTGGTATTCCTTGTAAAATAATTTAGGCGGCAGCGAAAATCAGCTTATTAAAACTTTGAACCAATGTGCACGTAAAGAATTATTTGGGTCCCAGTTTTAATTTGGAAATGCTGAGTATTTTTGAACATGGATAGTACAGGTGTCATAAATAACAAGAGAGGATAATATATTTGGCTTGTCGAATATCAAACACACCTGAAAAGCAGTCTTGTTTTCCAAAGTACAGGTATTCCAAAAAAATCTAAAAGTCAACTGTCGTCGAATGCAGACGTGTTTTCTTATCGTGATCCGGTTAATTAATTCCCAAACGCAAAAGTGCAGTGATAAAGAAGCTAATAAAATATATATTTTGTGCGAAAAGACGCTAAGTGCAATGTATCTGCACAAATTGCATTTTAAAAATCTGCAATTTAAACAAAACAATTGACTTAACAAATATAACATATTAAACAAAAGGCAATAACAAATTCTTCACCTCGCTTAAGACAATGAGTCAAAGCGAGTATTGTGGCCAGCTACAACGCGAGCAAGACGAGCGTCGTCGGCAGAGCAACGCAAATTTCTCTGTAGTTTCAGAGCAGCCCGAGCGGTCAATTACCCCACACCCGCAAATCGAACGCTCTTACACAGCGCGTGTCAGCGAACTTTCTTGCTCAACGTCTCCGTCCCTGCTATCTATCGAGTCAACGCTATCCGACCGCGCGCGGTCGGCAACACCCAACCCGACAAATGAAGTCTTGCACACAGCACGCGACCGAAAGTTTTCGTGCTCCCCGTCTCTCTTAGCAACGACTGCAAGCGCTGCGCCCTCTCTAGGTACCGCAACAGCGACTACAACCACAACTGCAACGATACCTACTTACCGTTCAACAAGCACAACGACTGGTGCGCCGTCAGCAAATCAAACTGCAAACAGCAAAAATGTCAAGCCGGCTATGCAGACTGGTATGGATCGCTACATTTATATCAAAAGAAAGCTAAGTCCGCAAAATTCTACGAATAAACCAAAAATTACCCGTAGCAATTTAAATATACCCTCGAATGATACTACATACAATAGCAATAGATTTCACATCTGGGCAGAAAACACTGATGATCTGCCTTCTGAAGCCGTTGGGGTTGTCACGAAAAAGCCAAAGCCACCCCCAATATATATACGCGAGAAAAGCTCCAGTGCTTTTGTTAACAAAGTTATCGAGCTCATATGCAAAGATAATTTCTACATAGTTCCTCTCGTACAGGGTAAAACTCAAGATATTAAAGTCCAGACAAAGTCGGAAGATAATTACAGACTTCTGATAAAGCATCTAAACGACAAAAAAAAATGTTTTATTATACGTATCAACTAAAAAGCTGCAAGGGCCTGCAAGTCGTAATAAAAGGCATAGAACCTGATGTAACACCAGGAGAAATAAAACAGGCGCTGCAGGAGAAAAAATTTCGAGCAAAAACAGTCATTAACATCTTAAACAGGAACAGGATGCCGCAACCACTTTTTAAAATAGAACTTGAACCAGAAACGAAGATGCTTAAAAAAAACGAGGTGCACCCAATATACAAACTTCAGCTTTTACTTCACCGACGAATCACCGAAGAAGAACCGCACAAACGAAACGGTCCGGTACAATGTATGAACTGCCAAGAGTACTGCCATACAAAAGCCTACTGTACACTGCGCTAGGTATGCGTATTCTGTGGGGAACTGCATAGCTCCGCAAGTTGCCCAGCAAGTAAAGAAGACTCTAGCAAAAAATTTTGCAACAACTGCGAAGGCAAACACACAGCCAACTACAGAGGCTGCCAAGTCTACAAGGAACTTAAAAACCGTACCCATCAACGCGTTACCACTGTACGCTCGCAACACGGACCGATTACCTTCACTCCATCGAAGCACAACCCAGACGTCTTCTTTTCCTCTGCAGCCAGATCCTCACTTGGCCCCGAATTCTCAACCAATAACGTAACTTATGCAAGCGCCCTAAGATCTGGACTGGCTCTTCCGGCCTCTAACGCGCCGTATTTACAACCAAAACAAGTGAGCACAAACGCTGCACAAGAGCAGCAACAAAGCAACCTCGAAGCACTCATATGTACCCTGCAACAGAGCATGAACGAGTTTATGTCATTCATGAAATCAACTATGCAAGAACTAATGCGTAATCAAAATCTTTTGATACAAATGCTTGTATCACAACAGTCAAAATAATCAATGGCTGCGATACGAATATCTACGTGGAACGCTAATGGCGTCTAACAGCATAAACATGAATTAGCTCAATTCCTACTAGATAAGCACATCGACGTCATGCTTATTTCCGAAACACACCTTACAAAAAAATATAACTTTAACATAAGTGGATACTTATTCTACGGTACAAATCATCCCGATGGTTAGGCACACGGTGGTACTGGTATTTTGATCAGAAACCGCCTCAAGCACCTCTACTATAAAGAGTTTGCTGAAAACTTTCTACAGGCAACATATCTAAAAATACATTTGGACAGTGGGAACCAACTTAGTCTAGCCGCTGTATACTGCCCCCGCGTAATACCATATCTGAAGACCAATTAATGGAATTTTTAAACTCACTAGGAGAATGCTTTATAGCAGCAGGAGACTACAATGCCAAGCACACACACTGGGGATCTCGTCTCGTGAATCCAAAAGGAAAGTAGCTCTACAATGCAATTATAAAAGCTAACAGCAAGCTCGACCACGTTTCTCCTGGCAGACCAACTTACTGGCCGACAGATCCCAAAAAACTACCCGATCTGATTGACTTTGCAGTTACCAAAAACATTTCGCGTAGACTGATAAGTGCAGAGTGCCTTTCGGATCTACCATCCGATCACTCGCCAGTCCTAATAAATCTGCTACGACACCCTCAATTCATAAATCGACCCGGTAAGTTACTTCACATAAAACTAACTGGCTCAGATACAAAAAAAATATATAAGCTCACACATTGAGCTTAAGCCACGTCTCGTAGATGAAGCTGACATTAATAGTTTTGTTAACACTCTGGAGACGGTCTTCGTCGCCGCAGCTCGCACCGCTACGCCTCAAACACCAAATACAATACACAACCAAAGGACAACAAATCTACAAATTGAACAGCTCGTTCTTGAAAAGCGGCGTTTACGACGTGACTGGCAATCGAACAGATCGCCATCGGCAAAGCAAAAACTAAAAGAAGCCACAAGTAAACTCACCAAAGCGTTAAAAATCGAGGACGAGCGCGCCCAACGCCGTTACATCGAGCAATTATCAACCACCAGTACGAAAAACTCATTGTGGAGAGCTCACCCAACTCTAAGCTCACCAACAGAAACAGTAATGCCTATAAGAAACTTCGCAGGCGGCTGGGCCCGCAGCGATGAAGAAAGAGCTAACACATTTGCTACTCATCTTCAAAATGTGTTCCAACCTAACCCTGCAACAAATACATTTGCACTAGCGACTGCTTCAAACGGCTCTGAACCCAAAAAAAATCTCCAGGAGGTGACCAAATAACCCCAAAGATGATTATTGAGCTTCCTTACTGTGCGATCTGCATAATTGCCCAGCTCTTCAATGCTATCACCAAACTTGGCCACTATCCAGACAGATGGAAAAAGTCAATCATCATTATGATATCAAAGCCTGGAAAATATCACACAGCTCCCACGTCGTATAGACCTATAAGCTTATTATCGTGTCTATCAAAACTTTTTGAAAAATGTTTGCTGTCCCGGATAAATCCATTCCTGAATCTTCATAACATAATCCCATCACACCAATTTGGCTTTCGTGAAAAGCACGGAACAATTGAGAAGGTTAACAGGATAACATCACAGATACGAAGCGCGTTCGAAAATAGAGAATACTGCACTGCAATATTTCTGGATGTTTCCCAGGCATTCGACAAAGTTCGGTTGGAAGGTCTGATGCATAAGATCAAAACAATGCTCCCAAACAACACACATAAGCTGCTTAAGTCGTACCTCTACGACAGGAAGTTCGCATTAAGACGTAACACTGCAATTTCTGATGAACACAGTATCGAAGCTGGTGTTCAACAGGGCAGCGTACTTGGACCAACACTGTACGTGCCAAAGACTATTAAACATAAAGATGGGTTTTAAGAGCTGGAATGTTATGTTAATTAACAGAGTCGCAACCACGAAGCGGACAACTGGGGAAACAGCGAAAAGCCACTATTTCTTATCATTTGTTTACCTACTACACTCGCTACAATGTCAGCTGGTGCGAAGTCGGCCATCATTGTTTAGCTTTTTGTTGTGACTGCAAAGTGTGCGAAGCGCAATGCATAATTAATTGTTGCCGCACTTCGTTTCTCTTGTTGTTGTCACAAAATTTTAAATCGACAATTTTAGACTTTGCTTTTTTCGGCTTGCTGCTGCTCAACAAGAAAGGGTGGTATAGACTTTATATGAACTTTGTGCAATTTAATAGATAAACGTTAGATACTTTAATATATTGTCTGGTTTATATGCTTATTTATATGTTGGCAATGAGTTTGGGTTTTCACAACTTATAAAACAAGTTGTATATAAATAAATTAACTAACACTTATTACACGTATTTTGTATTCATATATTGAAAATAAACTATCAATATATTAAAATAACATATTTGAGTTATTATTGACTATAACTGAATATTAGGACAAGGGGTATTTTTACTTTGTTCAGTTTGTGCTTCTCATCTACGACAAGCCAGCGCGTTGCTTGCTTTGTTTGAGTTCTGCTTTGCGTTCAGCGGCTTGTGCATGAAAGGAGAGGCGGCGGGCCAGCGGAAAGCAAGGACGGTAAAAATGTGTTAGTATGTGTATGCATGTGCGTTTGTTTCATTCTTGCTGGGCCTTCCGAGTTTTCGGCAAATGCCTTGCACAAGTGAACAGCAGAATACACTTTCGGCATTTGTGCGCATCGCTGCATAGCTGTATGGAAAGTGTCATAGAGCTAAAAACATGAAAGAGTATGTATGACCAGCAATGCAAAACTGATATTTGCCTGCCTATTTTACAAGACGCTTGTTTTTTGTGCTGTGCGCCTGATCAGCAAATTATCGACCATCACCAAAAATGCCTTGGAAGTATTGTTTTTCTTAGGTTTTTGTAGGCAAAATACAAATATGCACCAAATTTAATCTAAATATTGGCTTTTTAGCGTTTGCGTAGAAAAAGGTCAATGAATGCCACGGCAAATGCTACGCATACATTTAAATATGCACATGTAGATATACAGAACGCGCACACACGGGCGCTAGAAAAATATGAAAAATTATTACAAAGCCCAGGCCCACCAAAACTGCGTGGCTACGACGAGCCAGCACGTGTTGTTGTTGCGTTTTGCCTATTCTCGAATGGCACACGCACATGCATACACACAAAATTACACGCATAGAAGAATTGACTTAGTTGCCTAGGCAACAAGCTAGCTAGCACTGCACACCAAGAAGACAGCAGAGCAAAACAAAAACAAACCAAAAAACAGGGCGGCATGTGTATTGTAAACAAAAAAGCAATAATCAAAACAAGCGCAGCTGGTTGTCGTTAAGGGAAACCGACTTTTCTACTCGTTAATTTGTCCGCTTCGTGGTTGCGACTTGGTTTACAGCATGTTAACTTGAACAATTCTTAAAACCCATCTTTATGTTAAATAGTCTTTGGTACGTGCTATTCATAGCAGACATCCCAATAAGCAGCCGATTGACAACATCTACGTTTGCTGATGATACAAACGAACAAAAATGTAAGCAAGTAACTTTCACCCTTAACAGGCAAGATTGTCCACCGCTCACGTTTAACAACACCACACTTCCAAAAGCAAACGATGTGACGTATATTGGCGTTCACTTAGACAGAAGACTTACATGGCGGCGACACATTGAAGCTAAAAGAACACATCTCAAACTGAAAGCCAATAGCCTCCATTGGCTCATCAATGCTCGCTCTTCCCTTAGTTTGGACTACAAGGTCCTGCTTTACAACTCCATTCTAAAACCAATCTGGACCTATGGTTCCCAGTTATGGGGGAACGCTTGCAACAGCAGCATTGACATTGTCCAGAGAGCCCAGTCAAAAATCTTGAGAACCATCACCGGGGCACCGTGGTATGTTCGGAACGAAAACATTCATAAAGACTTAAACATCTTAACAGTCAAGGAGGAAATAGCGGAACAAATAGTAAAATATTTAGCAAGCTCTCATCACACACAGATCATCTCGCGAGAGGTCTCACAAGGCTGCACAGCCGATCCCGTCTTCGTCGTAACGACTTACCAACCCAGCGATTATTTTTAGGGACGCGCACTCAGAATACAGTCAAAAAAAAGAAAATGTACTGTTAGCTAAGATTTATTAATAAGATTTGTATACTTATTGCTAGTTTTCTAATTCACTAGAAAATATTCAATAAATAAACCCAGCAATTTAAAAAAAAAAAAAACAAATTGTTGTCTGTAAAGTTGGTTTACGGACGATAGTTGAACGTGACAACTTCTTAAGAAAAATACAACAAAATACTTGAATAAAATTTATTATTTAAATTTCTACTCAATCGTTAAAATTTAAATTTTAATTGTAATTTGTTATAAAAAAGTAATAATTTTATATAATTCATTATAAGAATAAACAATGATTAAATTATTGTTTATAAATCTTACATCTAAAATTTTGAAACATTAAAATTTTCGTAAATCTAGTTGACACCACATTCACTTTTCACTACACTTGATACTCGATCAAAACATGTAAATGTACTTTAGTATAGCAGCTGTCCACGCATCGCTCACTCAAGTAGGAGAGAGACGGATATCGAACGCTGCCGAAGGCAAAGGCCGATTGTGCTTCTTTGTCGCTCGTTCCGCGCTCTATCATTTCAGACACTTAATTTTGTCAATTATAGCATAACCTACAATCGCTACACTAGCGGACCGATGCTATTCATTTTAATGATGAAAGCACGAATATTCGACAATATATCACTTAATATAAAATTAATATCGAAAGAATCATTACCTTTATCGCTGTAATTATCGTTGCTTTAAACAATTGACACCACATTCACTTTTCACTGCACTTGATACTCGATCAAAACATGTAAATGTTCTATACTATAGCAGCTGTCCACGCAGCATTGTTGCCAATTCCGCTTTTTTCCCGTCAGATCTGGCTTTTTTCAAAACGCGGTTGCGGGAAAAATTTTCAAATATTGTATGGGACAGCTTTTTTCTGTATGAGTCATTTGGTATCATTTGTATGTAAACAGCTTTTTTGCTTTATTTTTTCGCCTATCTAGCTTTTTTTGCTCAACAAAAGTTGGCAGCACTGGCACGCTCACTCAAGTAGGAGAGAGACGGATGTCGAACGCTGCCGAACGCAAAGGCCGATTGTGCTTCACGCCTGAGAGCGAGGTAACGACACATGAGCGAGGTAACGACACATGAGCGAGGTAACGACACATGAGTCATGTTTTTTCGTGCGTGCAGCCGGCTCTATCGATTTATAAGACGTTGTCATGTCAAAAATTTTCATAAAATTCTTCATTCAATTCTTCATTGCTTTGCCTTATTCCGATTGCATGTAAACACAGAGTTGCACAGTGTTTGATGTGAATAATAAAGTTATCGATACGAAATATCGTTGTTTTGATTAAGAAATTATTAATAGAAATGTTCACTGAATCCATTTTATTTACTTGTTACTTCTTAAATCAATTATATGTTAACAAATAAAACAATCGATGGCAAAGAAGTATGTTCGTGCAGCCGGCTCTATCGATTTCTAAGACGTTGTCACGTCAAAATATCACTGGATGACTCGCTGTATTTGTTCTTATTATGAGAGGTCCCTAAAGAAAGAGACATATTTCTGCATATCAGAAAGCGCTCATACCTGCGTCTTTACTTCTAAAGTCCTGTGTGGTACGGCCTAATTTGTAATTAGGATAATAAGCTAGTAAAATAACATCAAATCGTCCTGCTAGCTTAAAAGCATCGTAGATTTATGCGTTTTTGTCTCGCTTCACCGTATTCACATTGATTGGATCCAAGACTGCGCCCGAATTTATTAATGTTATGCAAGAAAGTAAGTACTCGTTATCCCTAAGCACCATTTCATAAGGGAATATAGCTAAGCTAATGCTATTTTTCTGAAAATTATATTCCTGATTTTATGTATCATCCTTCACCATACTTATATTGTATTATAAGTTGCTTAGCACACGTAATTTTAAGTTTAATTTAAGTTGTTAAAAATTATAATAACAGAAAAATTAAATAGCACCAAAAAAAAAAAAAAAAAAAAAAAAAAAATGTATCATCCTTAAAGTATGCCTTATAAATTTGGTAACGACACATACGTCATGTCAGAGAGAGGTAACGACACATGAGCAATGTAACGGCAAATGAGTCATGTTTTTTCGTGCGTGCAGCCGGCTTTATCGATTTATAAGACGTTATCACGTCAATAAATAAAAAAAAAGTTATTCCTCGTATTACGCGGTGTTAAGCTAGTACACGGTGACATGTTGGTGTGATTTGTTGGGTTGGGGTGAAATCACTGTGTTGGGCTTGTTGGCCAACATGTGCCGGTTTACGAATTTGTTCGATTACCACGCACTTTGCCACATGTTGGCCGTGTATGGGCTAGTTTTTGTTTGTTTACCAACATTCTCATCGTGTATGGGCTTGTACTACAACAATGTCGTTTTATAGAATTTTAATAGGGTGAACATGGCGTCGCATAGAAAAATTTGTCGAAGATTTTATAGAAGCGCTTAAAAAACAACCCATTTTTGGGGAAAAAAAAAAGAATAATTATGAAAGACGCGAAAACTGCGGGAACGACTCGAAATTTCCAAAAATTGAGCCAAATATACATTGATTAGAAGAACTCATTATGGAATTCGTCCTTCGCGTTCTTTGATTCGTTCATCCTTCCTTTTCTTGTTTTTTCTTTCTTCTCCACAGAAATAAATCACTATAGCGTGTCGTCCGCACTTTTCGCTCTCTTGTCTACTCAACACTCCGAAAATGAGTTTATAAACATGTTGGCCCGGTTGCGCGCTCCCACATCCTTACTTTCTTTTACGTTCCAGAAAAATTCCTCGTTATGTAAATCGCGTTGTAGAAGAGTTAGCTATTATACACACATACATATATTTTATTCATTAACAAAATCATTAATGTGCTTTCGCTAGTCTGTGTCACTCATTGTCTTCGAACATCACATTTCGTTGAAATAGTGAGCGCTTTGGGCGTATCACTTTATCAGAAGATATTTTTAACGAGTCGAAATTTCGCGGTGTACTTAAACTGATTGTTGTTAAATCGCTTAATATCGAAAAAGCGTAATGAAATTACCACGTTATTCAATTGATACCTGTATTATCTATAAAGTATAGCAGCTTTAAGTTATGGTTGTCCGACCTGGGCAATTGATGACCAGTTTGCATAGAAACAGACGGACGGATAGACAGACGGACATGACTATGTCGACTCAGCTCGCGTGGCTCATCTATAATATATATGCCTTATGGAGTCGGAATAGCTTCATTCTGTGCATTACCCAGTTCATGACAAATTTAATAAGCACATTGCAAATGTATTAAAAAGGTTATTTAATTTTTTCTTCCAGATCCAAATAAATATATACGAATTTTAATGCGCATCAAAAATTTTCGATTTCTAGCATTACACTAACACTATATGTTAAAGGCCTGTACGCATGAGCCCCGTACAGCTCCCTTACCGTACACATGAGTTTTACGATTGTAACGACAAGTGTTGAAAAATTCACATATTGTGGCGGTAGGCTAATTGTTTTTTGTAAATAAATCGGAAATTCAACTGTGTTTTGTACACTTGATTTCAAAATAATGATTCACGACCAACGCGCGCTACTTTTGTGTTTGAGTACAGCTAACGCTCTGCTGCTGGCGGTTGCATTTTAGTGAACCCATATTTGATGGGCAGAGCTGAGATTACCAAAGATTATGCTAAACATAACTGAAACCACTCAAAAGAATCAAAGCAAATTCATCTTACTGATCTATACCCTGCAATAGATCAGTGGCAGTACAATCCAGTTTATATGTTATTTAAACTGTAATTAATTAATTAATATATTTTTATTCAATACTTCTTGCGCAGCATTGACTGCCAAAACAATAAGTATGGCTTTATTGGAACCTGAATTAGGTCAACCTTGTTAATATTATCCGAAAAATGTATAAGCCCGCTTTTGCCCGACATGTTGTTGCTTTTTTTACAATAGTAAATAGCAAAGACTATTTAACATAAAGATGGGTTTTAAGAGCTGGAATGTTATGTTAATTAACAGAGTCGCAACCACGAAGCGGACAACTGGGGAAACAGCGAAAAGCCACTATTTCTTATCATTTGTTTACCTACTACACTCGCTACAATGTCAGCTGGTGCGAAGTCGGCCATCATTGTTTAGCTTTTTGTTGTGACTGCAAAGTGTGCGAAGCGCAATGCATAATTAATTGTTGCCGCACTTCGTTTCTCTTGTTGTTGTCACAAAATTTTAAATCGACAATTTTAGACTTTGCTTTTCGGCTTGCTGCTGCTCAACAAGAAAGGGTGGTATAGACTTTATATGAACTTACGGCTTGCTGCTGCTCAACAAGAAAGGGTGGTATAGACTTTATATGAACTTTGTGCAATTTAATAGATAAACGTTAGATACTTTAATATATTGTCTGGTTTATATACTGCAAAGAATTTTGGCCAGAACACATAATTGTGAAAGAGTATACTGCAAGGAAGAAAAAAAATCGGCCCCCGATTGTATCTACCCTTCCGGTGGTTGGTTCTAAGGTAACTCTCCCAATTACTGATAGTTCAAAAAACTAACATCCTCCTTCTTACTTGGCTATCAGAATGTAAGAGGTCTTTGTAGTAAACTCACTAGTTTATACCTTAATAGTCTTTCTTTCGCTTTCCATGTCATTGCCTTTACTGAAACGTGGTTAAGGCAAGACATTCTCAATTCCGAAATTCTATGTAGTACATACTCTATTTACAGAAAGGACCGTACTCTTCGGCGTGGTGGTGGAGTGCTTATTGCTGTGAATGTAGACTTTCCTTCTGAAACAGTCGTAATAGATAGTTCTTTTGATATAGAGTTTATTGCTGTAAAGCTAAATATTTACGGTATTAACATTTTTATCACTTGTTCGTATATACCTCCTTCCTCTGATCTCTCTATCTATGAGACACATCTATCTGCTATCCATTCTGTCTCTGCCTTGCTTTCTGATCGCAATTTTCTTGCAGTTCTTGGTGATTTCAACATTGCTGAAGCTACTTGGATTTCTTCTCCTGACTTTGCTGCCCTGACTCCCGCGGCCCCGAATGAATTTTTAATCGACCTACTTGGGATGTCATTGAGTCAAATTAATGCTATCCCAAATTCTCTTAATAAAATGCTTGATCTGATTTTTGTTTTGGATTCATCATCTTCATCCGTTTCCCGTTCCCAGCCTATATCTTATCCCGAAGACTTATACCATCCTACGTTGGAGCTGTTGATTAATTTACCTTCCCGGACGCGTTGCAATATCAAGATGCCTTTGAGTCGAGCTCGTCAATTTCGGAAAACTGATTTTGAGGGACTCGCTCTGCTTTTATCCCAAACTGACTGGTCTCCCCTCTACGAGTCTGACGACTTGGACGTGGCAATCAGTATTTTTTATAATACCTTACATTCTTTATTTGATTTATGTGTCCCGGTTGGTAAGCTAAACAGGTCTAACAAACCTGTGTGGTTTACCCGAGAGTTGACAATTCTCAAAAATCGAAAATCTAAACTCTACAAGAGATTTAGAAAAAACGGCTCATCGGTAGCCTATTCTGCATTCTTGATTGCTCGTGCCAGTTTTGATATCTTAAATAACCAATGTTATAAGAATTACCTGACTCGGTGTAGATTACAGTTTCAGCAGGATCCAAAGCGGTTTTTTGATTTTGTTAATGCGAAGCGTAGGTCATCGACACTCCCAACGGAAGTATTCTTTGAGGAAACGAAGGCCAATTCTGATCAGGAGATTGCAAATATATTTGCCCAATTTTTTCAAACGACTTATAGCTCATTTCAATCTCAAGTCGATTTGCCTTACCCTTATCGGGTTAATGGCTCGAATCGCATCTTTGGACTGAAAATCACTGAAAACTCCCTTTTAAATAATCTACATGGTTTGAAACCTATATTTTCCCCAGGACCTGACGGAGTGCCAAGCTGCGTGCTTAGACACTGTGCTCATGGTCTTTTAAAGCCGTTGCTTAAAATGTTAAACTTGTCCTTGGAGTTAGGCTCCTTTCCAAAAATTTGGAAAGAGTCATTTATTATTCCTCTCCATAAAAAAGGAAACAAATCTAATGTTCAAAATTATAGGGGTATCTCCAAGTTGTCTGCTATTCCTAAGATTTTTGAAAAATTAATAACCTCCCATCTTCAACACCTTTGCAAATCTATTATTTCACCGTGCCAGCACGGATTTATTAAACAAAGATCTACTACCACTAACTTGTTAGAATTTACTTCATTTGTTATCAAGGGTTTTCAGGACAAATTGCAGACTGATGTTATTTATACTGATTTTAGTAAGGCTTTCGACTCTGTAGATCATCGTCTTCTTATACATAAACTAGAACTCTTGGGCTTTTCAAATATTCTAGTTCTTTGGATTAAAGACTACCTAACTCTTAGAACTCAGAGGGTTTTATTTAAAGGGTCCGTTTCCAAGACGGTTCAGGTCACTTCAGGCGTTCCACAGGGTAGTCATCTTGGTCCTTTGTTGTTTATTTTGTTTATAAACGATCTTCCATCAGTTATAAAGTTCTCTCGGGTTTTGATGTACGCTGATGATGTAAAATTATGCACGTCGGCTGCAACTCCCCTTGCTGCTCAACAGCTTCAAAGAGATTTAGACAACTTTCAAATGTGGTGTAAAGTAAATTTTTTAAATCTTAATTGCAGTAAATGTAAAGTAATGTCATTTTTTAGATATTTGCCCTTTTTTAATATATATTTTCTTGACAACAAACCACTAGATAGAATTGAATGGGTTGACGATTTGGGCATCGTTATGGACCCAAAGCTTAAGTCTGACAAGCATATTCCTCAATTTCCAATCGAGCATCTGGTGTCTTGGGGTTCATTAAGCGCTGGTCGAAGGAGTTTAACGATCCCTACTTAACAAAAGCTCTGTATACTTATCTTGTACGACCGATTCTGAAATATGGATCTTGTATATGGTTTCCGAAATACGAAATTCATCAGAATAAGATAGAATCGGTACAAAAACAATTTCTGCTCTTCGCATTTAGAGGTCTTAACTGGGACACTAACAATAATTTGCCGTCTTATCGTAGTAGACTTTTACTAATAGATCTTCCTACTCTGAGTGATCGTAGAATAATATAATTTAATAAAATAATAATAATAAAATAGAATAATTCTAATTATGCTCTTCATAACCCTTTTCGTATTGTGTGTTGTATTTATAACGATCTTTCCCACTTAATACACAGTGCCACTCCTACTTGCTCTATTAAAAAGTTAGTTTTGTGTCATTTGTCTACATGTTCGCGATCATCGTAACCGCACGATAAGCGGAGCGCCCCTCGGTCGGATGGGCGGGAGGTGGGTCGCTTTGTGCGTGGGTCCGCGCGTTAACAAGCCGGTGCTTGGTATCGTTGGGCCACTTGACTGTACTGTTCGTTAGTACATCTACGTCCAATATGCTTATTTATATGTTGGCAATGAGTTTGGGTTTTCACAACTTATAAAACAAGTTGTATATAAATAAATTAACTAACACTTATTACACGTATTTTGTATTCATATATTGAAAATAAACTATCAATATATTAAAATAACATATTTGAGTTATTATTGACTATAACTGAATATTAGGACAAGGGGTATTTTTACTTTGTTCAGTTTGTGCTTCTCATCTACGACAAGCCAGCGCGTTGCTTGCTTTGTTTGAGTTCTGCTTTGCGTTCAGCGGCGTTGGCATGAAAGGAGAGGCGGCGGGCCAGCGGAAAGCAAGGACGGCAAAAATTTGTTAGTATGTGTATGCATGTGCGTTTGTTTCATTCTTGCTGGGCCTTCCGAGTTTTCGGCAAATGCCTTGCACAAGTGAACAGCCGAATACACTTTCGGCATTTGTGCGCATCGCTGCATAGCTGTATGGTAGTTGCGATGGCAAAATTGTTGGAAAGTGTCATAGAGCTAAAAACATGAAAGAGTATGTATGACCAGCAATGCAAAACTGATATTTGCCTGCCTATTTTACAAGACGCTTGTTTTTTGTGCTGTGCGCCTGATCAGTAAATTATCGACCATCACCAAAAATGCCTTGGAAGTATTGTTTTTCTTAGGTTTTTGTAGGCAAAATACAAATATGCACCAAATTTAATCTAAATATTGGCTGTTTAGCGTTTGCGTAGAAAAAGGTCAATGAATGCCACGGCAAATGCTACGCATACATTTAAATATGCACATGTAGATATACAGAACGCGCACACACGGGCGCTAGAAAAATATGAAAAATTATTACAAAGCCCAGGCCCACCAAAACTGCGTGGCTACGACGAGCCAGCACGTGTTGTTGTTGCGTTTTGCCTATTCTCGAATGGCACACGCACATGCATACACACAAAATTACACGCATAGAAGAATTGACTTAGTTGCCTAGGCAACAAGCTAGCTAGCACTGCACACCAAGAAGACAGCAGAGCAAAACAAAAACAAACCAAAAAACAGGGCGGCATGTGTATTGTAAACAAAAAAGCAATAATCAAAACAAGCGCAGCTGGTTGTCGTTAAGGGAAACCGACTTTTCTACTCGTTAATTTGCCCGCTTCGTGGTTGCGACTTGGTTTACAGCATGTTAACTTGAACAATTCTTAAAACCCATCTTTATGTTAAATAGTCTTTGGTACCACCAGTAGCCAACAGAACTGCATACCGAAACTGTAAGTACGGTACAGAAGCTGTACGAGACCATTTTTATAACCTTAACCCATAAAATGGGTAAATAAGGGTATAATGGTTTTGTGCAAAAGTATGTAACAGGCAGAAGGAAGCATCTCCGACCCTATAATATACTTTATATTCTTGATCAGCATCAATAGCCGAGACGATATAGCCATGTCCGTCTGTCTGTCCGTCTGTCTGTCTGTCCGTCTGTATGAACGCGTGGATCTCAGAGACTACAAGAGCTAGAGACTTCAGATTTCGAATATAAGTTCTCTTATACCATGAGCAGAACAAGTTTGCTTCAAATTATCGATAACTATTCTGGTTTCCGATATACACATGCAATCGATAACAAAAAAATATCGAATTTGGAAAATGTAAAAATGAGGGTTGAAAGACTGAGTAAGGATAGATCTTTTCTGAAAATTTCGTCCAAATCGGTTAAGAAACACCGGAGATATCGAGCTTAATCGATTGAAGTTAAGTCAGTATACCAAAGTCTTATATAAACTTAATTTTTTTTTTGCGACTGGGTTCAGGGTATCTTCTAGTCGGGCTCTCCCGACTAGAGCCTTCTTACTTGTTTTTATATGAAGTTTTTACAGTACGGGAGCTGTACAGGCCTTAACTTAGGAATTTTTATTGATTAAATTTGAACATTCGAGACGTTGAACAAAATATTGATGATAAACGATTTGAAATGTTATATGTAATTAAAAAAGGGTCTATACCAGAAAGCTCGGCTGGAAAATACCCTGAACCCTAGCTTTATGAAAACACCCATTGCTAAAGGATTCGTGTGTATACACGAGTATTTTTCACCGAATTGATGAAGTTGTCACATATGATAAATTTTGCGTTAAAGTTTTCAAAACATGTTCCAAAATTTTAAAACTCAAAGTTTTATTACTTTCGATAACTTGTGTTTTAATTAAAATCGGAAAGGGTTATCAATAATTTGAAGCACACTTTATCTGCGCGAGGCATAAGGTAACTTTTATTCATAGTTTAAATTATACAAAAGTCTCTGACATCGGAACGATCATACAGATGGGCAGGCTAAATTGACTGGGTTGTTGATGCTGATCATACATTTGCGAAAAAGAATTATACCTATTTACCTCAATTATGGGTCCAGCGAAGCCAGCAATGGAACAACTGTAAATAACTGCGCGACACACTTGCTTTGCAAAGTATCCAACGCGATAAGTTAGGCTCGCTGCTCTCAGCTCCCGAAGGACGGCGCAGCGCTATTCGTACACTGGGAAGCATATATGTAGTTTCAACAGCAGTGTAGTTTAATTATTGCCCTCTGTATGAACGCAGCATGCGATATCATCGCAATCGGTTAAGAAACACAGCAGATATTGAATTAAATCAAGCATGCTGTTTCGCAATAGTGCAGATATTAAATGTATTCGCACAGGCTCACACACACACATAAAACAATAACTGAACACTTTAATTGATAAGTGATTCGGGGTATCTTCTAGTAAATATTTTTCGACAAAATCTTTATTTTTTGATACCATATTGAATTGATTCAGGATACTTTAACTGCATTTGAGTGGGTTGGCATAGCAATACAAACATTTAAACCAGCTTTCACACTGCTGTGGTTCCGAATATTTTCTTTTCGTTAAAATTTGTTTACATTTTCTATTATTTATCCATATGTGTGTTTCTTAAAACAACCTTTTACAGCCCAACCCATTTTTTTATCAATGTTTTATTTTTAAAAATTTATAGAAATATGGTAAATATCGGTTCAAATTATCTATTTTCACTAGTGTTAAAATTTAACAACTTAATTTATTTGTATCATATCCCTCTACCTGAAAAACTATTATCTGTCTTTCTCCTAAAAAACGCATAAGTTCGTTCTATTTTGAATTATATTTTAATATTTAAATACAAAGGAGACTGGTTTGAAATTACACATTTTGTGTATTATTTGTTTGATGGTTTGTATATATGTATTTGTAAAGTTGATTGATTCAAGTGATTCAAATCGGAATCGGCATTCAGCACCAATTCTGTAACGAGGCGAACAGTTGAGAATAAAAAATATGCGAATTTCTTAGAATAAACAAGTTTTTTAGCAGCAATATTATTAGCGGCAAAAGAAATATACCGTTTGCTGCTTTGGAAGCTAGTACAAACATAATGGAAATGTAAGACTAATAAATAAATTTGTAATCATTTTCTTGGTATGAGCCTTTGAATTTGAAATGTTCACAAAGAGGTACCACATGTATTTACAATACTTGCGTGTGTTTTCCTTCTTGCAATGATGTCTACTTTCTATACCTTAGTAAACCCATTGTCTAAGTCTTGGTTTTCCATCATAAATGTTAAATGTTATTTGCAACTGAAAATTCTACAAATCTTTCTAAATATACACATTATAATTTTTGGTGTACTTGCATTTAAAATTCCAGATTGAGATCAGCTGTTCCCTCCAACGACAGCACATCAAAACCCGATACCTATCGAATATAAGGGTCGCCTCTATACAGTACTAATTTATGCGTGTTCGTATCATAAAACATTTTTTTTAAGATTTGGAATCGAAAAGTAGAACAGGCCTGTTGATATTTTTATTTTCTGTATGTAGTCCATATGAAAATTTAGACTTTTACTGTTCAGTACGCTTTAAAAGAATGGCACTCGAGGTAATTCGAAATTCTTCGTTTTTTCACCAATTTGTGGAAAATGGCATTTATATTTAGTAATAAATAATTTTAACTGACAGAATTTGTGATACTTAAAAATGTATGTACCAAATATGATTACATTTATTTTATTACTCTTACAATTAAGAAATAAAAAAAATTATAAACTATGTCTATAAGGTTTTGTGTTCAGTTGCTTCAGGATTCAATAAGTTATTCTTGAATATTAAATGATTTGCTGCAATTAAAACATACGATAATATATATCTATGCGAAATACAAATGTTCATGCTTCTAAAAAATGCTCGGAGACTTAAATAACTGCAAGACACATTCAAAATTCTTTAGCATTTAAAAAGAGTAATAAACATGCATTCTTTAAATTTACTTCATTCTACATAAATACATTAGGTCCAAAGTAAAACATAATGCTAAAGGCTTGCAAAATTGGAAAAAGTCATGCTATAGTTTATTTTAATTGTTGTTTATATTTAGTTATATTTAAAACGTAGTCAGAAGTGATAAAGTTTAAAGCATCAACATATATGGGGGGAAAAAACAGAAAAAAAAACTTTACCTCTGAAAGCAAATTTGCCTAAGATACTCAAATCAATCGTAGAGCCGCATCTATAAAATATACTTTTTGAAATAATGTGCAAGACACCAATTTTTAAAGCTGTAAGGCCAGAACTGCAGACTGCGTAATGTTATTACTGTACGGCCGATTAACGAGAACATTGTTTTATATAAAGTTTTTTTGGTACCGACGCTGTACGAGCATCTGCGTTTAGGCCTTTATCGCTTATTTTTTCAATATATACATTCATTAAAATTCTGTTCCTGAAGACGAGCATAAAAAAAAAAAAAAAAATCAAATTAACTCCATAACATTTGAACAATAAAAATCGTTTTCAGTTTATGACAAAAAAATATTGAAAATTTCTAAATTATAAACATAAAAAAAATATATTGCAAATATTATTTATGTTAATTTTTTTATTGGGCCAGGCGGCGTCGGTTTATCTTCAAGTTAGCTCTTTAAACAAGTAGAAACGTTGCAGTCGGACGCAACCGACTGCGGCATACTCGATACCAGTATTAAAACCGGTAAAAAGAGGCCTGATTGCAAAGGGGTACGGATGCGGCAGGGGTGTACGCTACCTTAAAGATTCTCCGATGCAGATGGGGATGCCACCAGCTATATTCCTTCCAAATTTGGTGACTCTAGCTCAAAGTTTGTAAAATGTATGGAAAGGGGGGGGGGGGCTGGGGGCAGTATGGGTAGTTGAGTCATCAAAATTTTTGTTGCAAATCTTTGTGAAATGTCAATTGCTATCTTCATACCAAATTTGGTGACTCTAGCTCGAAATTTGTAATAAGTGTGGAAAGGGGGCTGGGGGCGGTATGGGTGGGCGTGGCATCCAAATTTTTGATGCAGATCTTTGTGAAATATCAATTGCTATCTTCATACCAAATTTAGTGACTCTAGCTTGAAATTTGTAAAAATTGTGGAAAGGGGGGTTGGGGGTGGTATGGATGGGCGTGGCATCCAAATTTTTGATGCAGATCTTTGTGGAATGTCAATTGCTATCTTCATACCAAATTTGGTGACTCTAGCTCGAAAATTGTAAGAAGTGGGGAAAGGGGGCGAAATAGAGGGCGTGGCTCCAAAACTTTGATGCAGATTTTTGGGGGTCGTTGCCAGCTATCTTCTTACTAAATTTGGTGGCTTTAGCTCCACAACTCTGGAAGATACACGCATTCCCGTTTTTGACGAAGCGTTGGGGTGGATGGGGGCGGCTAGGGCAGTATCGGTGGGCGTGGCATCCAAACTTTTGGTGCGGTTTTTAGGGGGTCATCATCACCTATCTTGGCACTAAATTTGGTGGCTATAGCTCAAAAACTGTGGGAGATATGGGCTATTTTGACTTTAAACTGCGGGGGGGCTGGGGGCGGAATGGGGGGCGTGGCTCCAAAATTTATGATGCAGTTTTTTGGGGGTTGCTAATAGCTATCTTCTTACCAAATTTGGTACTTATAGCTGTAAGGATGTGCGAAATATGTGGATTTATCGGATTTGAGTTATCGAATTTATCGATTTGCTAGCCCCCCAGTTATCGTAGAACCCCCATCTTGACACTTTAATTTACTATCCCATAGATAAAGAGAATTGGAAAGTTTCAAGTCTCTAGCTTGAAGGGTGTGGAAAAAACTTGCAACCATACGGCGGACAGACGGACAGACACCATGACGGACATTGCACAAAACCAATATACTCTTTACCTTCGTATTTAATTTGCGACGGTTCTGAAAGTGCTTCATCTATACACAAAACTATTGGGGTATTCACTTGTCCTCGCAAAATCGTAAAGCGTAATATTGCGACACACGAGCTAGTGAGTACCATTTTTTGTTTGACAGTGGTAATTGTCGTCGCAAAACAGCTGTTTTGACCAGCTGTTATTTAAATGCATAACCTTTATTCGTTACTTTTTATACTCGATACCGAAGGTAAAGAGTATATTGAGTTTGTGCAATCTCCGTCATGGTGTCTGTCCGTCTGTCCGTCTGTCTGTCTGTCCGTCTGTACGTCTGTATGAACGCAACTTTTTTCCACACCCTTCAAGCTAGAGACTTGAAACTTTCCAATTCTCTTTATCTATGGGATTGTAAATTAAAGTGTCAAGATGGAGGTTCTACGATAACTGGGGGGCTGGCAAATAGATAAATTCGATAACTCAAAACCGATAAATCCACATATTTCGCACATCCTGTTAGCTATAACTACCAATTTTGGTAAGAAGATAGCTATTAGCAACCCCCAAATAACTGCATCAAAAATTTTGGAGCCACGCCCACCCATTCCGCCCCCAGCCCCCCGCATTTTAAAGTCAAAAACGCCTATATCTCCCACAGTTTTTGAGCATTAGCCACCAAATTTAGTGCCAAGATAGGTGATGATGACCCCCCAAAAACTGCTGCAAAAGTTTGGATGCCACGCCCACTAATAATGCCTTAGCCACCCCCATCCGCCCCAACGCTTTGTCAAAAACGGAAATGCGTGTATCTTCCAGAGTTGAGGAGCTAGAGCCACCAAATTTGGTAGGAAGATAGCTGGCAACGACCCCCAAAAATCTGCATCAACGTTTTGGAGCCACGCCCAACCATTCCGCCCCCCTTTCCCCACCTTATACAAACTTTGAGCTAGAGTCACCAAATTTGGTATGAAGGTAGCAATTGATATCCCACATAGAACAGCACCAAAAATTTGAATGCCACGCCCAACAATACCTCCCCCAGCCCCGCTTTCCCCACTTTTACAAACTTTGAGCTAGAGTCACCAAATTTGGTATGAGTATAGCAATTGACATTCCACATAGATCTGAATCAAAAATTTTGATGCCTCTACCACCCATACCGCCCCCAGCCCCCTTTTCCTACATTTTACAAACTTTGAGCTAGAGTCACCAAATTTGCAACGCAGACAGCTGGTGGCATCCCCATCTGCATCGGAGAATCTTTAAGGCAGCGTACACCCCTGCCGCATCCGTACCCCTTTGCAATCAGGCCTCTTTTTACCGGTTTTAATACTGGTATCGAGTATACCGCAGTCGGTTGCGTCCGACTGCAACGTTTCCACTTGTTAGGTTTGAATAAGATAAGATTATAAAGATGGCATATGCGCACTTAGGGTCATACAGGTAGACCAAACAAGAGTGCAAGGGACACATGTTCGAAATTCAAAATATTAAATCATGAAATATATGCGCATTTAGTATCCAATAGGTAGACCAACTGAGAGTGCAGTAGAAATAGGATCACATGTAAGTAGCCAGATGCACGCTATACCTTACAAACACAGCAATCGATGAGCTATATTAAAGGGATGAAAATATGCATGATTCTGTAAATAAGTTTAAAGTGACCAAATTTTTTTTTAGACATACCCAGTGGTATCAAAAACGTCGTAAGTTATTTCTCATGTATTTTGTTTTTTTTTTTTACAATTTTGAGTTTGCGATTTTACGCTTTAAGATTATACAAGGACAAGTGAATACCCTTTATATGAACCAAGAGCAACCCATACTTTGCTATCACATAGTGAATACCTTTTATATGAACCAAGAGCAACCCATACTTTGCTATCAAATAGTGAAGTCAACCAAACGTTTCAACTATGAGGCATTTTAAAAGAAAACATACACAAATAATTGGATCTGTATCAAACAAAGTGCTTACTGCAGAGTACATGAAAATGCATCCTTAAATTTTTCAGTGTAAAGGTTCAATTAGCATGCAAAAAAGTGTATCAACAATAACACAATAGTTTGTTTGTTAGCTTTCCCATCTAGAAACCAATGCATAATTGCATCGTGCTATCGTTGAAGCGACAAAAAAAGCTTGTTAATGTATCGAGGTTTAACTAACAGGTCTTGAAATTATTTTAAAAATGGTAACATTTTGTTCTTAATTTACAAACGATTTGTGCTTGAATATGGACCATTTGTATTTTCTTTTAATACTCGATACCGAGGCTAAAGAGTATATTGGGTTTGTGCAATGTCCGTCATGGTGTCTGTCTGTCCATCCGTCCGTCTGTATGTTCGCAACTTTTTTCCACACCCTTCAAGCTAGAGACTTGAAACTTTCCAATTCTCTTTATCTATGGGATAGTAAATTAAAGTGTCAAGATGGGTGTTCTACGATATCTGGTGGGCTGGAAAATCGATAAGTCGTGTGCCTTTTCTACTAGGCCATACGAGTTTGTCGCTCGGAGTTCCTTTAAAACCTTATTTATAACTTTTTTTGAGTTTACATGCTCACATACCAGTGAAGTTAATAAAAAGCTATTAAAAACAATAGTTGTGTACATATTAATAGTTTGAATGCCATGCGAATCAAGATTTGATAATAATGTTTTAATCGGATGAAATTTGTTTTATTTGTGTCTACTACTAGTTTAATAGCATTGACCAACAGAAACTAGTCTTGTTAGGTGCTGCGGAGTTCAAAAGTTATTTCATATAGATTTTGTGCCGCTAATTGGAATTCGAAGTCAAAATAACTAAGTTGTATCTAGTTTTTTTTTTTCATTCTAACTTTTTGAAAATGATCCTTAATAAAACAATTAAGAGCTCTCAAGTCGAAAAAGCTCTGCTACAAGATACCCTGAGCCCTAGACATTATGTGTGTCGGCGTATAAATAAAGTGATTGCAATACTGCGCTAATGAATGCGTGACTAAACTTCAATCTTCGATTAATCAAGAGATTCTCAACTAATTTTCATTAAATTTTGACACATGATCATTATTTTGTCTATAGTTCTTAGATCAAGTTTTAAAACTCAAATTATGGTTGTTATCGATTCCATGCGTGTATCGAAAACCAGAAAATGTATCGATAATATAAAACAAACTTGTTTGTACACAAATTTAAATCTCAAGTCTCTACAGACGAACAGACGGGCGGACAGACATTAGAACATTTGCACAAAAACATTATACCCTTTGATTTGACTTTGCATTGAGTTATAATCGAATTTTACTTTTTGTTCACCAGTAGAATCTGTTTTTTTTAGAAAATGTCACAAATAAGAGAAACATAGTAAATCATGACTGTTTCAGTTATGCCTAATCGAAGATACGCTTAACGCACCACCACAACCCACCATAAAATACTGCGGTGAGCGAGCGAAAAACATTGCAGTTGGACGCAACCGACTGGGAAATACTCAAAAAGTATAAAAACAGGTGGGTAAAGAGTCAACGAGCTAAAAAGGGTATATATGATGCAAAAGCTTCAAAATATGTTTATGCAAAGGTTTTTTCAATGTGGGTGTGTTACAAGGTCTATTTTCCCTAAATTTGAAATAAACTGTAAGATTGTGGGAAATATATGCATTCATTGATTTTCAGCTGTCGGGCAGACATCATGAAGGACATTGCACAAAACTAAATAAACTTTACCTTCGGTATCAAAGTGTAAAACAGGCATTTACCAAAATTTAGAAAGGTAAATTCTTTGAGGCTAGAAAAAAATCTGGATTTTATGTTGCCGCTCTAAATTCAGATTCAAATTTAGCGCCCCAAAATGTGTAAGACTTTTTATAGTGGGGGTGCGTAGTGTGCGGGTTTCAAATATTATCTTCGGGATTAGCGCATAAATTTTCAAATCGAAAACAGAAGGCATATGTCTACATGGATTTTGTTCTTAAAGAACGATCTATTGATCCACGTCCACGTGAGTATCACGACATGATGTTGTTGTTGGGGATAAAGACGTGGTTTTTAAGAGCTTTCAGTATTTTTTTACTGCCTTACTTGACGTGCTTAAGACATCTATAAGGTCTTAAATTCGACCCGTTAGTCCGTTAGACAAACACTAATCTAAATCTCTCAGTTTAAACGTAAAACGAAAAAGCACATTGAATTCTTACCTAAGGTTGACACAAGCAAGTCTGAACTTCGCTGGTTTGACAAAAACTAGTCTCACCTCCGCTGGTTGAGGAGAAACTAGACTTATATTTTTTGATGGAACTGAACAGTAGTCACACCTTCGCTAGTTTCATAAAAACTAATCACACTCGGCTAGGCAGAAACTAGTCTCACCTCCGCTCGTTGGACACCTTAGGTTGAATTTCAAAATATTTTGAAAATATATATAGTTTGTTACCGAAGTTAAAGAGTATATTGGGTTTGTGCATGCGTCTATCTTTCACAGTTCTTATACCCTTAACCCATAAAATGGGTAAATAAGGGTATAATGGTTTTGTGCAAAAGTATGTAACAGGCAGAAGGAAGCATCTCCGACCCCATAAAGTATATATATTCTTGATCAGCATCAACAGTCGAGTCGATATAGCCATGTCCGTCTGTCCGTCCGTCTGTCCGTCTGTATGAACGCGTGGATCTCAGAGACTACAAGAGCTAGAGACTTCAGATTTCGAATATAAGTTCTCCTATACCATGAGCAGAACAAGTTTGCTTCAAATTATCGATAACCATTCTGGATTCCGATATACACATGCAATCGATAACAAAAAATATCGAATTTGGAAAATGTAAAAATGAGGGTTGAAAGACTGAGTAAGGATAGATCTTTTCTGAAAATTTCGTCCAAATCGGTTAAGAAACACCGGAGATATCGAATTTAATCGATTGAAGTTAAGTCAGTATACCAAAGTCTTATATAAATTTAATATATTTTTTGCAACTGGGTTCAGGGTAATTTCTAGTCGGGCTCTCCCGACTAGAGCCTTCTTACTTGTTTAGTTAGAGCCACCAAACTTAGGGCCAAGATAGGTGATGACGTCGCACAAAAAACTACATCAAAACTTTGGATGCCACGCCCTCAAACTTTGCCCAAAGCCCCACCGCCTCTTTAAGAGCGGGAAGGAAAAGATACACATCTTTCACAGTTTTTGATCTACAGTCCCCAAATTTGGTAGCAATATAGCTGCTGGCTTTCTCATCTACATCATACAGTCTTTGAAGGCAGTGTAAGCCCCGGTCGAATCCGTACCATTGTGCAATCAGGCCTCTTTTTACCCGTTTTAACAATGTATTTACTATTGGCGCTTATATTTGATTGTGCGATATTTCTTATCGATAACTTTATAACTTTCATAATAAGGCAAAGCAAAATGAGAAAAATAAATCATTGCTACAAAAGTCATGATGCATTGCTTGCATCAGTTACCCCTCTACACCCTTTGCCAACAAACGAATACTTCGAATACTACTTCAACAAACGAAAACATCATCGTGTAATAGGGGTCTTGGAGTGCAAAATCAACAACGAAATGCTGCTATGTTTTTGATACTGAATGATTGAGCGCAACTCAAAAACAAACTAGACGCGTAACATGCATATGTAGTATCATGTCTGCATATCATCGTAACATGGTGAAAATATATTCATGTTGGGTATTAAATTCAACATAGATATATTGAACTTGCTCTCTGTTTAGGGTGAATTTCATAAAAACAGTCTATAACATAACTTATCAGTGCATTAAGGGTTACGAAGAAAAACGCGTTAAAACAAATGAACGAACAGTCCATAGTCCATATAGCGGACATCAATATACTCTCTGACTTTCGATATCAGAGCAAAAACATTGCAGCACAGCAATTTGTAAAAACGTTCTACTACCAAATCACAAAGAACTTAAAATTTTTAACAAAATGACAAAAAGTAATAAGCAGGGCTGAGCGCAAGGGCAACTTAAACAAAACCATATGCACATGCTATCCGCTTTCGCACTCGCTCACACTTATTGCACTGTAGACTTCTGAAGCGTCTACATGAGACGAAAAAGCTCTAAAAGCTCTTATTACCAATTACACAGTCTTTATATTTCATGTCTTTGGTACTGCGTTTTTGAATAGTATGATGTAAAGTGATAACATGCAAAATATTTAGTACAAAACCATTCCTTATATTTTTAATTATGTCTGTTTAACTTATTTTATCAAATGCGTAACATAAACAGCTAGTTTCTTAAAATAAGTCTCCGAAAAAAAATAAATGCCTTAATATTTGTAATAATCGGAATAGGTAATAGTGTCAAGTATAATTAACTTACATATGTTTGATATTTATGGAACATGCTGAATTAATATCATTGAATATTCAATTGGAACTATATTCGACGCTCACATCTTAGCGCGAACACTAAACATAAATACTACGTCGAATGTGTAATTTTTTAATATGTTTATTTTAAATGCATTGTCCTATTATTGTAAAAAAATAGGAAAAATTATATTTGTTTTACGTCATTCCAATTCAATAACTATTACATATGTAAATTTATGCTTTTAAACTTATTTGTGATTACATATTGACGTATAAGTGAAGATAACAATTTTCAAATGATTCTGATTTAATAAGATTTTAATAGCACCTTAAAACCATCATAGGTCCAACTTCCTAATTTTAAGATGCACGTCTGCACGTCATATGGAAAATATTCAACATCGATTGAACAAGATGATTTATAGACGGCAGGTGGTTGCCAAATCACCAATCCATTACTATAGACTATTGCTTTTGTCATAAGTGTGACTTCATAATGACCATCAGCACTGAAAGATATATATTTTTAACATAGCTCCTGTTACAAATAAGTGAATTTTATATATATACTGGCTGTGAATGTGGAAATATATTTGTTATTATTTGTGTAGCAATGGTGTAATATATATATATATATATATATATATATATATGTATATATATAATTAATAATAATAATAATTATCGGTGTAAATAACATTTGCCATGGAATATAAGCCAAATGCATACAGCTGCAAATTTTAAAATATAACCACTTAACCATTTTGTTTTTTACCAACATAAAAACAAGCACATAGTTTTCCACTTTGTTCAAGTTTTACAATACTTGCAAGTGAGCATTATTATATTAAGCTTTATAACATAATACTCACTTGAAAAATTGCAAAATTAGATGTTTGTTTTGTCGGTAAAAAAAATGGCGACATAGTGATATTTAAAATTAAGCTATATTTAATTAAATCATATGCCGTAATCATTTATATTAAGTGTTTTGAGTTATGAGCCATTAAAAAATATCATTCATTTTTTCGCAGCTTTCTTATGTTGACTAAATACATACATAATTTTATGTCATGATCGTTTCTAAAAAATTCAACACAACCCTTAACTTTCCAGTTTTCTCTGCAGATATCAAATAAAAGTTTCATGTAGTTAAACTATAAAAGAAGTTTGTTGGCCAGCCAAGATAAAAACTATTAGGGTATTCACTTTGTGTTGCAAATGTGTAACTTTGCAACACCGCTGTCGTGAACACCCAATTGAACGAAACAATTCTGTTAACTTTGCACAATCAGCTGTTCCTTATCGTTTTAGCTGAGTTTGCTATTTGTGATATTTAATTTGCTACTTGCAATAAATAAATAAATTTAAAAATGCTCTTTAAAAGCGTGAAAGCATCACCCCTAAAACGGACAGCATCCCATAAACTGGTTCATTTACTTTAAGCAGCTGGTCACAACTAACAGCAGTTTGTTTTGATTTAGCACCTAAATCAAAAAATTACACCAAAACAAGTGGAAACGTTGCAGTCGGACGCAACCGACTGCGGTATACTCGTTAGCAGTATTAAAACCGCTTAAAAGAGGCCTGATTGCAAAGGGCTACGGATGCGGCTGGGTGCAATCAGCTATCTTCATACCGAATTTGGTGACTCTAGCTCAAAGTTTGAAGAAGGCAAGGGAAGGGGGCTGGGAGTGGTATGGATGGGCGTGCCATCGAAATTTTTGATACAGATCTTTGTGGAATGTTAATTGCTATCTTCATACCAAATTTGGTGACTCTAGCTCAAAGTTTGTGAAAGGTGTGGAAAGGGGGTGCAGAATGGGTGGGCTTAGCTCCAAAACTTTGATGCAGGTTTTTGGGGGTTGCTAATAGCTATCTTCCTACCAAATTTGGTGGCTCTAGCTCCACAACTCTGGAAGATACACGCATTCCCGTTTTTGACGAAGCGTTGGGGCGGGTGGGGGTGGCTAGGGCAGGATTGGTGGGCGTGGCATCCAAACTTGTGATGCAGTTTTTTGGGGATCATCATCACCTATCTTGGCATCTTGGTGGCTATAGCTCAAAAACTGTGGGTGATATAGTCTTTTAGGACTTTTAAATGTGCGGGGGGGCTGGTGGCGGAAGGCGTGGGCGTGGCTCCAAAATTTTGATGCAGTTTTTTGGAGGTTGCTAGAAGCTGTCTGCTTACCAAATTTGGTAGTTCTAGCTGTAAGGATGTGCGAAATATGTAGATTTATCGGGTTTGAGTTATCGAATTTATCGATTTGCAAGCCCCCCAGTTATCGTTGAACCCCCATCTTGACACTTTAATTTACTATCCCATAGATAAAGAGAATTGGAAAGTTTCAAGTCTCTAGCTTGAGGGTGTGGAAAAAAGTTGCGACCCACTTCACAGACGTTTCGATATCAAGCGTAAGAGAAACAGGATTTTAGTCAAACAGCTGTTTTTGGGCTTGTCACGATAGATTTGTGATAAAATCATTTCAAACAAAAATAGCTCTTGTCGAGAAAGCTTGACTAGGGAACATCCTGAACCCTAGTCATTTCGCCACAAGCCACTGTTTGTATGTACATATATGTGTGTGCGTGTGTGCACGCTCATGTAGTAAATGCAAACAATACTTTGCAACTAGATGCTTGACATTACATCAATCCCATATGTATTATCTGAGTTCGACGAGTTCCTACATACGGACGGACGGACGGATTGACGGAAAGATGGACGCGTTTAAATCAAAGCGGATGCTTGTGCTGATCAAAAATATTGTATGTTCATATGTATATACTTTGTGCTTCTTCCTGTTAAAAACATTTGCACAAAAGCATTTATGTAATCGAGTTTCATTTCATGGTGCACTTTATATTTCTCAACATGTGGAAACGTTGCAGTCGGACGCAACCGACTGCGTTATACTCGTTACCATTATTGAAACTAGTAAAAAACAGGTCTGATTGCAAAGCGGTATGGATGCGGCAGGGGTGTACGCTGCCTTAAAGATTCTCCGATGCAGATGGGGATGCCAACAGCTATTTTCTTTCAAAATTTGGTGACTCTAGCTCAAAGTTTGTAAATTGATGAAGATGGGAGCGGTATTGGTAAGCGTGGCATCCAAATTTTTGACGCAGATCTGTGTGGGATGTCAATTGCTATCTTCATACCAAACTTGGTGACTCTGGATCAAAGTTTGTAAGTGGTGGGGAAAATGGGAGCTGGGGGTGGTATGGGTGGGTGTGGTATGCAAATTTTTGCTGCTGTAAAGTATTTATATTTATTCCTATCGATTGTTTGTGTTATATTAATATATACCGATATATCGTAAGCTTGTATTTAAGGTATCGATGTTGGCAGTAGGTGTTGTCTTAAAAGTTTGGTTCGGCCACACTGATCGTACCTATGTCTCTTTCCGGTGAAGCTTATGCCAAGCGCGCAAGTAAAAAAACCAGAAAAAGAATCTTCCGAAATAAAAGCCATCCAACATATTATAACGAATAAATAAGAGTTTTAAAGCTCAGAAGTGGGATAACCTTAACGCCCAATGATTATTCGACGCCCAATCCAACAATGGGCCTGAATAAGAAATGATAAACCTGCTGAAGTCACATAAGGTGGAAGTGCCGCCATTTGCGACGATAGCACAAATACGCAAAATAGTGTCAGAATTGCCAAAATCTGCTGTCGCCTCAGCATCTGCTGTCCCTGCGATAACCCCGCTGCCCACTGCGCTTGTTCCTGCCCCGCTGTCTGATGTTCCAGTGTCAACCTTGCAGTCAACTGCTTCTGCTGATGCCCCGCCGTCTGCTGTTCCAACGTTAACCCCGCCGTTAACTGCTCCTGCTGATGCCTCGCAGTCTGCTGTTCCAGCGTCAACTCTGCCGCCAACCGCTTCTGCTGCCGCTCAGCTGTCCGCTGTTCCAACGTTAGCCCCGCCGTCAACTACTTCTGCTGATGCCCCGCTGTCTGCTGTTCCAACGTTAACCCCGCTGTTAACTGCTTCCGCTGCCGCCTCGCAATCTGTTTCAACAGTTTTCCTGCCGTCAACTGCTCCTGCTGCTGCCTCGCTGTTTGCTGACTCAGTGCTAACCTTGCCGTCAACTGTTCCAGCTGCTGCCCTGCCGTCTGCTGTTCTGGCGATAACCCAGCGATAACCCAGCTTCCAGTGTCGTTGAATCTAGACAAAAAAGTGGCTGCCGTGAACCAGCCTCTACCTCGACAACCTGCCGTTACAAGTGCTTCCCTTCCGACCATGAATTCCGTCTCTGCTGTAAGAGATGTGCGGTGTTACAACTGCTCGTCAGTTGGACATTACAAGTCCCAGTGCCCGAAGCCTACGTGACCAGCGAATTCGTGTTTCCAGTGCGGGAAAACGGATCATGTGTATAGGAACTGCCCATTTAAGATTGAGAATGCCATCGCCACCAATGCCGCCGCTGCCGACGCCGTTGCCGACTCCTGTTGCGGAGACACCTTAGTAGATAAAGTAGAACATCTACAAATGGTGAGTGTTGCCTTTGTGTCAAATCAAGTGAAAAGCAGTGAGTTTGCAAGTATTTTCTCCCTCCTTGATTCTGGTAGTCCTAGAAGTTTCATTCGGCAATCTGAAGTGCCTTTTACCTGTAGCCTGAAGTCAACCCCGTTCAACTGCCTGTCTGGGGAACCATCAACTTATGTCATTAGGAAAAGTCCAATGTACCCTCCGTATCTTAAGTCAAACAGTATTACACACATTTGATGTACTGCCGAACAGTGCCACAAATTTGCCAATGATTTTGGGAAGAGATTTCTTTTGTAAAACGAATATAAAATTGTGTAAATTTAAAATCAAATATACCAAAAGTCATTTTTTGTCCTTTAGTAAATCTCAGATAGGTTGTAATGTGAAACTCACTGCTGTCCTTAATTTACTTGATTTGTTTAGAACAAATGTCAAACGCACAATAACCAAAAAAGTGTCAACCCGGTCGTTTAATGAAAATGAGTTTACGCCTGCCGAATCACAGTCGTGTAGCACTGAGGGAGAGTGTCCCGTCATGTTTGACCATTCGCTGGGTGATGCCCTGGCAGCTTTTAATGCAATTGAGCTACCTACTGTTAGTGAAGATGAGTTCAATATCGAGTCTACGCTGCCACCAGAACAATCTGCAAAGTTGCAGTCTGTTATTTCTGCCTCTTATGTTGATGTCCCTTCCGAACTGATTAAACCGACCAGTTACGAAATGAAAATCGAATTGACAAGTCAGATCCCCAATTTCTGCCGTCCCCGTCGATTATCTCATCACGAGCGCAACAAAGTGCGCCAGATATGTGATGACTTGCTAAGTGCCGGCATTATCCGTCATAGTAGCTCCCTTTACGCTTCCGCTATAGTGCCCATTCGAAGAAAAGATGCCCCTTACGTTTTCTCTGATGAGTGTCTTAAATCCTTCCGAACACTGCAGTCTAAACTGATCGAGTCACCGGTGCTGTCTATTTACAACCCGAAGTCAGAAACCGAATTACATTGTGATGCTAGTTCAGCCGGTTTTAGAGCGATGCTCCTGCAGAAACAAACTGATGATAAGTTTCATCCGGTGTGCTACTTTTCGAAGACCGCTTCCGCCCCTGAATCCAAATTACATAGCTACGAATTAGAAACCCTGGTTATTGTATATGCCTTAAAACGTTTTGAGACATACCTGAAGTTCATTCCGTTCAAGATAATTACAGATTGTAGTTCATTAGCGCTAACTCTTAAGAATGGTGGATCGTCCGCGAAAATTGCTCGTTGGGCATTACTATTGGAAAATTATAGCTATACCATTGTACATCGATCCGGTATTTGTATGCCCCATGTTGATGCACTTAGTATACAAGAAACTTCTGCATATGTGGACGATGTGATCCTGGATTTCCTACTACAACTGACTCAAAACCGCGATCCAGAAATTGTCAAACTTTGGAGTGCCTTGGAGAACCAAGAGGTTGCTGGTTTTGAATTGCAAGATGGTGTCGTGTATCGCCGATCACCGACTGACGTACTTCAGCTTTATGTCCCTGCCGAAATGATTAACAGTGTTATACGAACAGTGCATGAGAAGTTAGGTCATCTGTCCACTGAGAAGTGTTGCACACCAATTAAGAAGCATTATTGGTTTCCATATATAAAATCTTACGTTAATAATTATACCCTTAACCCATAAAATGGGTAAATAAAGGCATAATGGTTTCGTGCAAAAGTATGTAACAGGCAGAAGGAAGCATCTCCGACCCTGTAAAGTATATATATTCTTGATCAGCATCAATAGCCGAGTCGATTTAGCCATGTCCGTCTGTCCGTCTGTATGAACGCGTGGATCTCAGAGACTACAAGAGCTAGAGACTTCAGATTTTGTAAATAAGTTCTCCTATACCATAAGCAGAACAAGTTTGCTATAAATTATCGATAACTATTCTGGTTTCCGATATACACATGCATTCGATTACAAAAAAGTATCGAATTTGGAAAATGTAAAAATGAGGGTTGAAAGACTGAGTAACGATAGATATTTTCTGAAAATTTCGTCCAAATCGGTTAAGAAACACCGGAGATATCGAGCTTGATCGATTGAAGTTAGGGTTCAGGGTATCTACTAGTCGGGCTCTTCCGACTAGAGCCTTCTTACTTGTTTTATTAGAAACTGCCTAAAATGTATCTACTACTATCTTTCCGCTAACAGTAATAATGCTACTCTGCATAGTATTCCGAAAACCCCTCTGCCGTTTGACACTCTTCATATTGACCACTTAGGACCTCTTCCGTCTATACAGTCCAAGAAAAAGTATCTGCTAGTCGTTATTGATGCCTTTACCAATTTGTCAAATTGTACCCTGCCGCTACTACTAGTTCCCGGGAAGCATGTCACACTTTAGAGACGCAGTATTTCTCCAATTATAGTCGACCCCGCCGAATTGTTCGTGATCGAGGTACATGTTTCACCTCTGCTGGGTTTGCTGATTTCCTGCAGTCCCATCATATAGTCCCTGTCCAGAATGCCACTGCCTCCCTTCGGGCTAATGGTCATGTGGAACGAAGGTAAAGAGTATATTGGTTTTGTGCAATGTCCGTCATGGTGTCTGTCCGTCCGTATGGTTGCAAGTTTTTTCCACACCCTTCAAGCTAGAGACTTAAAACTTTCCAATTCTCTTTATCTATGGGATAGTAAATTAAAGTGTCAAGATGGAGGTTCTACGATAACTGGGAGGCTGGCAAATCGATAAATTCGATAACTTAAAACTGATAAATCCACATATTTCACACATCCCTGTAGCTTGAACCACCAAATTTGGTAAGAAGATAGCTATTAGCAACCCCCAAAACCCTGCTACAAAAATTTTGGAGCCACGCCCACCCATTCCGCCCCCAGCATTTAAAAGTGAAAAAAGCCTATATCTCCCACAGGTTTTGAGCTAGAGCCACCAAATTTGGTGCCAAGATAAGTGATGACGACCCCCCAAAAACTGCATCTTAAGTTTGGATGCCACGCCCACCAATACTGCCCTAGCCGCCGCCATCCGCCCCAACGCTTCGTCAAAAATGGGAATACGTGTATCTTCCAGAGTTGTGGAGCTAGAGCCTCCAAATTTAGTAGGAAGATAGCTGGCAACGACCCCCAAAAATCAGCATCAAAGTTTTGGAGCCACGCCCACCCATTCCGCCCCCTTTCCCCTTTTACAAACTTTGAGCTAGAGTCACCAAATTTGGTATCAAGATAGCAATTGACATCCCACATGGATCTGCCGCATCCGTACCGCTTTGCAGTCAGGCCTTTTTTTACCGGATTTAATACGAGTATACCACAGTCGGTTGCTTCCGGCTGCAACGTTTCCACTTGTTAATTTTAAACTTAACAATACGAAAAAATTTTCACGCAAAATTCTGCGTACAGCTGTTTACAGCTGTGTGGAAAGCAAGAATATGCGATTACCGTTAAGTTTTTCGGCTTCGATCTTCTTTACATTGTCTAAGCATGGACATATTACGCAGTTGAAATTAAAATTTTGCATCACATTCCGGAGAATTGCAACATGGAACAACAAGGCAAAGAAATTTCTGTTGGAGCGAAAAATTACTCACAAGTGTTTCTTGGAAGGGAAATCTTATAGAGAAATTAGTGCTCTAGTTGGTAGAGCCCACTCCTCCATCCAAAAATTTATAAACAATTACAGCTCGACAGGCTTTATCTTGTCTAAGGCTCGTTCTGGTCGTTCGCCTTTGCTAACGATCCGCGAGCAGAAGACTTTAATTAAGTCTATTCAGGTTAACCCCAGGATGACAGCTCATCAGGCACAACTGCAGGTCGAGAATAGTTTTCCAAAACAGTTTCAGATGATAATGTACGCCGTGTCATAAAAAAGGCTGACTACCACAGTAGAGTCGCCCGCAAAAAACCTCTGATTTCAGAAGCCAACAGGCAAAAGCGCTTAGATTTTGCCAATGAGTACATTTCCAAGCACCCGGACTTTTGGAATAAAGTTATTTTTTCTGACGAGAGTAAATTCTGCATATTCGGAATCAAGGGAAAAGTTTTGGTATGGAAGAAAAGCGGAGAAGCATTCAAAAAAGAAAACTTAGACCCCTTTTACACGATGAAGTTTTTGCTTCTGAAGCATTCGTTTGTAGGCAAAGGGAGTAGAGGGGTAACAGCTGCAAGCAATGCTTCATGACTTTTGTAGCAATGATTTATTTTTCTCATTTTGCTTTGCCTTATTCCGATTGCATGTAAACACAGAGTTGCGCAGTGTTTGATGTGAATAATAAAGTTATCGATACGAAATATCGCACAAGCAAATATTAGCGCCACTTGTAAATACATTGTTTTGGTTAAGAAATTATTAATAGAAATGTTCACTGAATCAATTTTATTTACTTGTTACTTCTTAAATCAATTATATGTTAACAAATAAAACAATCGATGGCAAAGATGTATGTTTATCGACCATAAATTTAAATCAGAGTTGCATTTACAAAGAAAATGTTGCATGAAAAAACTTCATCGTGTAAATGCGACCAGATTTGCGAAGAAGTTTTAAAACAGAATGAAAAATAACTTCATCAAAAAACTTCATCGTGTAAAAGGGGTCTTAGTTGGCACGGTAAAACATGGAGAAAGTGGAATTATGGTGTGGGGGTGTATGGCTGGAAGCGGTGTGGGAAAATTGACATTTATCGAATCAATCATGGATCAAGGAACCTATATCAACATTTTAAAAAACAATTTGAAGCAAAGTGCTGAAAAATTGGGTCTGCAACATGAATATTCGTTCCAGCAGGACAACGACCCAAAGTACACGGCACAGAATACAAAGCTTTGGCTGCTGTATAGTGTCAAAAATCAGCTGCGAACACCTCTCTAGAGTCCTGATCTCAACCCTATTGAGCATATGTGGGATCTTCTTGAGAGAAAATTCCGAAAACACACAATAACATAAAAAAATAATGCTCAAGCATGTAATTGTGGAGGAATGGGGAAAAATTACTGCAGATGAGACACAAAAGCTCGTTGATTCCATGCCGAGACGCCTTGCAGAGGTGCAAAGAAAAGGATACCCTACAAGCTATTAAAAAGGGTTTTCTTTTAAGTTTAAGTAAACTGTACGCAGACTTTTGCGTGTACATTTTTTCGTGGTGTTAAGTTTAAAATTAAAAATTAAATATAAAACATTGTTGAATATTTATAGCAAATAAACGTCATTGAAGACAATAAACTAAAGTTACGTTTTAAAAAAAGAATTGTTTAAATATATGCATAAATGACATAACAATTTCTGTTTAAAGTTTGATTTTGAAATTTTTTAGGGGTGTACGCAGAGAGTGTAAGTGACTGAGTATCAAATGTTTCTGCAAAAATAAAACATGAAAACATTATGTTAAATATACGGATGTCACATAAAAATGGAGATGGGGTAACTTGCAGAATTGTAAGTAAGACTGCTGTATGTCAGGAGGGGGGTGAACTCGATTCACTATTCGGACGAGGATTTTTATAGTTTAAAACAAAAAACGGATCTAAAACATTTTTGAGCGAAACACAAGGAAAGCTCACGCGTAGCTTGGTTAAAATCCACATGAATAAATACCAGAAATACCGATAGCTTAACGAGGTACGCATACCACGGAATAAATGCAAAAATCGCACAAAGATTGCTCTAAAAAGTTAGCTCCTTCGAATAGTCATCTTTGACACACAAATAATAATATAAAAATTCGCACCACTGCCATGCTGTTCACATTTATTGGCGGGAGTGTGCAATATAAAGTTTGAAGGAATTAACGTAGAATTTTACAATCGGCTACTTATAGGAATGTCTGCTGTGAAAAACACTTATTATTTTGCTTCAAGTGTTCGTCAGATGCCTTAGAAACATCCAGAAATTTTGCAATGCAGTATTTTCGATTTTCGAACGCGCTTCGTATATATGATGTTATTTGGTTGACCAGCTCAATTGTTCAGTATTTTTGACGAAAGCCAAATATGTGTGATGTAATTCAGAAATGAATTAATCCGGGACAACAAACATTTTTCAAAAAGTTTTGACAGTCACGATAATAAGATTATTGGTCTGTTAGACGCGAGAACTGTGTGATTTTTTCCAGGCTTTGGTATCATTGTGATGATTGACTTTTTCCATCTGTCTGGATAGTGGCCAAGTTTGGTGATAGAATTGATGAAGACGGCACAATAAGGAATAGCTCAATAATCAATCATCTTTGGGATAACGTTGCAGCCTAAACATTTTTTGGGTTCAATTGCTCTTTAATGATTCTCACTATTTCATTCGGGCGAAACTTGTTTGACTCATGTTGGAGCTGAAAGCCGTCTGATGCAGTCGTTGGTTCAAACGTATTTAATGCGGGCCCAGCCGCCTGTGAGGCGTTTCTGTCGGTGAGCTTTACACAGTGTTTTTTTTTTTTCGTACTGGTGGTTGATAATTGCTCTTCAATTTGACGATTTGTCGTTTTGACGTTGAGGTTCTGCAACTTCGAAGACGCACTCAAAAGTGTTAAAAAAAAACTGTCAATGTCAGCTTCAACTTCGAAAAGTTGAACTTATAAATTTTAATACTCGATACTAGAGGTGGGCACGGGCCGGGCTTTTATCGGGTACCCGTGGGCATCCGCGGGTTACCCGAAATAAAGTTAGTAAATATATTGGTAAATATTCTGGTAAATATTAAAAGTTTCCTATTTTTGTAACTTTGTGTTTAAAGAGTTAAGTTTTTTTATCAGAAGAAAGAAAAGATCCTGTTTTAGAAACAGTGAAATGCATGATGATTGAATATCGCGAAACGTTAAAAGACAATCTTGATGACTCGAAAATTGAAAACTTTTCACGCATTAACACACCAAAAAAACTAAAACTTGACAAAAATGCCATTGATTTAGAAATTGAAAAATATTATGCCACAACTTAAAATTCAAACTTGCCAATTCTAGAATTTTGGAAGCAAGCAACTGACCTCAAAATATATATATAGTTGTGGCTAAAAATATATTATGCATTCCTGTTAGCTCTGCGACAAGCGAGCGAGTTTTTTCTTCATCTGGTAAAATTCTCAATGAAAGGCGCACAAGACTTTCAAGGGCGAATTTGGACAAGCTTGTTTTTTTGTACAAAAAAAAGTAATTTTATTTAATAACAAGTGGAAACGTTGCAGTCGGACGAAACGACTGCGGCATACTCAATACCAGTATTAAAACCGGTAAAAAGAGGCCTGATTGCAGAGGGGTACGGATGCGGCAGGGGTGTACGCTGCCTTAAAGATTTTCCGATGCAGATGGGGATGCCACAAGCTATCTTCCTTACAAAATTTGTGACTCTAGCTCAAAGTTTTTAAAAGGTGGGAGAAAGGGGGGGCAAGGGGTGGTATGGGTGAGTGTGGCATCTAAATTTTTGATGCAGATCCATGTGGGATTTCAATTACTATCTTCATACCAAATATGGTGAATCTAGCTCGAAGTTCGTAAAAAGTGGAGAAAGGGGGGCTGGGGGTGGTATGGGTGGGCGTGGCATCCAAATTTTTGATGCAGATCGTTGTGGAATGTCAATTGCTATCTTCATACCAAATTTGGTGACTCTAGCTCAAAGTTTGTAAATGGTTGGGAAAGGGGGGCGGAATGAATGGGCTTGGCTCCAAGACTTTGATGCAGATTTTTGGGGGTCGTTGCCAGCTATCTTCCTATCAAATTTGGTGGCTCTAGCTCAACAACTCTGGAAGATACATGCATTCCAGTTTTTGACGAAGCGTTGGGGTGGATGGGGGCGGCTAGGCCAGTCTCGGTGGGCGTGGAATCCAAACTTTTGATGCAGTTTTTGGGGGGTCATCATCACCTATCTTGGCACCAAATTTGGTGGCTATAGCTCAAAAACTGTGGGAGATATAGGCTTTTTGACTTTAAAATGCGGGGGGGGCTGGGGGCGGAGTGGGTGGGCGTGTCTCCAAAATTTTTAATGCAGTTTTTTGGGGGTTGCTAGTAGCTATCTTCTTACCAAATTTGGTAGTTCTAGCTGTAAGGATGTGCGAAATATGTGGACTTATCGGTTTTGAGTTATCGAATTTATCGATTTGCCAGCCCCCCAGTTATCGTAGAATCCCCATCTTGACACTTTAATTTACTATCCCATAGATAAAGAGAATTGGAAAGTTTGAAGTCTCTAGCTTGAAGGGTGTGGAAAAAAGTTGCGAACATACAGACGGTCTGACGGACGGTCGGACGGACGGTCGGACAGACGGACGGACACCATGACGGGCATTGCACAAACTCAATATACGCTTTACCTTGGGTATCGAGCATAAAAATAATAAATTAAGTTTTTGAAAAATGTTCTAAATTTTTCTTTCGGGTATGATATTTTTTTTGCCATTGGGTGCGGGTAAATATTGGCGCTGCGGCCCATGGGCTGAGTCGGGTCGGGCGCGAAAAATTAGGCCCATGCCCATCTCTACTCCATACGGAAGGTAAAGAGTATATTGGTTTTGTGCAATGTCGGTCATGATGTCTGTCCGTCTGTCCGTCCGTATGTTTGCAAGTTTTTTTTACACCCTTCAAGCTATAGACTTGAAACTTTCCAATTCTCTTTATCTATGGGATAGTAAATTAAAGAGCCAAGATTGGGGATCTACGATAACTGGGGGGCTGGCAAATCGATAAATTCGATAACTCAAAACCGATAAATCCACATATTTCGCACAGCCTTACAGCTTGAACTACCAAATTTGGTAATAAGATTGCTACTAGCAACCCCTAAAAAACTGCATCAACAACTTTGGAGCCAAGCCTACCCATTCCGCCCCCAGCCCCCCGCATTTTTATGTCAAAAAAGCCTATATCTCCCACAGTTTTTGAGCAAGAGCCACCAACTTTGGTGCCTACATAGGTCTGACCCCCCAAACTGCATCAAAACTTTGGATGCCAATTCCAGCCCATACCATCCTAGCCGCCCACTTCGGCCCCACCGTCTCCTTAAAAACGGGAATACGTGTATCATTCATAGTTCTTGAGCTAGAGCCATCAAATTTGGAAGGAAGATAGCTGGTAGTGAACCCCAGAGAACTGCATCAAAGTTTTGCAGCCACCCCCACCCATTCTGCCCCAGCTCCCCTTTCCCCACCTTTTATAAACATCGAGTCACCAAATTTGGAAGGAAGATAGAAATTGACATCCCACAAAGATCTGCATTAAAAATTGGATGCCACGCCCACCCATACCGCCCCCAGCCTCCCTTCCCACATCTTTTTTAAATTTTGAGCTAGAGTTAGCAAATTTTATAGGAAGATAGCATTTGACATCCCAATCTGCATCAGACAATCTTTTAGGCAGCGTAAGCCCCTACCGCATCCATACCCCGTTGCAATCAGCCCTCTTTTTACCGGTTTTAATACAGGTATCGAGTACACCGCAGTCGGTTGCGTCCGACTGCAACGTTTCCACTTGTTTGTACTTGAGCCAGCTAGTTTTTTTTTTAAGTTAACTCGATTTACGAATTCTGGGTATCGTTATAGATTTATTAGAACAGGCGAGTTATAGATCAGAAAGGCAATTGGCGGTCAGATCAGATTACGTGAAATATTTTTGGTTACTGCCAAGTCAATTAAATCGGGTAGTTTTTTGGGATCTGTCGTTGGTCTGCCACGAGAAACGTGGTCGAGCTTGCTGTTTGCTATTATAATAACTCTACAGAGCTGCTTTAATTTTGGAGTCATGAGACGAGATACCCAGTGTGCGGGCTGGGCATTATAGTCTCCTGCACCTAAGTAGTATTGTGTTTTTAAAGATGTGGCCTGTAGAAATTTTTTCAGCAAACTTATTTGGTTTTTTTTTTTTTTTTATAAATAGTTGGCTGTGTGATTGCCGCCGCAGTTGCCACATATTTTTCTGCTGGAGTCATCTGTGCTTGCTGGGCAGCTTGCGGAGCTATGCAGTGCAAAACAAAATACGAATACCAAGCGCAATGTACAGCAGGACTTTGTATGGCCGTGCTCTTTTCAGTTCTTACATTGTGTTCAGTTCTTCTACGGTGATTCGGTGGTGCAGTCAAAGCTGAAGTTTGTACATTGGGTTAAGCTCGGTTGTTTTAAGCATCTTTTTTTCTGGTTCAAGTTTAACTTAAAAAAGTGGTTGCGGCATACTATTCCTGTTTAAGACACATGTATTTGACATAGATGGTATGCAAACTAAAACCAATAAGAATTTCATAATAAAGAGTAAAAAACCGACCAAATATTAATAAACCCTCGCAGCCATTAACGCAATCATAATGCATTGTATTCAGTTATTCGTTTTCATTATTCTAAAATATTTATTAGTCGCTTGAATGTTATTCATTTTGTCAATATGAATCAAAAAAGAACCTCTTCATTTTCAGCTATTTTCCATCTTCAGGTAGCTGTGTGGTACGTTTCGATTTTGTATTATGTATACGAAGTATCGAAAGCCTTATTATTTTGCAGGCGAAATGAGAGAAAAATAGAATTATATATATTTTTTTTTTAATTTTTCGGATGTCACATTGGGTCAATTAGGGTATTCAGTAGCTATGCTATGTGCGTAAAGTGTTATATATAATACAGTGTAGCTAGTGAGTGCACTTTTTACGTTTCTTTTGTCGTATTTGTGCTAAGTCAGCTGTTTGCCAGTTCGATGACAATACAATCGAAAGTTAAATTGAATTGAGCAATTGATAAGCTGAAAGCAATAAAATAAAAGAAAAATGTTCTTGTTTTCATAAATAATAATTGAAAAACTTTCTTTATTATTCAGAAAATAAATGTTGTTTTATTTATATCAACACTTAAGCATTCTTATATTTTACTTCTAGCTCTAATTTTTGCATTGTATCCTCTTTTCCCAGCTGCAAATTTTTTAATTGAAAATCATTTCGTATTTTTTCTTCCTTTCCACTGTTAAAAACATCAGTTTAGTCTTTTAAATTAATAAATCATAAAATTTACTTACTTTTACAACCAAAACTCGCCTAGTGTGACCTAATTTCACTAATTCAATAATCTCGAAAGCAGCTGTTTTTATAAATAGTCTGGCAACCACTCAATAACACATATAAGGTCTGTTCGATAGCTGCACTAGTGTACCCTAGTGTACACTAGTTCACAAAAAAGTGTTCGATAGCTGCCCTTTTTTACACTAAACTGTTCTGCCCTGTGTTTTTTAGTGTGCCCTGACTTGACCCTTTTACACGATGAAGTTTTTCATGAAGTTTTTTTGTTGTAGGCAGGGGTAGTGGGGTAACAGCTGCATGCAATGCTTCATGACTTGTGAAGCAGTGATTTATTTTTCTCATTTTGCTTTGCCTTATTCCGATTGCATGTAAACACAGAGTTGCACAGTGTTTGATGTGAATAATAAAGTTATCGATACGAAATATCGCACAAGCAAATATTAGCGCCGATAGTAAATACATTGTTTTGGTTAAGAAATTATTAATAGTAATGTTCACTGAATCCATTTTATTTACTTGTTACTTCTTAAACCAATTATATGTTAACAAATAATACAATCGATGGCAAAGACATATGTTTATCGACCATAAATTTAAATCGAGTTGCATTTACAAAGAAAATGCTGCATGAAAAACTTCATCGTGTAAATGCGACCAGATTTGCGAAGATGTTTTAAAGCAGAATGAAAAAACTTCATGAAAAACTTCATCGTGTAAAGGGGTCTTACACTTTTCTGCACTTTTCTACACCACCAAAAATCAAGAGCAGAAAAGTGTAAAACAACAAAACGGCTGTTTTGAGTCAGTTATCGTTTTGGGACAATCAGTTTAACATTGCAAGTTGTTTAAAAATGTCAAATGAGGATGATTATTATATGGATGAGGAGTATTTGGAGTTTGCAATTGAAGGTTGTATTAAATTAATTGTTTATTTTTATAACATTTTATAAGTTTTTATATTTTTTTATACAATATGTAGAGCCTGCCGTTAATTCAGAGCAGGAAGCAGCAAAAAACAAAATAATTAAAAATAGTTATAGTGTTGTTTTTTATTGATAAAAAGTTTACGAAAAATTCATTTGATTTTTATTAAAATAATGTTGCAATAGTTTCAGCATCGCTGTCTTCATCAATTAACTCACTTAAAGTGAAATTTTCATTTTTATTAAAACTCATGTTAAGGCCCAACCAAACGATGTATGCTTGCTTCACGGCTCGAAGTTGTCAGTCAGCTGTTGTTTGCTTCAATTGCCCTAACTTACACCTTTTTTGTTCGAAAGCAGTTCTACACTTTTTTACACTTAAAATTTTCAGAGTTGTATTTTTCGTGTTCTGTTCTGCCCTGCACTACCCTGCCCTTTCTACTATCAAACAGACCTATAGTACAATAGTAGCAAACATACCCAGGGGCATGTTTGCTGTGTTAAAAATACTTCTGTGTGTTTGTTGTAAAGCTTTCATATAACACTTTAGCACTTTACGCACATAGCATAGCTACTGAATACCCTAATTACTTTATTTGTTTGATAACAAATACCTATTTAATCAGCATCTTGGCCACCAAGCCACTTCTGGCAGCTAGAGCTAATCCCCCAACGGTTCCTTTTGCTAGCCCATTCATGGTTTTTAACTCGCCGGCAATAAATCCCCATAGTGATAATAACATCTACTCATCCCACCTGTGTACCCGGCAACTTGTTTCGTCGTTGTTGGCGGATATGGATCACACTATAGAAGTTGGTGATATTAATGGTGGAAACTCTCGTTAACCGCCACTACAGAAGTACGCGCTGCAATTTCCCAACATGACTTTGCTCTTTTTCATTCCACCATCAGCATTCGATATCCGTCCTCTTGCAATACAACGACCCTATTTCCGGCGTTACTGCGTTTTTCCACCTTGTGTCGTGCTGCGTGTCACGGTTTGTGACTGCTCTCGTTCACCGCCACAAAAAAAGAACGCGCTGAAATTTAATCGCGCGATTTTTTATTGGCACCACCAGCATCCGATATCCACCACTGTCTTACGTTGTATGCATCGTCAAGTTAGTGGGTCTTCTTTGTCCACAACAGCGCACAAACACATACATAGATCGTTTATCTCTAACCATGATGGAATAAGTCATGGTACAATTATACAAGGTAGTCCACTCGGAAAAATCATAGTACCTTGATATAAGTGCGAATGAAAGAGCATTGAATAGTGAGTGTGAGTGAAACGGCTACACAGTGCGTCGATTAACCCGCGCACGGTGCATGGGGCCATGATGGAATAAGTATAAGGTGGTCTCGTCGGCAAAATCTGTCCCTAAGCTTATGGTAGCAATAAGTGCGAGTGAAACGCACTTTGTTTAGTGAGTGCGAACGAAACGGTAGTAGATTGTGTTGATTAACCCTTAAAAGGTCCGTGGAGTTTAAAATAGCTGATTATAAAACAAGGAGGTGAAGTTTATTTTTATGGTTTTATTTTTAATAATAAAGAATTATCAATTAATCGATGTTTTTGATTTTAAACACAGTCTTTTTTTCAGGTTCTTAATCCTTAAAAAAATTTCTAACTGTAAAATAAAAAGTTGTTACATTAATATTAATGTAGACGTTATTAGCCGCCATTACTAATTTTTCTTTTACATTTAAAGTAAAATTAAAATTTTGTATTGCGGCAAAAATTGCAGTAACTCATTTTATTGTGTCCGCTTAAGGATTAAATAATCCGAAAAAAATCGTCCGCACACAACCTTCTGCGTCAACAAACAAAAATGCACTGAAGCTAAGGGACAAAAACGAGCTAGCTTCGGCAGCCGACGAAACCACCTTATACTTATTCCATACACGGTTGCCACAATTGGTGTTTTGGCACCAAAACTGGCTCTTTTTTTCCCTGATGGTGCGATGGCATTTTTTTTTCAATTTGGCTCTTTATTTCTTATAATTGGCTTCAGAAAATATAATTTTATACATTACTCAGCACACAATTTGTATCGTTTATAGCACTGAAAATTATCGATACATCGGCGTACCAAAATAAAAAGCAATTCTGTAAACAATCGTCGCAAAATCCCATCGTCAACTCGTTGAACACCGGTGGCGGCGACGTTCTCGTGATAGTTAAAGAAAATGGAAAAGTAAGTTAACAATTAATTATCATAGCTTGTGCTTTATAAGTTCACTATGCACACGAATGTGTAGGTTCCTTACAAAAATTAGTGAAACTGGCGCTGAGTCCCCTCAAAAAAACAGTGAGGCCACGATCAAAAACCCACCGGTCGATAGCAAAAAGTGAATTTTCAAAATTCTTTTTAGAGTAGCAGTCGCATTATTAAGAGTGAAAATGTGAAATACTTTTGAGTTATATACATATATATATATATATATATATATATATATATATATATATAATTTGACCATTTATGAAAAAGTTAGAGAAATTCAAAAAAATGAATTTAAGTTATTATATTTTACTAAACAAAAAAAAAAATGTATCCTACTCTAAAATAAATGATGTTTGAAAACAAAATATAAGTACTTATTATTTATGCTCGTAAAGAATCTGTTGTTTTCTGTAGCTAAGACAGGTCAATAAACGATATACAATTGCCACACTCACATTTAAGGGTGCTGTATATGCATAGATGTACACAAACCGTCAAATTTCAGTTTAGCAATTGTTGGTCATTCATACTCTTTCATTTTTTTTTAATTCTATGACACTAGACACAAATTATGCCATCAAAATTTATACAGCGATGCACACAAATTTCGAAAGTGTATTCAGTAGTGCACTTGTTGATGTCATTTGCCGACACAGAAAATACCAAAATATCAAAAATAGTAAAGTCCTAGACAACCAGGCCCAGCAAGAAGTGAAACACACGCACACATACAGTGACAAATTTTTACCGTTCTTGGTTGCCGCTGGCCTGCCGCATGTCGTACACTTGACGAGCCGCTGAGTGCAAAGGCAACTGAAACTAAAACGCTTTGGCGCTCTTTCACACTCATTGCACAGTTTATTTAAGAGAGTGGAACCCTGAGAGGAAATAACTGTAAAGCCATTTCTTACCAATTTCATTATCTTGTTTTTAAAGGGTCTTTGCTTGTACTTACCTGTATCCTACTTTTGCTTGCTGTAGCACCATTTGCAAAGGGGTTGGAACAACCAACCAAGATGTTATTTTGTGTGGATTGTGTGACAACACGATCCACATGAAATGTGCTGGCTTTACTGCCAAAATCAGGGACTGCTTAATTGCAGATACAACCCTTAAATGGTATTGTGAGCCCTGCAATTTAGCGGTGAAGGAATCGACCAAATTCATGAGGCAGACTGATTACCGAAGGTGATTACCAAATCTCCGAAGCGTAAAAAGACTTCGGGTCCTAATCCACTTATTGTCCTACCAGCACTGCCAACCAAACCCCTTCTGGTGCCTAAAAATAATCCTTCGCTTGGTTCCAATGCTAACCCACTTATGTTATTTAACTCACCGGCAAGAAATTCCACCAATAACCTAGCCACTAGCATTTTAACTTCTGATCCTATGCATGAGCCCACCGGTTCAACAGCTTGTGTGCCCATTAATCCCAGTACAGGTACAACTGGGGATCACAGGTCATTTATCGTTGTCCCTCTAAATAAGTTTATTTTCGTGTCTAGGCTAGCATCCGATACTTCATCGGATGATGTTTGTGCCTACGTTAAAAGTAATATAGACTCACCACATATTACGGCTGAAAATTTTAAATTTAATCATTCCCGAAGCATATATTCTCTTCTTTCAAGTTGAGTGTTGCACCCAAACTTTCTCTACAATTTGTTCTGAAAAGTTTTGGCTGCCACAGCTCGTTGTGAAGTAGTATGTGAATAGGCGAAATAATAATTATATTAACGGTATTAGGATTAGTAGCGCACCATCTGTTAGCCACCCTGTTGCCTCCACCTCGGCGGCAAAAAACTAACAAATGTATTTAACTTTGCCTATTAAAGCGTTAGAGGCCTTAACACTAAACTTGCTAAACTATATGTTAACAGCCTATACTTTGATTCACAAATAGTTTCACTTACAGAAACCTGGTTAAAGCCCAATATTTCTGATTGTTCGGTTTTTCCTTCCAAATATAATTTGTATAGATGCGATCGCACTTCCCGCAAGAGGCGTGGAGTTCTCATTGCTGTTGACTCTTGTATCCTCTGAACAGATTCATTCTCATGATCTTCCGGTCATAGAGTTTAAATGTGTTAAAATATTACTCAGCGGCCGTTCGCTTTATGTTACTTGTTCTTATATTTCTCCTCATTTTGACGTTAACATTTACTCATCCCATCTTAGTGCCCTGCAACTTGTTTCGTCTTTGTTGGCAGATATGGATAACCTGATAGTGGTTGGTGATTTTAATCTGCCACATGTTGTATGGTCTGTGAATGACACATCTTCGGCGGCATTATTAGTCACTTCTGATGATTTTATCGATGACCTAATGGAGTTAGGCCTATCGCACGTTAACAGGGTGCATAACTGTAGTGGTAGAATGTTGGACTTGATATTTGTTTCGGACTCAGATTGCAGTAATGCTAGTAGAACTCCCCCTCTAGTGCTTCCGGAAGATATCTACCATCCAACCTTAGAACTATCAATCGAAATTCTTTACCCTAGTCTAGCATCTAATTTTTCTTTAAAAACCGTTGCTTTCGTAAAACTAACTTTACTAAATTAAATTATCTTCTTCAACATACTAATTGGTCTCGCCTTTATTCTTGTAGTGATATAGAAACTACCATTGCCATATTTTATAGGACCTTGAATTCGCTTTTGGATATTTGTGTTCCCCTCACTTGTTCAGCATGTGATAATAAACCACCTTGTTTTACGAATGCACTATCAAATTGAAAGCGCGAAGACAAGATCATATAAAAAATTTAAAAATCGGGAACTACTTTAGATTTATCTGTGTATTTAGCAGCAAAATCTAATTTTCTTTCTGTTAACACATCTTGTTATAATAATTATCTTTTTCGTTGTAGACGTAACTTTTCACGTGACCCTAAACAGTTTTATAAATTTGTTAACTCTAAACGTAAGTCTTCTTGTTTGCCATCCTCAGTTAACCTTGATAATACGAAAGCCAGTTCTGATCAGGCAGTAGCCGATCTATTTGCTGAGTATTTTCAATCAGTATATTCAACGAATTTATATATTTGCAGTAATTCCTATCCTTTTCAAGTTCAATCGTCAAATTGCATATATATCCCAGTTATAGCTGAGTGTACGCGTCTAAGTGAATTTAACTCTGTCAAACCTGGCTACTTGCCTGGTCCTGATGGAGTGCCAGATTGTATACTTAGATACTGCGCGGATTCACTTTGTAAGCCGGTGTTTTCTGATATATGGAAGGAATCCTTTATCATTCCACTCCATGAAAATTCTTCAAAGTCAAACGTTAAAAATCAAGTTGTCTGCCATTCGAAAAGTCTTTAAAAAAATTATATGTTCTCAACTGCAACACACAAGTAGTTCAATTATTTCGCCTTATCAACACGGTTTTGTTAGGCGAAGATCAACTACCACTAACCTTCTTGAATACACTTCGCTTGTTATCAAAGGAAAAAATGCAAACTGACGTTGCCTACACCGACTTTAGTAATGCATTTGACTCTGTTAGTCATTCTCTGTTGCTTCAAAAATTAAATATTATTGGATTACCATCAAAACTTTTAATCTGGCTTTCGGAGTACTTGTGTGGCCGAAAACAAAAAAGTTGTTTTTAAATCGTCTGTATCTAAACCTATTTTTGTTACCTCTGGTGTTCCCCAGGGGAGTCATCTTGGACCTTTGTTATTTAATCTGTTTATTAACGACCATCCATCTGTTATTACTAACTCCTATGTATATATGTTTGCTGATGATGTGAAGCTACAATGTTGATTCTCTTTGTAACTTGCTACAGTCGGATTTGGGTGCATTGTCGGCCTGGTGTCGTTTTAACCTACTCAATTTTAATTGTTCAAAATGTAAAGTCATTTTTTTTTTTGTAGAAGTACCCCTAATACTGCTCACTACTTGCTTGATGATTCACCACTTGACCGCGTGTTTGAAATTAAAGATTTAGGCATTATTCTTGATCCTAAATTAAAGTTTGATGCTCATATTTCGTCTTTGGTCAATAATTAATGTCTTTGGCTTCATCAAGCGGTGGTCGAAAGAGTTTAACGACCCCTACACCACTAAAACGCTTTATACATCCTTAGTTCGTCCCATTCTGGAGTATGGATCTTGTGTGTGGTCCCCACAATACTCCATTCTCCAGGATAGAATTGAATCTGTGCAGAAGAAATTTCTTCTATTTGCCCTTAGAAGTTTTAACTGGGTTCATGGAGAAGACTTACCCCCGTATTCAAGTAGACTTCTTTTGATAAATCTCCTCTCCCGCCAAAACTACCCCGAGCGTGATCACAATAACTAATCAAAATTTAATCACAATCGGTTCAGCAGTTTCAGAGTCTATAAAGGATATAAAGACAAACATTATTTATTTTTTATTTATTTATTTATTAAACACGCTTATGTTAGTTTCACTTGCATGTGTGTAACTCTCAGAAAAGTTAATTTTATAAAGCATTCTTTTAGGGCACAAAAAGAGTTTACTTAAGTCAACCTTTCACATATAATTCCCAAATGGTTCTAGCTTTGTTAGAATATCGAACTGAAAAGTAAAAAATAAGCTTAGAGCATTAATGATCGAATAATGCTAATATATATTAATATATATATGTGTATATATATATATATATTTTTTTACATATATATATTTATATATATTGAATACAAACCAAATGACAGTTACATTGTTGCCATATGTTCTTTTTTTATTCCAATTAAAATGAATGTTAACACTTAATGTAATCAATGACCATTTAACATAAAGACGGGTCTTAAGAATTGTTCATGTAAACATGCTGTAAACCAAGTCGCAACCAGGAAGCGGACAAACTAACGAATAGAAAAGTCGGTTTCCCCTAACGACAACCAAATGCGCTTGTTTTGATTATTGCTTCTTTGTTTACAATACACATGCTGCCATGTTTTGCTAGTTTGTTTTTGTATTGCACTGCTGTCTTGTTGCTGTGCAGTGTTGCCATAATTTTTTGTGCAAAAAACGCTAGATTAGCAAAGAAAAACAGCCAAAAAGCCCCAAAAATCGTTTTAAAAAAGCTAAAAATTACCCTAGATTTTCTTACAATTCTTTAGTCAAAGCTTTTTATTATATCGTCTATACCGACAGCCTCTTCGTCGGAGTAGATATTTTGAGATGTTCCGATCATCATTAGGAACTTCGATTTTTGTATTCATGACAACACTTGCCATGGCGCTGCGAAGATCTTCCTTAAAGTGGCATGCTAAAACATTCTTTATAATGTGGGTACATTTTGTACGGTGCAGCTTAATTTTCCATTATTTCGACTTTTTGAAACTATTTTGAGAAAAACAATTTATTTTCAACATTATATTTAATAACAACAAGCCGATATCGTACAGAAACATTGTTGTTATTAAATGTGATGTTGAAAATAATTTGTTTCTCTCAAAATAGTCTCAAATAGTCGGAATAATGGAAAATAATGGAAAATATTAAAATTATTATTTTCCATGATTTTCAATTATTTTTCATTATTTTTAATAATTTATGGTAATTTTCCATTATTTTTGATTATTTGTAGTCCTAATCATTAAATAATCATACATTTTACACCAGCGAACTATATAATCACTACGACTATTTTCCAAAAATAATTTAATTGATTAGTAATTCTAATGGCAACTTAACAGGTATGGTTGCAGCATGAGCTCGCAAATCGCTTTATTTTGCGGCTACACCGCACTTGCAATAGCTGCAGTAAGCCCGTGTCAAATCGGTAACATCTTTCCACAGCCACTCCTTAAACTCGCTGTCCTGCAGCCACGCATCGCGTACTTTTTGCTCATACACTTTAGATTAAGACATTTTTCACACTTCATCAGACACACCACAATGCAAGAGTTGTAAGTATTCTATCGATATATTACCGATGATGCGTTAGTGCTGTAAAAGCCTTAGAAAATGCAAATGTATGAAAATATAGTTTAATACATAAAATCGCTGAAAAACGCTAAATCGATCTGAAATAAAGCTGAATTAGTTTCTTCCCCCTGCTTTACAATTTTTCCCGCAATCGCAATTGAAAAAACGCCAAATCTGGGGGAAAAACGCTAAAACGGCAACACTGTTGCTGTGTAATGCCTAAACTAAGTCAATTCTTGCCATTCGAGAATAGGCAAAACGCAACAACAACACGTGCTGGCTCGTCGTAGCCACGCATGCATACATATGAACGTGCTTCGTACATATATTTTCATATAAATGTACGTTTTTATAAGTTTGCAGTTTTGGTGGGCCTTGGCTTAGTAATGATTTTTGATATTTTGTTTCAGCAATAGTTTGTGTGTGCGTTCCTGTATATATACTACTTGTGCATAATTAAATATATGCGTAGCATTTGCCTTGACGTTCATTGAACTTTCTCTACTATTATGAATTTCGGCAAACCCTAAACAGCCAATATTTAGATGACAATTTGGTGCATATTTGTATTTGCCTACAAAAACCAAAAAAAAACAAGTGGGAATGTTGCAGTCGGACGCAACCGACTGCGGTATACTCGTTACCAGTATTAAAACCGGTAAAAAGAGGCCTGATTGCAAAGGGGTACGGATGCGGCAGGGGTGAACGCTGCCTTAAGGATTCTCCGATGCAGATGGGGATGCCACCAGCTAACTTCCTTCTAAATTTGGTGACTCTAGCTCAAAGTTTCTAAAAAGTGTGTAAAAGGGGGCTGGGGGTGGTATGGGTGGGCATGGCATCAAAATTTTTGATGCAGATCTTTGTGGAATGTCAATTGCTATATTCATACCCAATTTTGTGACTCTAGCTCGAAGATTGTAATAAGTGGGAAAAAGGGGGCTGGGGGTGGTATGGGTGGGCGTGGCATCCAATTAATTGCTGCAGATCTATGTGGGATGTCAATTCCTATCCTGATACCAAATTTGGTGACTCTAGCTCAAAGTTTGTAAATGGTGGGGAAAGGGGGGCGGAATGAATGGGCTTGGCTCCAAGACTTTGATGCTGATTTTTGGGGGTCGTTGCCAGCTATCTTCCTATCAAATTTGGTGGCTCTAGCTCAACAACTCTGGAAGATACACGCATTCCAGTTTTTGACGAAGCGTTGGGGCAGATGGGGGTGGCTAGGGCGGTATTGGTGGGCGCGGCATCCAATCTTTTGATGCAGTTTTTATTATCATCATTACCTATCTTGGCACCAAATTTGGTGACTCTAGCTCAAAAAACTGTGGGAGATATAGGCTTTTCTGACTGAAAAATGCGGGGGGCTGGGGCGGAATGGGTAGGCGTAGCTCCAAAATTTTTGATGCAGTTTTTTGGGGGTTGCTAGTAGCTATCTTCTCACCAAATTTGGTAGTTCTAGCTGTAAGGATGTGCGAAATATGTGGACTTATCGGTTTTGAGTTATCGAATTTATCTATTTGCCAGCCCCCCAGTTATCGTAGAAACCCCATCTTGACACTTTAATTTACTATCCCATAGATAAAGAGAATTGGAAAGTTTCAAGTCTCTAGCTTGAAGGGTGTGGAAAAAACTTGCATACATACGGACGGACAGACGGACAGACGGACAGACAGACAGACGGACAGACGGACAGACACCATGACGGACATTGCACAAAACCAATATACTCTTTACCTTCTGTATCGAGTATAAAAATCAAAACTGCTACCGTGGAGACGAACTTTCTTATAGTCAACACTATCGATAGTTTATTTCCCGTTAGCTTATATGATTTTATATGATAGCACTAAGAATAAATATTATAGAGCAATCATTGCCTACGGGGCTTGTTGGGAACTCATGAGCTGTACATATTTAAAAAACTTTCTGAGTGCTCCCATAGCACTTCGGGTGTCGAGCCGAATGGAAGCTCTCGCGTTCTTGCTCAGAATTATTTTTGTTTGCGCTTAGACGCAGAGTGGCAGCCGAATGAGACGGTCGGTCCACGCAGCTCTGCTGTTTATATGCGTGTGAGATTTGCGTGTATGGTTTTGTTATTTTTGCGTGTGATGGTTTTGTTATTTTTGGGGTGGGATTTTTAAATTTGAACAGCGCTTGAATGTGTGCGCTCACATTTATGCATTAATGGTTATTTGTTTCAGTTTTTATGATATTTTTATTTATTTTTACAGGTGTATATATTTAAGACTTTCTTATTTTGTTTATTAAAAAGCACATATGAAATAATTTTAAAATTTTGCTGTATTATTTATGTATATATTTAATTATATCTTTGATTGATGCTTACATAATAAATTTCTTTTCTATTAACATATAATTAAGTCATATCAAAACAATCCATGTAAGATAAAGCATTTTTCACAAGAGCCAATATGAGCGGCGATAATAGTATTTATATACATATGTTCATATGTTTATATTTAATATTATTAAACATAATTAATAATAAATATAGTTGCCCACCCAAAAGCCCTGCACCAGCATGCAAATGTATGTACATGTAAAAATCATATTGTAGATGTTGAGAAAGGTCAGGTTTTGCTATTGACGGCCACCAGCAGATCAACAAAGCGCACACATGCATACGCATAAAATATATATATTCATGTGCATAAAAAATTTGTTCTTCTCTGCCATTTCCAAAATAACAAAACCAATGCTTAAAAAAAAATTCACGAAGTAAAAATACCCTTTGTACCAATATTGAATAAAACCCAATTAAAACTCAAATATTTACTTTTTATATATATATAGTTTATTTTCGATATATAAATAAAAAATATGAACATAAATAATATTAAAGTATCTCACGTTTTGCTATTAAGTTTGACAAAGTTCATATTAAGTTTATACTACCCTCCCAAGTTGGACTGCATAAAGCAGATTCAAGCAGAAGTCTGAAATTGTCGATTTTATATTTTGTGCGGCAGTTCTGTTTTGCTTCTTTTGTGAATACACACACACACACACGCACACTAATAGACTTAAATAGCGAACATGTTGAATAAGAATATGAGCAGACGAATGTTGTGTGTTGGATACCCTAATATAATATAAATGCTATTGTTGATATGTAATTTAATAATATATTTGTTATAGTTGTTTATTTTGATTATAGTACGTTGGCACTAAGCTAACAATTGAGAAATTGCTAAAAGTAGTCTAATAAAATAACATATTTTAATGTTATTAACTCTTCGAGCGGCAAACTTGATAGTGTAGCAAATAAGCTTCTTCAAAATAGCATTTTCTTGTGTTGCTGTTTGTGGGCATACAAAAATGAATTCATAGATTTCTGGGTGTTTACACATTTTTGTTGCTGCTTGTGAAAAATGCTTTATCTTACATGGATTGTTTTGATATGACTTAATTATATGTTAATAGAAAAGAAATTTATTATGTAAGCATCAATCAAAGATATAATTAAATATATACATAAATAATACAGCAAAATTTTAAAATTATTTCATATGTGCTTTTTAATAAACAAAATAAGAAAGTCTTAAATATATACACCTGTAAAAATAAATAAAAATATCATAAAAACTGAAACAAATAACCATTAATGCATAAATGTGAGCGCACACATTCAAGCGCTGTTCAAATTTAAAAATCCCACCCCAAAAATAACAAAACCATCACACGCAAAAATAACAAAACCATACACGCAAATCTCACACGCATATAAACAGCAGAGCTGCGTGGACCGACCGTCTCATTCGGCTGCCACTCTGCGTCTAAGCCATTAAAAGTATAAGGTGGTCTCTGCGTCTAAGCGCAAACAAAAATGTGTGAATATTCTGAGCGAAAAAAGAACTTATTGCTAATTCAAAATTATGGAATAAAAACTCCTTTGTTTTATATTGGTCTGACACAACTAGAAAAAAAAAACTTCTCTCCCAAAAGAAAAAAAATGTCTGGCAAAAGCTGTCCCTTAGCGTATGCTAGCAATAAGTGCGAGTGAAACGCACACTTAACAGTGAGTGTGAATGAAACGGTAGGATATTGTGTTGATTAACCCTCAGCTGGTCCTGGGTTTTAAAATAGCCCAATATAAAACAAAGGTAGTATTTTATAGTTTTATTTTTAATAATTTTAAATTAGCAATAAGTCGTTGTTTTTTCTGCTTCACAAAACATTTCGGTGCATGAATAAACTTCACACCCAGTACATGCTTGCGGAAAAAATTACAGTAACTCATTTTTTTGTTTCTGCTTAAGGGTTAAGTGTTGAGAAAACATTCGTTCAATTTTTATTTTGCTTTTAAAAGCTGTTTGTTTTTTAATTTTTATCCTTTTTAATTCCTCTAAATTGAAATGTAAATATAACTTGGAAACCCTTTTATATATATTTTTTTGCCTTCGATAATCATTTTTAACCGCGACGCAACACTTTTTTTTGGGGTATAGAAAAAACGCGCCAATAATCGAACAGATGTTTTTTTAGTGTTAAGTAAAAAAATCGCATGATGCCAAAAGACATTTACAAGCAAAAATTTCGCGAGTGCTGGTTAAAAGAACCTGATTTGAAAAATTGGATGTGCCGAGATGCAAAAGACCCCGATAAGGTAGTTTAAATCCTAAAATGGTGCAAGTTTCACATGCCTATACAAGAAACATATTCACAATGCGGTGCCCTTCGCACAAGTTAACAAAATTACGTATAAGTTTCAACACCTGCATTATGTCGTCAAGAGACTGCACTTGCAATGTTTTTTGTCCAAATTTTTGCAATTAATCTTTTGGACACCTGATTGAGCAGAGTCGCATTTTGATATGAATATTAATTTGCATAGAACCAAATGCACAAATATAATCAGGAACGTTTTGGCCCTGCACTTTAAAGATGACTTAAGGAAGGACCTAGGAGAGAGCAAGTTTAGTTTGTTGATTGATGAATCGACTGACATTTCTACAAAAAGGGTTCTCGGTAAGAATCAAAATCTAATTCAACTATTTTAATTATAACATTATTTTTGTTAGGTGTTGCCATAAATTATTATAGCCACAACGGTCAACAATTACGTCCACTCTTGTTGTTGGTTTCAATCAATAGTGGAGACGCGGTCGCAATTGCAAATTGCGTTTTGGAGGTTACAAAATCCGCATTCAAGTCAAAAACCTGATTGGAATCGGGACGGACAATGCAAATGTCATGGTGGGTAAAAATAAAAGCGTCTTTATTGAAGTGAAGAAGTCCGTGCCGTCCTTAATACTAGTCAAGTGCGTGTGTCATTTCCGTACAACTAGCAGTTAATGCAGCTTGTAAGTCTTTGCCAGAACCGCTTGATTTTTGATAAGTGAAACCTACTCTGGTTTTCAAAAAGAACAGGCAGAACGCTTATCGTTTGGTATATCAGTCGACAAATAGTGACAAGGGTGTAAAACATTCTTCATGGCTTGTTTGCAAAAATTTATATATGTTTTTTAACAATTGTTTGATTTTTCAGATTTTTAATACGTGTGTTTGTTTTATGTTTTCTCCACATAAATAATAAAATTAATGTTTGTTTTTACATATATATTTTTAATAAGGATCCTCTTAAGATACCTAGAGTATGCGAAACGAGGTGGTTGTCAAAAGCGCTTGCAGTTAAACGCATTCTAAGCCAGTGGATTGAATTGAAGTTACATTTTGATACCGCAGCATTGACAGAGAAATGTCACAAAGCTTCAATATTAAGTAACTTATACACGGGCGTCAACTATAATTTTTTGCTTTTTAAAGCCCATTTTGAAAGAGATGGATCGCATTAATAAAAACTTCCAGTCGAAAAAAAACAACCCGGTTAAACTATTGGGAGATTTAACTTACGGCCTCATATTAGGAACAAAAGTAACTCCACCTGATTCCCAAATAAATATTTTGGAAGATTTTGAAAAATCGGCTAAACTGGATTTGTACTTGGGCTCGAGATTGAGTCAAACTTAAAAAAAGACAAAAATAAGATTGATGATGAAACTGAGCTCAGTATCCGCCAGCATTGCACTGACTTTGTTATTAAACTTATTTCTCAGTTAAAACAAAGGTATGAAAATTTTTTTTTTTAACATTTTAAATTTTGATCAAATTTTATACTCGATACCGAAGGAAAGAGTATATTGACTTTGTCAATGTCGTCATGGTGTCCGTCCGTCTGTCCGTCTGTCGTCTGTCCGTCTGTCCGTCCGTATGTTCGCAACTTTTTCCACACCTTTAGCTAGAGACTTGAAACTTTCCAATTCTCTTTATCTATGGGATAGTAAATTAAAGTGTCAAGATGGGGGTTCTGCGATAACTGGGGCTGGCAAATCGATAAATTCGATATCTCAAAACCGATAAATCCACATATTACATCCTTACAGCTAGAAGTACCAAATTTGGTAAGAAGATTGTTACTAGCAACCCCCAAAAACTGCATCAAAAATTTTGGAGCCACGCCCCCATTCCGCCCCAGCCCCCGAATTTTAAAGTTAAAAAGCCTATATCTCCCACAGTTTTTGAGCTATAGCCACCAAATTTGGTGCCAAGATAGGTGATGATACCCTCAAAACTGCATCAAAGATTGGATGCCACGCCTACCAATACCGCCCCAGCCACCCCCATGTGCCCCAACGCTTCGTCAAAAACGGAATGCGTGTATCTTCCAGAGTTGTGTAGCTAGAGCCTCCAAATTTGGTGGGAAGATAGTTGGTAACGACCCCCAAAAACATCAAAGTTTTGGAGCCACTTTTCGCCCACCCACCCCCCGCCCATTTTGAAATCAGAAATAGCTATATCTCCCACAGTTTTTGAGCTAGAGCCACCAAATTTGGTGCCAAGATAGGTGATGATGACCCCCCAAAACTGCATCAAAAGTTTGGATGCCACGCCCACCAATACTGCCCTAGCCTCCCATCCACCCCAACGCTTCGTCAAAACGGGAATGCCTGTATCTTCCAGAGTTGTGGAGCTAGAGCCACCAAATTTGGTAGGAAGATAGCTGGCAACGACCCCCAAAATCTGCATCAAAGTTTTGGAGCCAAGCCCTCCATTTTGACCCCCTTTCCCCACTTTTTACAATTTTCGAGCTAGAGTCACCAAATTTGGTATGAAGATAGCATTTGACATTTCAGAAAGATCTGCATCAAAAATTTGATTCCACGCCCACCCATACCGCCCCCAGCCCCCTTTCCCCACTTATTACAAATTTCGAGCTAGAGTCACCAAATTTGGTATGAAGATAGCAATTGACATTTTACAAAGATATGCATCAAAAATTTGGATGCCACACCCACCCATACCACCCCCAACCCCCTTTCCCCAATTTTTACAAATTTCGAGCTAGAGTCACCAAATTTGGTATGAAGATAGCATTTGACATTTCAGAAAGATCTGCATCAAAAATTTGGATTCCGCGCCCACCCATACCGCCCCCAGCCCCCTTTCCCCACTTATTACAAATTTCGAGCTAGAGTCACCAAATTTGGTATGAAAATAGCAATTGACATTTTACAAAGATATGCATCAAAATTTGGATGCCACGCCCACCCTTACCGCCCTCAGCCCCCTTTCCCCATCTTTTTTAACTTCGAGCTAGAGTCACCAAATTTGGTATATAGATAGCAATTGACATTCCACAAAGATCTGCATAAAAAATTTGGATGTCACGCCCACCCATACCGCCCCCAGCCCCCTTTCCCCACTTATTACAAATTTCGAGCTAGAGTCACCAAATTTGGTATGAAGATAGCAATTGACATTCCAAAAGATCTGCATCACAAATTTGGAAGTCACGCCCACCCTTAAAGGCCCCAGCCCCCTTTCCCCACCTTTTACAAACTTCGAGCTAGAGTCACCAAATTTGGTATGAAGATAACAATTGACATTCCACAAAGATCTGCATCAAAGTTTTGATGCCTGCCCACCCATACCACCCCTAGCCCCCCTTTCCCCAAATTTTACAAATTTTAAGCTAGAGTCACCAAATTTGGTATGAAGATAGCCGGTGGCATCCCCATCTGCATCGGAAATTTCTTTAAGGCAGCTTAAACCCTGCCGCATCCGTACCCCTTTGCATTCAGGCCTCTTTTTACCGGTTTTAATTCTGGTATCGAGTATGCCGCAGTCGGTTGCGTCCGACTGCAACGTTTCCACTTGTTTTATTTTTAGATTGCCTAGCAACTTCCAAATATTAAGAAATATCGATTTATTTTCAGTTGAAAATGTGTTACGTGCTGAAAAAAACCAATAATTTCAATATTGGAGTTGTTTTCAAGCCAGGACTTAGATATTGAAAAGATTGTAGAACAGTACAATACAATAAATTTTGTTCAATGGACAAATCAAGAAAATATCGTATCGTTTTGGGCAGAGGTAAACAGCCATAAGGATTCAGCAGGAAACAAACCATTTTCCAATTTGGCTTCGTTTGTACTAACTTTGTTGTCGTTACCGTGGTCAAATGCCGAAGTCGAAAGAGTTTTTAGTTAACTTGGTTAAAACCAAATTAAGAAATAGACTTAACATCAGTGTTGCCAGCTCCTCTCCAAAAACAAAGGATAGTTGGACCAAGTAAAAGGACAAAAAAGGACAAAAAACCGCACAAATATTTTTTTTTATTTATTTAATTATTTTTCATTTAAAACGTATAAGATTTCATCTAGACTAGTTTCTTCTTCATGATTGTCATCGGCATCACATTATTAGTTCCAATTAAGCGAACGACACCATCCGGAACTTGATAGTTATGGAAACATGCCCCGTTTCGACGTAAGCCGTACCTTAAAGAAAGAAACATTTAAGTCATTTTTATATGCATGTTTTTGTAACTAGTAAAAACCAACCTAATTGCCAAAATCGAATTTAATGTTTCGATGTTAAGCAGTGTTGCCAACTTGTCCTTTTTGCGGACAGATCTGTCCGTTTTGAAACTGCGATTGCCGGAAAATTTTTAAACTGTCCCCTATCCGGAAAAACAGCCTTTTTTTATTTTACTTTATCCTTTTTAATTCCTCTAAATTGAAATGTAAATATAGCTTGGAAACCCTTTTATATATATTTTTTTTGCCTTCGATAATCATTTTTAACCGCGACGCAACACTTTTTGTTTGCGTGTAATCGAAATCGCGCCTATCGAACAGATGTTTTCGTCATGTCAAGTGCCGCCAAATTAATGTCGCATGATGCCAAAAGACATTTACAAGCAAAATTTCGCGAGTGCTGGTTAAAAGAACCTGATTTGAAAAATTGGATGTGCCGAGATGCAAAAGACCCCGATAAGGCTTATTGCAAATACTGCAAGTGCAGTTTAAATCCTAAAATCGACCAAGTCCGTGCACATGCCCATACAAAGAAACATATTCACAATGCAGTGCCCTTCGCACAAGTTAACAAAATTACGTATCAGCGAGTTTCAACACCTGCATTATGTCGTCAAGAGACTGCACTTGCAATGTTTTCTGTCCAACATTCTGCAATTAATCCTGTTGGACACCTGAGCGAGTTGTGCAAGTCGCATTTTGATGCCATGAATATTAATTTGCATAGAACCAAATGCACAAATATAATCAGGAACGTTTTGGCCCCGCACTTTAAAGATGACTTAAGGAAGGACCTAGGAGAGAGCAAGTTTAGTTTGTTGATTGATGAATCGACTGACATTTCTACAAAAAGGGTTCTCGGTAAGAATCAAAATCTAATTCAACTATTTTAATTATAACATTAACATTTTGTGTAGGTGTTGCCATAAATTATTATAGCCATCAACGGTCAACAATTACGTCCACTCTGTTGTTGTTGATTTCAATCAATAGTGGAGACGCGGTCACAATTGCAAATTGCGTTTTGGAGGAGTTACAAAAAATCCGCATTCAAGTCAAAAACCTGATTGGAATCGGGACGGACAATGCAAATGTCATGGTGGGTAAAAATAAAAGCGTCTTTATTGAAGTGAAGAAGTCCGTGCCGTCCTTAATACTAGTCAAGTGCGTGTGTCATTCCGTACAACTAGCAGTTAATGCAGCTTGTAAGTCTTTGCCAGAACCGCTTGAATTTTTGATAAGTGAAACCTACTCATGGTTTTCAAAGAGCTCCAGCAGGCAGAACGCTTATCGTTTGGTATATCAGTCGACAAATAGTGACAAGGTAGAGTAAAACATTCTTCATGGCTTGTTTGCAAAAATTTATATATGTTTTTTAACAATTGTTTGATTTTTCAGATTTTTAATACGTGTGTTTGTTTTATGTTCTAACTTTGTTCTCCAGCATAAATGCAATAAAATTAATGTTTGTTTTTACATATATATTTTTTAATAAGGATCCTCTTAAGATACCTAGAGTATGCGAAACGAGGTGGTTGTCAAAAGCGCTTGCAGTTAAACGCATTCTAAGCCAGTGGATTGAATTGAAGTTACATTTTAATACCGCAGCATTGACAGAGAAATGTCACAAAGCTTCAATATTAAGTAACTTATACACGGACGTCAACTATAATTACTTGCTTTTTTTAAAGCCCATTTTGAAAGAGATGGATCGCATTAATAAAAACTTCCAGTCGAAAAAAACCAACCCGGTTAAACTATTGGGAGATTTAACTTACGGCCTCAATTACTTAGGAACAAAAGTAACTCCACCTGATTCCCAAATAAATATTTTGGAAGACGATTTTGAAAATCGGCTAAACTGGATTTGTACTTGGGCTACGAGATTGAGTCAAACTTAAAAAAAGACAAAAATAAGATTGATGATGAAACTGAGCTCAGTATCCGCCAGCATTGCACTGACTTTGTTATTAAACTTATTTCTCAGTTAAAACAAAGGTATGAAAATTTTTTTTTTTAACATTTTAAATTTTGATCAAATTTTTTATTTTTAGATTGCCTAGCAACTTCCAAATATTAAGAAATATCGATTTATTTTCAGTTGAAAATGTGTTACGTGCTGAAAAAACCAATAATTTCAATATTGGAGTTGTTTTCAAGCCAGGACTTTGATATTGAAAAGATTGTAGAACAGTACAATACAATAAATTTTGTTCAATGGACAAATCAAGAAAATATCGTATCGTTTTGGGCAGAGGTAAACAGCCATAAGGATTCAGCGAAACAAACCATTTTCCAATTTGGCTTCGTTTGTACTAACTTTGTTGTCGTTACCGTGGTCAAATGCCGAAGTCGAAAGAGTTTTTAGCCAAGTTAACTTGGTTAAAACCAAATTAAGAAATAGACTTAACATCGAAACATTAAATTCGATTTTGGCAATTAGGTTGGTTTTTCTTTTTTCTAAAAAAAACATATAAAAAAAACTTAAATTTTTTTTTTTTTTTTATTTACGGCTTACGTCGAAACGGGGCATGTTTCCATAACTATCAAGTTCCGGATGGTGTCGTTCGCTTAATTGGAACTAATAATGTGTATGCCGATGACAATCATGAAGAAGAAACTAGTCTAGATGAAATCTTATACGTTTTAAATGAAAAATAATTAAATAAATAAAAAAATATTTTGGTTTTTTTGTCCTTTTTTTCCTTTTTTTTTTTCCCCAATCCCCCTTTTTTTTGGGGGGGGGGAAACCAAGCGGGGGGGGGAGGAAAAAAAAAGAATTTTCACAAATGTACAGCTCATGAGTTCCCAACAAGCCCCGTACGCAATGATTGCTCTATAATATTTATTCTTAGTGATGATAGTCACTGCTGCCCTCGATAGTGCCAGCGATAGTATTGTCTGATAGTTCCATCGATTGTTTGCTGAGCTGAGACGCATAGTGCAAGTGAAACAAATCCATATGCACATGCTATCAGCTATCGCACTCGCTCACACTTATTGCTTACATCACTAATCTATATATATAAAAGAGTTTGTCCTAAGTGATTGTTGACATTGCCACAGCCTAAACGAAAAGAGCTACAAGGCTGAAATTTTCACACAATATTTTATGCAGGTTGAAAGTGAGCACTAAGAAAGGAATTTTTATTTGGACAACGCCTTCAAGTACCTCCCATACGATTTGGAGCACTTTTTACCCATTTTAAAAAACAAATTACAATTACAACAAGTACCCATTCCACTACTGTCGCCTGATTGTCGCACAAGCTGAGGGTTTGATCGCGAGCGAGAATACAAAAACAAAACAAATGCGCAGTGACGCCTTCGCATCGCACAAGCAAAGTCATAAAAAAAGGTTCGACACTTGCAAAAACGAAACGGATTTCTGCTTCTTAATGAATATGTGCATACACAATTAAGTGAACAATGCGCTTGAAAATAATTTTCATAATTTTATGTACATGTATCACTTCGCACAGTGCATATTCTTTTTTTTTTTCAAATTTGTGTGCCTTTGACAATTGATTTACGACCCAAGTAGCGTTTGTTGTTGTTGTAAGTGCTGTTGTTGGGCCCGCACTGCTACTTTTTGTTGGTGTCATTGATTTTAAAAAAAACAACAACAACATAACAAAACTTGGTGCGTCTAGAAAAATTTCCACACCAGAATATGTTTTGGGGTGGATTCGCCTACTTGCTGCTTATATAACTTAGACAAAACGTAACACACTAACATTTATTGATATATTATTGATATACAATTTTGAATAAGCAGAGGGCGTTCACATAAGCGCGTGTGTTGCTCTTATGATAATCAGATAATTTGAAATCTCGCTCCGATCATGCGCCTTTGTTGTTGCTCATTTACGTTCACTCTCTATTTTATGTGCGCGCTTTGCATGTCAATCATAAAGTTTAATAACCCTAGCTCCTCCGCACACACTCTAAATTAAAGCTAAAGGCAATATACAATTCACTTAACTGCAGCCTCTTAGATATGTTTTGCATTGATTCAGTGCGTGTGAAGAAGGTAGCGATACTACGCTCTTTGTTTGACTTGCAGAGCGCGCGCATAGATAAGAGAATTAGCCGAAATAGCCAACAACGAAGGCGCGATTTAAAAATAATTTGTCATCTAGCACCGAACATGAAGAGCGATGCGCGAGCGAATCTGAAAACAAGTAAGAAGGTTTTAGTCGAGAAATCCCGACTAAAAGATACCCTGAACCCGTGTATTAAAATGACTTGCAGAAGTGAGTTTTTCTTGACTTCATTTTAATACATCAATAGGGGTAAGCGCATAGAAGCATCAAAAAGATTTCAGGTTAATAATTCTGAAGCTCATAGAGTTGCAGTGAGAAGACATCAGGCTAATAATCCTAATGCACGTCAAGAAAGGCGTTTGCGTGCATGGAGTGTTAAAGCCATGTCTGGCTTAAGCTAAGATTTTGAAATAACTTACAAGTCAGATAAAGTTACTCAACTTGGTAGTATGAATTTTATATGCAAACATTGTAATGCTTTAAAATGGAAAAATGACCCCTGGGTATCTGTTACAAGGCAAAAAAGTTAAGCTTTCCCAAAATGAAAGTTTGCCTGATCCACTTAAAAGCTTAATAATTTGTGGACATCCCAAGCATGATCATTTCTTTGATCGTGTAAGAAAGTATGCTTTCAAATGAATTCTTTTGGAAGTACAAAAACTATAAATGAAAGTTGGTCAACCTTTTAAGTCCAAGGACAAGTGTATCACTTAATTGGTAGTGTCCGACCTTTGCCAAATGAAGAAATGCAGTTTCTTCAAATTTATTTTGTTGGTGATGATGAAAAGGAAGCTCAACTGCGTTGCAAAAATATTTCAAATGCTGATTTAAGCGTAGTAAAGGATCTTCAATGTATGTTTCATCATCATAATCGTTATGTAAAAGATCTAAAAATGGCTCTCAATAAAATATAAACAAGTACCAAAGACTATAAATTGGTTATACATGCTGATCGAACACCCGCTGGTGCACATAAAGGGCTTTACAATGCACCTCTATCAAGCGAAGTAGCTATAGTTATTGTTGGTCAGCAATTTGAAAAGCGCAATATTATTATTGAAAGCCATAATTATAAATTACATCGTATAAGTGAGGTGAATCGATCATACGATACCTTACAGAACCCTTTGCTATTTCCTTATGGCGAAGATGGCTATTCAGTGGATATACAAGAATGGAATTCATTATTAAAAAAGGAGGAACCAAAAAAAAGATATCTGCGTTAAGCTTTTACAGTTATAAAATAATGATTCGTCAATCTGAGTTAAATCATTTAATTTATTGTCGTTCCCTTTATAGTCAACTTTTAGTTGATATGTATGCTAAAATTGAAACAGAAAGGTTAAATTATATTGGCTACAATCAAGCAAAACTCAGAGCAGATAGCTATATACATCTACAAGATGCAATAGGCCAACAAGATGTTGACGCAGCTCAACTTGGTCAGATGGTAATTTTACCGTCTTCTTTTACAAGCTCTGCATGATATATGCATGAAAAGACTCAAGATGCTATGACATATGTTCGCCATTATGAGCGACCAGATCTTTGCATAACATTCACATGCAATCCACAATGGAATGACATCAAAAGTGTTTAATTACCGGGTCAAAAACCGCATGATCGTCACGATATTATAGCTCGAGTTTTTCATTTAAAAGTTAAAGCTTTAATGTCACTATTGACAAAAGGTTCTTTGTTTGGAAGCGTGCAATGTTTCATGTACTCTGTGGAATGGCAAAAGCGGGGCTTACCACATATACATATTCTACTTTGGTTAGAAAATAAAATAAGACCAGATAAAATCGATAAAATTATCTGTGCCGAAATACCAAACGCAGATGAGGATCCTTTGTTATTTAACATTGTTAAGTCAAATATGATTCATGGTCCTTGCGGTGCATTTAACAATAAATCGCCATGCACGAAAAATGGAAAATGTACCAAAAGGTTTCCTCGAGAATTACTTAAAGAAACTGTGACTGGAAAAGATAGTTACCCTCTATATCGTAGAAGAGCGATAGAAGATGGTGGTAATGCAATTAATATAAATGGTAATTGCATAGATAATCGTTGGGTTGTGCCTTATAACTGTGTTCTATTGAGAACATTTGAAGCTCACATAAATGTTGAGTAATGTAGTTCTGTAAAGTCTATTAAATACTGTTAACAAGGGCAGTGATCAAGCATCATTTACTCTTGAAGACCAACGTAATGAAATTAATATGTACGAAAGTGGCCGTTAAATAAGTAGCTCAGAAGCGGTATGGAGAATCCTTGCATTTCCCATACATAAACAGAATCAAAAAAGTATCGATACCGACGCTTACAGACGCTTTTTTTTTTTTCTTGTGCTCCACTATTTTCGCAAATTTATCTCGTTTTATTTGATAAAATTGTCACAAAAACACAAAAATTAATAAACTAAGGACCGGCAAGAAATCCGTGTTTTAAAGTTTACAAAATAGCGCAAAATCTTTGCTTTAAAAAAGGTTTTCAATAAACACACAAAGCGCAGCGCGGCTTAAGTAAACAAAAGCAACAATCAGTTGAGTGAAACTTGCACAACAGCTGAATAGACGCGGACCCAACACAACAATCTACCGCAACGTCGCTAAGCTGACACACAGAAGTCACTCATTTACACCTCTCAACAAAACTTTTGTTTCACTACAAAAAAAAAAAAAAAATAAAACGATGTCATCTGCCAGTAAGCGTGTCAGGGAAAATTCTACTGGCGACCTGAAGGCGACCAAGGGAGTTGATGCTGCGCTGATCACCCAGATCATCAGCCGAAAATTTGATGAGCAGGCTGAGAAAATTGCAGCAACTTTGAGGGAATCGGAGTCGCGCATGCTGGCCGGGATAAACAAGCGTCTGGACGGCATGAGTGACGAAATTAAACTCCTGATGAAGCGGGTGCAGAAGTTGGAGCAGACCGTCGAAGATATTGATGGGCTCAAATCACAGGTATGCGCGTTAGAGGCCAAGCTCTCGACGCAAGCACGTGCTAGTGTAGCTAACGATCTTCGGCTACATGGCGTGCCGGTCACGGAAGGCGAATCGCTAAAAACTTTGTTTAACTCACTGTGCTTTGCCTTGGGGATAGCACCAGCCCCGAAATTAAATGATATTTTTAGGGTCAGACAAGCCAAATCAGCTCACACCATCGCTGACCCTACAATAATAATTAAATTTAACAACACGACGGATAAACTAACTCTCGTTCGAGCGGCAGGCGAGTTTAGGCGGGCGACAAAACAACAACTAAGCCTGCAGTTGCTAGGCTTTGAATCAACTGCTCAAATATACTTAAATGAGCAGCTTACGAGAGAGGGGTATGCTATATTTAGAGAGGCAATAAAATTAAAAAAACAAAAGCTTCTAACAGCAGTATTCTGCCGTCGCGCAGAGGTATATGTAAAGCAGAGTGAGAGAGGAGAGGTGATCTGCGTTGACAGCTTTCAAAAGCTTTCACAACTGCAGAGCGCACGGGCCGTCGGGAGTGCTTCGGAGTCAACAGCTGGATAGTTTCACTATCAAATATATAGTATTAATTTATGTTATTTGTAATACATGTCTCTTAAGTGTAATTATTCTCTTATTAATAACCCTTTGTAAATTAAGTGCGCAACTAATTAGTTTTCTCTTATATTTTCTATTAAATGGTAGGTAACTTAAGTTCAACCAAAGCGAACAGCCATGCAATGGTTAGGATTCTGGGCAAGCAGAAAATTGGTCTTAAAATGTGTCATATCAATGCACAAAGCTTAGTGAATAAGGTAGAAGAATTTCGTTATATGTTTGTCAATTCAAATATAGATGTTGTTTGTGTGTCCGAAACGTGGTTTGTCCCAAATTTGAATGATTCGTATATTCTATGTGATGGCTATAATGTTTTCCGTTCAGATCGTATTGGTCATGCAGGGGAGTGGCAATATTCGTAACTAAAAGACTGAAATGCAAAATAATATTTAAGCAACCATCTGACAGCCAAGTGGAATATATATTTTTAGAGCTTATGAATTTTGACTGTGATATTAAAATGCTAGTCGGCTGTATATACAGACCACATAAGAATATTGATTACTCTAACCTGATTGATTTAATAACTAACCTAACACTGACGTACACGGACATTATACTAACAGGTGACCTAAATAGTAACATATTAATAGAGCAACATCTACTTAATGAAATGGAATCAATAGGACTGAACCCTGTAAACATAATCTTACCGACGCATTTTTCGAAGACCACTAACACTTTATTAGATGTAATTTTTGTCAACAAACCAGAAAAAATTCTGCTATATGACCAAGTCTCAGTACCTGCTTTTTCAAAACATGATCTCTTATTTTTAACGTATGATATGCAAATTGACAGCAACATACAGACCTTCCAATACAGAGACTTTAAAACATTGACTACACTAGTTTAATTGAAGATTGTCGTCTCTGTGATTGGAACACTTTATATTCCCTCCCGATGGTTGACACCCAACTAAATTTAATGAATTCAAATATTGGCTATCTGTACAATAAATTTGTACCATTTAAAACTAGCACTGTAAAGCCGGTTATCGCGACTTGGTTTAATAGTCAAATAAGAAGTGCAATTAAAAAGAGAAATGAGGCTTACGACAAGTGGAAACGCTATAAAACGGAAAGTTGTAATATAATTTTTAAAGCAGCCCGTCGTAGAGTTAATATTTTGATATCAAATGCCAAGAGAACCTATTACGGTAATAAATTCAAAAGTGCAATAAACATGAGACAGACTTGGAAAACTTTAAATAGCTTAGGGATAGGCAAAACTAAATCTGTTATGAATGATGACCTTGATGTTAACGCTTTAAATCAGCAATTTTTAAACTTAAATATTCCTGTTAGCTCGTGCAATCCATATATTAGTTCTGTCCCGTCTATGAATGTTAATATGTTTGAATTTACTTGTGTGAGTGAATGTGAAGTCTTAGAAGCCATGTTCAGAATTAAATCCAACGCGATCGGGCTTGACGAAATCGACCCAAAATTCATTAAATTATTGCTACCCACAATTATTCAGCATATTACACATGTCATCAATACTGCAATAACCTCTTCGACCTTCCCAAATCAGTGGAAAGAAGCAAAAATAGTACCTATACCAAAGTTGAATAATGAGTATAGACCAATCTCTATACTGCCATATTTTTCCAAAACATTCGAAAACATAATGGCGAAACAAATAACAACTTTTCTAGAAACACATAAACTTTTAAATAATAAGCAGTCAGGATTCAGAAAAGGTAGAAGCTGCACGACAGCAATTATTAAAATAGTTGAGGACATTAGAACAAAAATGGACAATAATGAAGTAACCTTTTTAACGCTACTTGACTTTAGTAAGGCTTTTGACACGGTTAACCATGAGATCCTCATAACCAAGTTAATAAAATTATATAATTTTTCCTCTACTGCAAGTAAATTGATGTCCTCTTACTTGACTAATAGAAAACAAGCAGTAATTGCAAATAAGTCGAGATCTAATGTTCTAGTCAATTCACGTGGTGTTCCTCAGGGATCAGTACTAGGCCCGCTTTTGTTTACAATGTATGTTGATGATCTGCCTAACGTCCTATCTATGTGTAATGTCCATATGTATGCTGATGATGTGCAAATGTATGTAAGTCGTCCTCTTAGTCAAATAAATGAATGTATAAGATTAAGGAATTATGATCTGTCCTGTGTGTCCAAGTGGGCAAGTAACAATGGTTTATGTCTAAATCCGTTTAAGTCTAAATGTATAGTTATCTATAAAAAGTTCCTGAACACAAACAATTTAAGCAAACTTGTAATTGACAATGCAGAAATCAGCTATGTATATAAGGCAGATAACTTAGGCATTACAATTAACAATACTCTCTCCTGGAGAGACCATACAAACAAAGCTGTAGGAAAGACATACGGTGTCCTACGCCAATTGTCTCTGGCACAACCATTTTTGCCAATCAATATTAAAATGACGGTTGCAAAAGCATTAATTATACCAGTTCTAATGTACGGTGTAGAAATTTTTTGTAAGTGTGACGCCGCCAGCCAGCAAAAGATAAAAGTAGCCTTTAATAGCATAGCTAGATTTGTGTTTTCACTAGGTAGTACAGACCACGTTACTAGTTTTGCTAATAAAATATTTGACTTGGACATAAATAACTGGACGAATTATAAAATGTTAATACAGCTTCACAAAATTATTTTTACGAAGACTCCTGATTACCTTTTTGAGAAGCTGCGTTTCAATTTGTCGCAGAGGACCAATAATATTGCTTGCTTTAGAGTCAAACTCTCTTGTTCTAATAGACACTTCTTTATCTGGGCTGTCCGACTTTGGAATCAGTTACCACCTAACTTGAAAACTATTAGTAGCGCACCATTGTTTAACTATAAATTGAAGAGTTATTTACAAAATCAAAATATCACTAACTAAACTTTATTAGGCATGTATTACCAAAATTCCAAATTTATTTATAAGAATAAATGTTTTAAATTATTTGCTTTTTAATGTGATTTGTTTAGTATTTTAAGTTTTAATTAAATTTTATAGTTTCTTAAGTTAAGTTTAACCGTTTCGTGTAAAATCTGATGGTGACTAGTGCATTAATTTAAAAGTGTAAAACTTGTAGCACTAGGAATATTTAAATAATAAATAATAATAATAATAATAATAATAATAAACGTTTTCCGGCTATTACACACTTAGCTGTTCATTTCGAAAATGGTCAACGGATATATTTTAACCCCAATAATCCGCAACAATTACTTGACAGATTAAGCACTACACCCAAAACCACTTTGCTAGCCTTCTTTGAGCTATGCACACGTGATGAGTTTGCAAGAACGCTTCTATATTGTGAAGTTCCATCGAATTTCACATGGAACAATAAAGAATTTCAAAGAAGAAAACGAGGGCATGATGTGCCAAATTTTCCAGGAGTTAAAAGAGATTCAGCTTTGGGATGATGGCAAAATAACTTTACCATCAACTTTGTGTCATGTTGTGAAAAGTATTGAAGAGCTAACTCTAAAAATATTTCCGGATATTACAAATATCTCTCAAAAATCACTCGAATTGTTTTCAGAACGTGCTATTTTGACTGCGCGAAATGACAATGCATTGGAAATAAACGAGTTTTTATTAAAATCATTTCAAAGTGAAGAAATGACATATAACCCTATTGATTCTGTGACTGAAATCGAAGATGCAGTTCATTACCCCGTCGATTTTCTTAATTCATTAAATCCGGCTGGCCTGCCTCAACATAAATTAACTTTAAAGATTGGTTCACCTGTAATGTTGATTCGCAACTTGAAGCCGCCAAAACTGTGCAATGGTATAAGATTGCAAGTTAAAGCCCTTCATAAGAATGTTGTCGAAGCAATGGTCTTTACTGGCAGTGGTATAGGGGAAACGGTTTTTATACCGAGAATTCCATTAATACCTTCTGACTCTGAATTGCCATTTCAATTTAAAAGATTGCAATTTCCTTTAAAAGTTTGCTTTGCCCTAACAATCAATAAATCACAGGGACAAACTCTCAAATTAGCCGGACTAGATTTAAGACACGATTGCTTCTCTCATGGCCAATTTTATGTAGCCTGCTCAAGAGTCAGTTCACCAAAAAGTTTAGTTGTATTAGCACCTGACGGAAAAACAACCAATGTCGTTTATCAAGAAGCTCTTAACAGTTGTTAATAATTGCAAATTAAATTCAACAAGTGGATAAGGCCTACTGGGGAAACCGCAATAAAAAATTACGCACCTGATTCTCTACCTCAATGGTGGCGTGGAAAAGAGAATATTAAATACTTTGCTTTAATTTGTTGTTAAATATTTTCTAATTTATTTATTTTACATCTATCTTTTATTGCTAAAATAATATAAACTATCTGCGCAGCGAAGTAAGCGGGGCACTTACTATGTCGTATAAACGGAAATGTAGGATTTCATCAGATGTGCAAGTGAATACACAGGGGCTTCAACACACGGTTATTTTCAAACGTTATAATTGCTTGCATTCGAAAATCGAGCGCGCAGCGCGAGGGGGGTTGGCGAGCGAAGCGAGCAGGGGGGGACCCCCTAGTACTAATATACACAAGAAACACACATTTGAAAAAATCTAATTATGACCAAACTTCTTAATGAAATTTCACCACTTAAAAGATTTCAATCATGACCGCATATATATCAAACGAAAGAAAATCGAGTCTGTTTTATATTGAGAAAAAATAAAACAAATTCATCAGGGAGTTTTTCAGCAATTTGCAATTAAAAAACAGTAATGATTTTTGCACTTGTTTTTTGCCTTAAAAAGTTATAAATTTGGCAAAAGTATATAAAATGTGAATGTAGGAATGTTTGTCTAACTCATCTCATCTTATATTCCAAAACTCAAAGTAATTGATGAATTATTGAGATTGCTAGAGCAATTTAAAGTCTTCAAAATGATGCAAAAATATACATATTTTTGGTTTCAATTTTTCAATAGAAAATGTAATCAATGCATATATTAATATACATTTATTGAAAGTTTGAAGCCTTGACTTTAAAATGAAATTAATTTGAGGAAAATTGATCCATTAGTTCATGAGCAATAAGCGACTTTGTGAAACTCTCTTATTACAACAACAACTTTTTTGTGTTGAGACTTCATTCTCGAAAGGTAAGACGTGTTCTACGTCAAAAAGTTCGGAAAGAGGGGCTGGGGGCGGTATGGGTGGGCGTGGCAACCAAATTTTATATGCAGATCTTTGCTGTCGCACAGTGGGCGATTGGGCCTCGCCAGCGGCATTTAATTAATAACTTCTAAACGAAAATAGATATCTTCAGTTTTTTTTCTCTGTTCAAAAAACAGTCATAAACATTTTTTCTTAAATATTTAAATTTCTAAATTTTTTTTAAATAAATTTTGTTTTTGTCGTCATAGCAACGCTGCTAAATGAGAGAGAGAAAGTCATACCCTATTCCATGAGATTTGACGTTATATATCTAGATTTTTCTGCTTTTTTCCAAGTTTTTTTGTTTTGATTAAAAAATTAATTTGTTTTATTTTGAAACCTATTACAAACATGGCAACCATAATATAAACAAAATAAAACCATTTTTTTGCTCCTTTCGGTTGGAGCGTCTTCCAGGTATAACAACGTAAAATCGTCGGTCCCTTGAAAGTCGTTATAACCGGATTCTACTGTATATTTTATATCGTATCATATATCAAACTTATACAAACTTTGAGCTAGAGTCACAAAATTTGGTATGAAGGTGGCCATTGACATTCCACATAGATCTGCATCAAAAATTTGGTTGCCACGCCCACCCATACCGCACCCAGCCCTCCTTTCCCTACTTTTACAAACTTTGAGCTAGAGTCACCACATTTGGTATGAAGATAGCAATTGGCATTCCCCAAAGATCTGCATGAAAAATTTGGATGCCACGCCCACCCATACCGCCCCCAGCCCACCTTTCCACTTATTTTTAAAAACTTTGAGCTAGAGTCACCACATTTGGTATGAAGATAGCAATTGACATCCCACAAAGATCTGCATCAAAAATTTGGTTGCCACGCCCACCCATACCGCCCCCAGCCCTTCGTTCCACTCATTTTACAAACTTCTAGCTAATGTCACCAAATTTGGTGTCATGACAGCAATTGACATTCCACAAAGATCTGCTACAAAAATTTGGATGACATACCCACCCATACAACCCCAGCCCTCCCTTCCCTACTTTTACAAACTTTGAGCTAGAGTCACCAAATTTGGAACGAAGACAGCTGGTGGCATCCCCATCTGCATCGGAGAATCTATAAGGCAGGGTACACCCCTGCCGTATCCGTACTCCTTTGCAGTCAGGCCTGTTTTTACCGGTTTTAATACTGGTAACGAGTATACCGCAGTCGGTTGCGTCCGACTGCAACGTTTCCACTTGTTTTTTTAGGTTTTTGGTAGGCAAATACAAATGTTTGGCTATGCAGCCAAATAGCAGCAGCATCACCGCACCATAAGCAGCAACAGCTGCTCTTATACATATATATATAATGTTAATTACTCCAACAACAACTAAACTCTTATTATGTTCTTGAAATTGCATGCTCATTCTATGTTAACCGCTTGTCAACTATCTTGCATTGCATGCCCTTTGTATTCGGCGTTTGAGCAGCCAAAGTTAGTTATGTTACGATCGCTAACCACTCAAGTTTAAATTCGTTTTCGTTATCGCTGCGCATCGATCATTTTCGGATCGACTTGCAAAACATTGTACGGAAGTTAGCAGAGGCAATTTCGAGCCTGCCTGCTGATTTATACAAACTAATTTAAGTCAAATTATATGCCCTAACTGGCTAAGTATATTTAACAAACTAAACAAAACTGTTCGTTTTTTGTTCGGTAATCTACGGCTAGTGAAAAAGCTCCCTAGCCCAACATTTTGGTGACCCCGACGTGATTATATATACTTTTCGTTAAAATCGCTTATTAATAAACTTAACTTTGTTCGCATAAAATTACAAAAAACTACACATCGGTCAGTTGCTTTGTATTCGGTACAATTTGCAATTAACAAACGCACCAGCAAGTGCAAACTGTAATCGCAGCTTACGCTTTCCATTGTCGCTGTCGTTTGCTGGCTAAAGCGCCGCTAGCCAAAGTTAAATGACCCTTATTTTCGGTTGCTTTGCCTAATTTTCGTGTGCCTATTCTTGCGCAAGTGCTTGCTATTTTGTGCAGCTGTTGTCAAGTGCTTTTGACTGTACATACATTCTTACACAAACACATTTAATCTTGGTTTGTTTTACTTTACGTGCTGCTGAAAGTTGAGTGAGAACGATGGCACATAATGAGACAGTTATAACGTGTGCAAATAAATCCGAATTTTTAAAGCGGAAGGCTCAATCATTTTATAACCATGCTCAAAAGATTTCAAGTGCATTAAGTTCGCATGAATTAAGCCAAATGTCCGACGAGCAGTTGGAAGTGCGTTTAGAGCTTATTGACAAGACTGAATCGGCATTTGGGTTAACTCATGACAGTCTTGAGGAGACAAACTTTGATGAAATCGGTAGCGAGTTACGCGATGACTTTGAAGAGCTTATTGTTTCGGTAAAATCAAATCTACGCCGCGAATTAAATAAACGTACGCATCAAGTGCATGCTTGTTCTACAGTTAGAGGTGATACATTAATGCCGGAGGCGCATAATAGTACATTCACCAAACGCAACTGGTTACCTGAACTTAAGTTGCCCGAGTTCAGTGGCGGCTACACTGAATATTCGGATTTCATGTCAATGTTTTCAACCATTATTGATCATGATAACCAGTTGTCAGACATCGAGAAGCTGCAGCATCTGCGGACGTGTTTGAAGGGAACAGCGTTGGATACTATCAGATCCCTGGAAATCAGCAATGCTAACTATGCAGTGGCAAAAGAATTGTTGCATAAACGATTTAATAATAAACGTTTAACATTTCAGGCACACATTGTCAACATTCTAAGGCTTCAGAAGGTAGAGTCGGCGTCGTCAGTGAAGCTGCGGGAGATTTCGGATGTTATCAATGCAAATCTTCGTGCATTGAAATCTTTGGGCACTGTTGAGCAAATCGCTGATAGCATCATCGTGCACTCAATCTTGCAGAAGCTGGACAAGGTTACACAGGCCAAGTGGGAAGAAACAGCATCAAGTGATGAGATTCCAACATGTGGACAATTCACAACTTTTCTGGAGAGGCGCTGCTTAAAGATGGAAAATGTGGAGCATGCAACTGAATCATATTCAGTAAATTCTGAGGTGGGACAGAACAAAAGAACTAACCTCAGTAGAAGCTCGTTAATTGCCACTAACTCTTCAGCAAATGGTTGCGTCGCTTGCCATAACGCAAGCCACTCAATTTACTCGTGCCTACAATTTGCGAATTTAACGCCCCAGAACCGCCTTAGAGAAGCTAAGAGACTATCACTTTGCCTAAACTGTTTAAAAAAGGGACATCAGCTGCGAAATTGTAGTTCAGCTGCCTGCCGCACATGTGGCAGCAAACATCATACCTTATTACATTTGAACTCGCAATCGACCGTGCCGCGAACCCAATGCGCTGTGAATGCTTCACTTACTGGACCTCAAAATGAAACATCGGTTAGCAGCCAATCTGTTGCGCCGCACTTTACCTCTCTGTTAGCTCAGCAACAAAACCCAGATCTTGTTCTTCTTGCCACTGCTGTTGTCAATATAAGGAATCGCTCCGGCCAATGGGTGCCATGCCGTGCATTGCTTGATTCTGAGTCGCAATTGCACATAATTACATCATTTTTAGCTCATCAATTGCAATTTAGGCGAACAAAATCAACAGCTCTTGTTACCGGATTAGGCCAAACCAACTTTCGCTCAGAAGGATTCTCAGTTGATGTGCATTTAAAATCTCTAAACGCAGAATATCAAACAAACATCACAGCGTTAGTGGCTCCAGCAATAACTGAAAATCAACCAAGTCTAACATTAAGCCCAGAAACTTGGAATATACCCGCAAATATTCGCCTGGCAGATCCAGAATTTTATGGATCGCGTAAGATAGACTTGCTGATTGGAGCAGGTTTATTCTTCGAACTCCTCTGTGTAGGCCAAATCAAGTTGTCTGCTGATCTCCCACTTCTCCAGAAAACTCGGTTTGGATGGATAGTCTCCGGTGGGAAGCATACTCGCCAAAATTCAGTTTTGGTAGCTAGTCAATCTACTGAAAGCGCCAATATAGAATCTGACACGAAGATAGACGAGGTTGTGCGCCGTTTTTGGGAGATTGAAGGTTTCGAAGAGTCTAGCCACGGTTACACGAAGGAAGAGCAGGATTACGAGGATCATTTTGTTGCCAATTGTTTGCGCTTGCCTACAGGCGAATACTCAGTCCGTCTACCTATAAAAACTAGTTTGAATATGCTAGGAGATTCTTACCAGCAAGCATATCGACGCTTTCTTAACCTAGAGAGAAGGCTCGAACGGCATCCTGAGCTCAAGGCTCAATACTCGGCATTTATTGCTGAATACTTATCGCTACAACATATGTCACTGGTTCCAGAAAATTCCCTAAGTCTCTGCAAATATTTTTTGCCACATCATTGCGTGCTTAAGGAGGAAAGTACATCAACAAAACATCGTGTTGTTTTCGACGGGTCTGCTAGTTCATCATCAGGATATTCATTAAACGAGCTTCTTATGTCAGGTCCAACATTACAGCCAAGGCTTCTTAACACTTTGCTACAGTTTAGAACGTTTCCAGTAGCTTTAACGGGTGACATCTGTAAAATGTACCGTTGCGTCAGGATGGATGAATCAGACAGCTACTTGCAGTGCATCTTGTGGCGGGACTCAGCTCATCAAAGGATGCAAGTGTACAAGTTGGACACCGTTACGTACGGCACGAAATCTGCATCATTTCTGTCGGTTCGTGCCATGCAGCAACTTGCATCTGACGAGCAGGCATCTTTTCCCATTGGCTCAAAAATAATCAAAAGAGATTTCTATGTTGATGATTTGATCACTGGTGGCAACTCTGCTTCTGAAGTGCTGGATGTATTGGGCCAAGTTTCGGGTTTACTGGATCGTGGCAAATTTAAAATTCGAAAGTGGTGCTCAAACGACTCATCTGTGCTGCAAAAAATACCAGATTCGGATAAGGACACGTTTCTTAAGTTTGATGGTGATAGTGACATCACAAAAACGCTTGGCCTCGCATGGGATCCTGTGTCTGACACTCTGCTGTTTTCATTTTCGCCAATTCGGTCTCCTCTGAAGCCAACTAAACGATCTGTTCTGTCTGCAATTGCGCGATTTTATGACCCTCTCGGCCTTATATGCCCGGTCATTACAAAGGCTAAACTCTTTTTGCAGAAGCTCTGGATAGAAAAGGTGGATTGGGATGAGAGTCTACCTGCAGCACTTAACTCATCGTGGCTTAGTTTGTCGTCTGATATTGGCAGCGCGCAACAATTTAAGTTTCCACGGTTGGCTCAGCTGCCCAAGGGCGCTATAGGCGTACATGGTTTCTGCGACGCCTCCATAGAAGCATATGGTGGATGCATCTATATTGTTTCTATGAATCAGGGAAGGCGAGAAGTGCATATTTTTTGTGCCAAATCTCGTGTTGCTCCGTTAAAAACCCTTACGGTGCCTAAGCTGGAGCTATGTGGGGCAGTTTTGCTGGCACAACTTATGCGAGAAATTAAGCAAATGGACTTGTTCCATTGTCCCTTTTATTGTTGGTCTGATTCTTCAGTAGTCTTGTCATGGATACGAGATGAGCCCTCACGATTTCAAATATTTGTATCTAATCGAATTTCTTTAATCCAAGATATTACTGCCGGTATGGAATGGCGCTATATACCCACCAAAGTCAACCCTGCTGACATTTTATCCCGAGGAGCGCTTCCTAGTGAATTGATAGAGTCATCACTCTGGGCTCATGGTCCAGAGTTTCTCACAAAAGACAAGAATGAATGGCCAGAATCCTGTCTCGCCATTAAGTCACTGCCAGAAATGAAAAAAAAGGTTCTCATTGCGACTGTCAATACCGAAGATCTTGCTGCAAACTGCAAATATGTTAACTCCTGGGAAAAACTCAAACATGTATTTTCCTACGTACACAAGTTTTGTCATCGCATCAAGCACCCTGGACTCATCGGTGATGATGTGCGCCGAGGTGAACAAATGCTGATCCGTTGTATTCAAATGTCGCATTTGTCTGAGGACTACAGCCGTTTAAAGAACGGTCTTCAGGTGGCATCATCCAGCTCATTGGTGTCTCTGGCACCCTTTGTTGATGGCGATGGACTGCTTCGTGTTGGTGGTCGTTTAAAGAATTCGGCTTTAAACTTTGAGGCTCAGCACCCTGCAATATTGCCAAGGCAGCATCCAGTAACTCGCGCAATAATAATGCATTATCATCGCAGCACTTTGCATTCTGGACCTCGCTCGCTTCTTGCACGCATTCGACTGCAGTACTGGCCCATTGGAGGACGCAAGACAGTCTCATTAGTTGTGGCCAAATGCACGATGTGTTTTCGAGCCAAACCACGCTTGGCTGAGCATATCATGGCTGATTTACCCAAGGATCGAGTGACTGGAGCGCACGCGTTCACTGTAACGGGCATCGACTTCTGTGGCCCATTTTTCTACAAAAGCGATGTTCGGAATCGCGCAGCTGTAAAATGCTACGTCTGCGTTTTTATATGTTTCTCAACGAAGGCTGTGCACCTCGAGCTTGTAAGCGATTTGTCCACAGGAGCATTTTTATGCGCACTAAGGCGGTTTATACTAACTCGTGGTAAACCGTATCGCATATGGTCGGATAATGCCACTAACTTCGTTGGCGCCAAAAACGAATTGGCGGATTTGAGGCAGTTGTTCCTGAGCAGCAATCATCAGCAAGCGGTCAACGACTTCTGCTTGATTGACAACATTGAATGGCGTTTTATTCCACCACGTTCGCCCCACTTTGTCGGTATTTGGGAGGCAGCAGTCAAGACGGCAAAGCATCACTTCTATAGAGCTGTTGGGCCCTCTTTACTCCCATTAGATGACCTTCGCACTCTTCTATGCCATATCGCTGCCGTTATTAACTCTAGACCTCTAGTTCCCATTTCAGAAAATCCTGCAGATCTCGATGTGTTGACACCGGCACATTTTCTGGGTACAGCTCCACTGGCCTTGTTCCCTGAGCCTGATCTCACAGGGCTAAACCTTAATCGATTGGATCGCTGGCAGAGGATCTCTTACTACCAGCAAATTTTCTGGAGCCGTTGGCGAGAGGAATATCTGACGCTCCTAAATCAACGCTCAAAATGGCGTACACCTCAGGCTAATCTGTGCGTCAACGATGTTGTTTTGGTCAAAGACGAGAACCTACCTCCACTCAAGTGGCCATTGGCAAGAGTCATCGAGCTGGTAACTGGAGATGATGGCGTGGCACGTGAAGCTACTCTCAGGACTGCCACCGGAACAACTAAGAGGGCTGTTCGAAAGCTGTGCGTTCTACCCAAACAGGATGTTGTTGAAAGCAGTAGTCTTTCAACGGGGGGAGTATGTTTGGCTATGCAGCCAAATAGCAGCAGCATCACCGCACCATAAGCAGCAACAGCTGCTCTTATACATATATATATAATGTTAATTACTCCAACAACAACTAAACTCTTATTATGTTCTTGAAATTGCATGCTCATTCTATGTTAACCGCTTGTCAACTATCTTGCATTGCATGCCCTTTGTATTCGGCGTTTGAGCAGCCAAAGTTAGTTATGTTACGATCGCTAACCACTCAAGTTTAAATTCGTTTTCGTTATCGCTGCGCATCGATCATTTTCGGATCGACTTGCAAAACATTGTACGGAAGTTAGCAGAGGCAATTTCGAGCCTGCCTGCTGATTTATACAAACTAATTTAAGTCAAATTATATGCCCTAACTGGCTAAATATATTTAACAAACTAAACAAAACTGTTCGTTTTTTTTTCGGTAATCTACGGCTAGTGAAAAAGCTCCCTAGCCCAACAACAAATATGCACCAAATTGTCATCTAAATATTGGCTGTTTAGGGTTTGCCGAAATTCATAATAGTAGAGAAAGTTCAATGAATGTCTAGGCAAATGCTACGCATACATTTAATTATGCACAAGTATATATACAGGAACGCACACACAAACTATTGCTGAAACAAAATATCAAAAATCACTACGAAGCCAAGGCCCACCAAAACTGCAAACATATGAAAACGTACATCTATATGAAAATATATGTACGAAGCACGTTCATATGTATGCATGCGTGGCTACGACGAGCCAGCACGTGTTGTTGTTGCGTTTTGCCTATTCTCGAATGGCAAGAATTGACTTAGTGTTTAGGCATTACACAGCAACAAGACAGCAGTGCAATACAAAAACAAACTAGCAAAACATGGCAGCATGTGTATTGTAAACAAAGAAGCAATAATCAAAACAAGCGCATTTGGTTGTCGTTAGGGGAAACCGACTTTTCTATTCGTTAGTTTGTCCGCTTCCTGGTTGCGACTTGGTTTACAGCATGTTAACATGAACAATTCTTAAGACCCGTCTTTATGTAAAATGTTCATTGATTATAATATTGAGGGTGTTCAACAGCTCGTTTCATCCCATCACGTTTCAAACTTGAAATGTCACGCAACAACAACTAACATCGAAAATTTCTTGAATAGTTGAAACACCCCAGCCAATGTATACAAAAAGTGTTTCAAGTTTCAACAAAGTAAAGATGGGAAGAGCACGATATTTAGTCGATACTTGCTATAGATGTTCAGTACTTTTCAGTATATTTGGTGTAATTTTGTGCAAAAAAGTATGAACACATTAGTTAAAGTCTTAACCATCATGCAGACAGCCAAGCCAAATCAACAACTTGGCTGATGAGACTCAACAATAACAACACAAGCAGTTACCAAATCACGCGCAGACAAAGGTTGCGCAAGAAGCCACGAGCGCTGACCAAACATTAGCAGCGGCTCACCGTGGGACAGGCGGATGCAACCGGACACCATCATACTGCAACGTTCTACAGGTGCGAACGGCAGAGGGCAACGAGGAGAAGCCACGTGCGCTGAGTGCGCACTCTACAGGCCAGCGACCGTTGGACCAACAACAGCAGCGGTATTGACGGCAGCGGCAGCATAATCAGAGACGCCGGCAGAGCGTAGGTTAAGTGATAAATCATAAGTCAATATTGTAATAAGTTTCTATAAAACCACGATCAAATAAAGATGAATTTTTTTTAAACAAAAATAAACACATTTTTGTAATTCATATGATTGATGGCCACCGCAAACAAAAGTAAAACATCATATTATACAAAAATTGCCTTTTCGTGTCTGCCGCCACGCAGCTAACACCACAAGACTCTGCATCAATTTGTCCAACAGAGTTTTCATCCACTTTTCCCTGTACATTTTCTGTTTCATTACCCTGCAGTAAAATATTGTGCAGAGTACAGCACACTAAACCCTAATTTCAAACGAAACAGTGGCTTTTCGCGTCTAATTTAAACAACGAGCTCTTCTCACCTTCAATATCCTCTATCCTTATTAAGCTTTAAGCGTATAAGCATTCGTTAAAAACAAAAACTGAACGAAACCTTGCGTAAGCATCGTTTGGGCAAATACACGGCGTGGCATTTGTTGAAACTTTGCGTGCTGCGATGCTTTTGAATCTATTTTCGGACCCATATTTTTTTCGTTTTCGGCACTACCTCCATTTCTTCCAACTCCTCTGCAACAGCCACAGCCATCAGCATTATTATTTCATTTATTTTTTTCCGCTGAACACTCATTTTGCTGCCGAACACACACTACCAATGCACTGTACTAATCAGTTAATTTTATAAATGCGAACAGTTTTTGGCGAGTAGCTACCTACCGAGCTACTGTCTACTCGACTCGCTAAGTACTACTTACCAATGTGCGAACAAGGCTTTAGTCTTAGCTGTCGCTCAGTGGGTGATTGGGCCTCGCCAGCGGCATTTAAACCTTATATATATCTAGATTTTTCTGCTTTTCCAAGTTTTTTTGTTTTGATTCAAAAGTTAATTTGTTTTATTTTGAAACCTATTAAAAACATGCCAACCATAATATAAACAAAATAAAACCATTTTTTTGCTCCTTTCGGTTGGAGCGTCTTCCGGGTATAACAACGTAAAATCGTCGGTCCCTTGAAAGTCGTTATAACTGGATTCTACTGTATATTATAAATCGTATCATATTGTTTGAGCTATAGTCACCAAATTTGGTAGGAAGATAGCAATTGACATCCCACATAGACCTGCAGCAAAAAAGTGGATGCCACGCCCACCTATACCACCCCCAGCCACCCTTACCAATTTTTGTTACAATTTTCGAGCTAGAGTCACCAAATTGGGTATGAAGATAGCAATTGACATCCCACATAGATCTGCAGCAAACAATTGTATGCCACGCCCACCCATACCACCCCAGCCCTTCTTTTCCCACTTATTACAAACTTTGAGCTAAAGTCACCAAATTTGGTATGAAGATAGCAATTGACATTCCATAAAGATCTGCATCAAAAATTTCGATGCCACTCCCACCCATACCGCCTCCAGCACCCCTTTCCCCACCTTTACAAACTTTGAGCTAGAGTCACCAAATTTGGAAGGAAGATAGCTGGTGGCATCCCCATCTGCATCGGAGATTCTTTAAGGCAGCGTACACCCCTGCCGCATCCGTACCCCTTTGCAATCAGGCTTCTTTTTACCGGTTTTAATACTGGTAACGAATATACCGCAGTCGGTTGCGTCCGACTGCAACGTTTCCACTTGTTTTTATATTAGAATTTATTTTGTATGCAGATCAAAAACATAGACGAGTGCTAAATCAAAATTATTAAAAATACAACTTTTAAAACAAACTTTAACTCTTTATTTAATAATGGGCTATTTTAAACCCCACGAACCTGTTAACGGTTATTGACCACTACTGTTTCAATCACACTCACTATACTTTGTGCGTTTCACTCGCACTAATTCCTACCATAAGCTAAGGGACAGCATTTACTGAAGAGACCACCTTATACTTATTACATCATGTTTTCGACAATAAGTGTGTGGCCATTCGATTGGTAGCGATTACACTGTACAAGCTCTTTCAATTTTCGCAAAGCTTTAAAAAAAAAAAAATGTTTTTGATGTAGTTCAACAACAACAACCGCTAAATTACTTTCTTGAAATGCTTAGCTTTATTGATAAGGAAAATGGGACCAGTAATTATTCGTACGTTTAGCAATCTACATAAAAATCGATATGTTTACCAAATCTATCTTGATAATAAGTATGTGTTTATTATATTATACAACTTTTTACTATTATTTCGATCTTTGAAGAGTAAAAAGGCTAACATTTAATGATAATTTATCGTCAAACGCACTTCAAAGTTAAAACAGGACAAAATTATCAGAAAATTTATAAATTTTTGCAAATCTCACAGAAAAGTTGGTCGATTGGTAAGGTTTTTTAAATAAAATAATACAAAATACTAAAAACTAGAAAAAAGGGCACATACAAGTGATTAAAAATGTGTTTTGAACCAATTTCTTGACAAAAAGTTGATTTGCTACTGCAGTATTTTTTCTACATGAGGTCTTTTAAGGACCGCAACGAAATGTCGTAAATATTATTGTGATACCGCAAAATGTTGTTAATATCTCAGAGAACATAATTTAAATGCCGGGGGCTTTTGGAAAAGCTTCCTTTTTAATAGCTTTTTATTAACTTCACTTGAGGGTGAGTAACTCAATAAAAAGGTATAAATTAGATTTTAAAGGTACTTCGGGTACACTCTAGTGGTAAGGTTGCCAGACTCTCACTCGAGGGTTCCGAGTTCAAATACCAGTATGAGCAAATGAATGATTTTAATGTTTTAGCCAATTTTTTAGTTTTTTTTTTTTGGGGTCGGTTCCCGTTGGGTTTGGCGAAATTTAGTTTTGTTTATTGTTTTTATAAGTAAGTAGGAAAATCTTACAAATCTCACAAATCCTAAAAAATGACTCACGTTATTTGTGAACCACCCCTAAGGGTGCCTCAAAACCGGGATTTGCGGGCTCGAATCCTCGTGTAGTATAATTGTTATTTTAGTTTTTTAGTCCAATTTTGTTTTTTTAATAGATTTTTTGTATTTTTATACTCGATACCGAAGGTAAAGAGTATATTGAGTTTGTGCAATGTCCGTCATGGTCTGTATGTGTCCAATTTTTTTCCACACCCTTCAAGCTAGAGACTTGAAACTTTCCAATTCTCTTTATCTATGGGATAGTAAATTAAAGTGTCAAGATGGGGGTTCTACGATAACTGGGGGGCTGGCAAATCGATAAATTCGATATTTCAAAACCGATAAGTCCACATATTTCGCACATCCTTACAGCTAGAACTACCAAATTTGGTAAGAAGATAGCTACTAGCAACCCCCAAAAAACTGCATTAAAAATTTTGGAGACACGCCCACCCACTCCGCCCCCAGCCCCCCCCCGCATTTTAAAGTCAAAAAGCCTATATCTCCCACAGTTTTTGAGCTATAGCCACCAAATTTGGTGCCAAGATAGGTGATGATGACCCCCCAAAAACTGCATAAAAAGTTTGGATGCCACGCCCACCAATACTGCCCTAGCCGCCCCCATCCGCCCCAACGCTTCGTCAAAAACGGGAATGCGTGTATCTTCTAGAGTTGTGGAGCTAGAGCCACCAAATTTGGTAGGAAGATAGCTGGCAACGACCCCCAAAAATCTGCATCAAAGATTTGGAGCCACGCCCACCCATTTCGCCCCCCTTTCCCCACTTTTTACAAAATTTTAGCTAGAGTCACCAAATTTGGTATGAAGATAGCAACTGACATTCCACAAAGATCTGCATCACAAATTTGGATGCCACGATCACCCATACCGCCTCCAGCCCCCCTTTCCCAACTTTTTACAAACTTTGAGCTAGAGTCACCAAATTTGGTATGAATATAGCAATTGACATTCCACAAAGATCTGCATCACAAATTTGGATGCTACGCCCACACATACCGCCCCAGCCCCCCTTTCCCCACTTTTTACAAACTTTGAGCTAGGGTCAACAAATTTGGTATGAAGATAGCAATTGATATTCCACAAAGATCTGCATCAAAAATTTGGATGCCACGCCCACCCATACCGCCCCCAGCCCCCCTTTCCCCACTTTTACAAACTTTGAGCTAGAGTCACAAAATTTTGGTATGAAGATAGCAATTGACATACCAGATAGATCTGCATCATAAATTTGGATGCAACGTCCACCCATACCACCCCCAGCCCCCCTTTCACCACCTCTTACAAACTTCGAGCTAGATTCACCAAATTTGGTTTGAAGATAGAAATTGACATTTCACAAAGATCTGCATCAAAAATTTTGATGCCACAACTACCCATACCGCCCCCAGCCCCCCCTTTCCCCACCTTTTACAAACTTTGAGCTACAGTCACCAAATTTGGAAGGAAGATAGCTTGTGGCATCCCCATCTGCATCGGAAAATCTTTAAGGCAGCGTACACCCCTGCCGCATACCCCTCTGCAATCAGGCCTCTTTTTACCGGTTTTAATACTGGTATCGAGTATGCCGCAGTCGGTTGCGTCCGACTGCAACGTTTCCACTTGTTTAATAGTTAATATTCAGTAATAATTATAATTATAATAAATATATTTAGAAAAAACTTAAAAATACGCTTTTTAAAAACATTGAACTGAAAATTTAAAAAATAATTTCTAAAATAAGCTTAAAACATCGAAAAATTCTTGTATTATTGTGAAAAAAAGCGTTTGGCGCTCGATACACGATATATATATCACAAAGCGCCCACGCGTTTTTTCACAATAATACACGAATTTTTCGATGCTTTAAGCTTATTTTAGAAATTATTTTTTAAATTTTTAGTTCAATGTTTTTAAAAAGCGTATTTTTTAGTTTTTTTGCAAACTATATTTTTAATAGCTTTTTTTAATGAACTTCACTTGATGATGAGTAACTCAAAAAAAAAAGGTATAATGTAGGCTTTAAAGGCACACTGAGCATCACACTCATATAGCCTAGTTGTTAGGATACCCGACACAAAGCCGGGAGGTTCGGGTTCGAATCCCCATGTAGAAAAATTGATATTTTAGTTTTTAAGTCCATTTTTAATTTTTTAATAACTTTTTTTATTATTTTATTGTTAATATTTATTAATAATTATAGTTTTAATAAATATGTTTAGCAAAAAATTAAAAATACGCTTTTTAAAAAATTGAACTAAAAATTTAAAAATAAATATAGTTTGAAAAAATTAAAAAATACGCTTTCTAATAACATTGAACTAAAAATTTAAGAAATAATTTCTAATGTACGCTTAAAAAATCTAAAAATTCTTGAATTACTGTCAGAAAAGCGTGGGCGCTTTGTGATATATTTTTCGTGTATCGAGCGCCAGACGCTTTTTCACAATAATTCAAGAATTTTTAGATATTTAATGTTTTTAAAAATCGTATTGTTTAGTTTTTTCAAACTATATTTATTAAATTCCACACCTCACAATCAATAATTTACAGCCGCAAGAAGTTGAAAAATTTGGTCGAAATTTGTCAAACTAGGCATGGTGGAATATTTTTATACTCGATACCGAAGGTAAAGAGTATATTGGTTTTGTGCAATGTCCGTCATGGTGTCTGTCCGTCTGTCCGTCCGTATGTATGCAAGTTTTTTCCACACCCTTCAAGCTAGAGACTTGAAACTTTCCAATTCTCTTTATCTATGGGATAGTAAATTAAAGTGTCAAGATGGTGGTTCTACGATAACTGGGGGGCTGGCAAATCGATAAATTCGATAACTCAAAACCGATAAATCCACATATTTCGCACATCCTTACAGCTAGAACTACCAAATTTGGTAAGAAGATAGCTACTAGCAACCCCCAAAAAACTGCATCAAAAATTTTGGAGCCACGCCCCCCCATTCCGCCCCCAGCCACCCGCATTTTAAAGTCAAAAACGCCTATATCTCCCACAGTTTTTGAGCTATAGCCACCAAATTTGGTGCCAAGATAGGTGATGATGACCCCCCAAAAAACTGCATCAAAAGTTTGGATGCCACGCCCACCGATACTGCCCTAGCCGCCCCCATCCACACCAACGCTTCGTCAAAAACGGGAATGCGTGTATCTCCCAGAGTTGTGGAGCTAGAGCCACCAAATTTGGTAGGAAGATAGCTGGTCATGACCCCCAAAAAACTGCATCAAAGTTTTGGAGCCACGCCCACCCATTTCGCCCCCCTTTCCCCACCTTTTACAAACTTTTAGCTAGAGTCACCAAATTTGTTATGAAGATAGCAATTGACATCCCACATAGGTCTGCAGAAAAAATTTGGATGCCACATCCACCCATACCA
>JAEIGR010000090.1:0-170000 GCA_018904305.1 Scaptomyza montana
TGTCTGGCTTGGAAATAGCTTACAAGTCAGATAAAATTACTCAACTTGGTAGTATGAATTTGATATGCAAACATTGTAATGCTTTAAAATGGAAAAATTAGCCTTTGGGTATCTGTTGCAAGGCAGGAAAAGTTAAACTTTCCACAAAATGAATGGAGTTTGCCTGATCCACTTAAAAGCTAATTGGTGGACATCCCAAGCATGATCATTTCATTGATCGTATAAGAAAGTATAACAACAGCTGCTTTCAAATGACGTCTTTTGGAAGTACAAAAATTATAAATGAAAGTTGGTCAACCTTTAAAGTCCAAGGACAAGTGTATAACTTTATTGGTAGTGTCCGACCTTTGCCAAATGAAGAAATGCAGTTTCTTCAAATTTATTTTGTTGGTGATGATGAAAAGGAAGCTCAACTACGTTGCAAAAATATTTCAAATGTTGATTTAAGCGTAGTAAAGGATCTTCAATGTATGTTTCATCATCATAATCGTTATGTAAAAGATCTAAAAATGGCTCTCAATAAAATACCAACAAGTACTAAAGACTATAAATTGGTTATACATGCTGATCGAACACCCGCTGGTGCACATAAAGGGCTTTACAATGCACCTCTATCAAGCGAAGTAGCAGTTATTGTAGTAGAAGTTATTGTTGGTCAGCAATTTGAAAAGCGCAATATTATTATTGAAAGCCATAATTATAAATTACATCGTATAAGTGAGGTGCATCGATCATACGATGCCTTACAGAACCCTTTGCTATTTCCTTATGGCGAAGATGGCTACTCAGTGGATATACCACAATGGAATCCATTATTATATCTGCATTAAGCTTTTACACCTATAAAATAATGATTCGTCAACTTCATGATTGATAAATCATTTAATTTATTGTCGTTCCCTTTTTAGTCAGTATTTGGTTGATATGTATGCTAAAATTGAAACAGAAAGGTTAAATTATATTCGCTACAATCAAGCGAAACTCAGAGCAGATAGCTATATACATCTACAAGATGCAATAGGCCAACAAGATGTTGTCGCAGCTCAACTTGGTCAGATGGTAATTGTACCATCTTCTTTTACAAGCTCTGCACGATATATGCATGAAAAGACTCAAGATGCTATGACATATGTTCGCCATTATGAGCGACCAGATCTTTGCATAACATTCACATGCAATCCATAATGGAATGACATCAAAAGTGTTTTGTTACCGGGTCAAAAACAGCATGATCGTCACGATATTATAGCTCGAGTTTTTCATTTAAAAGTTAAAGCTTTAATGTCACTATTGACAAAAGGTTCTTTGTTTGGAAGCGTGCAATGTTTCATGTACTCTGTGGAATGGCAAAAGCGGGGTTTACAACATATACATATTCTACTTTGGTTAGAAAGTAAAATAAGACCAGATAAAATCGATAAAATTATCTGTGCCGAAATACCAAACGCAGATGAGGATCCTTTGTTATTTAGCATTGTTAAGTCAAATATGATTCATTGTCCTTGCGGTGCATTTAATAATAAATCGCCATGCATGAAAAATGGAAAATGTACCAAAAGGTTTCCTCGAGAATTACTTAAAGAAACTGTGACTGGAAAAGATAGTTACCCTCTATATCGTAGAAGAGCGATAGAAGATGGTGGTAATGCAATTAATATAAATGGTAATTGCATAGATAACTTGTTGTGCCTAATACTGTGTACTTCGAGAACATTTGAAGCTCACATAAATGTTGAGTATTGTAGTTCTGTAAAGTCTATTAAATACATTTGTAAATATGTTAACAAGGGCAGTGATCAAGCATCATTTACTCTTGAAGACCAACGTAATGAAATTAATATGTACGAAAGTGGCCGTGAAGAATCCTTGCATTTCCCATACATAAACGTTTTCCGGCTATTACACACTTAGCTGTCCATTTAGAAAATGGTCAACGGATATATTTTAACCCCAATAATCCGCAACAATTACTTGACAGATTAAGCACTACACCCAAAACCACTTTGCTAGCCTTCTTTGAGCTATGCACACGTGATGAGTTTGCAAGAACGCTTCTATATTGTGGAGTTCCATCGTATTTTACATGGAACAATAAAGAATTTCAAAGAAGAAAACGAGGGCATGATGTGCCAAATTTTCCTGGAGTTAAAAGAGATTCAGCTTTGGGAAGAGTTTACACTATTCATCCCAATAATACAGAATGTTTTTATTTAAGACTTTTATTACATTTTGTAAGGAGCCCAACTTCATTTTTAAATTTAAAAACCGTTAATGCGTATGCTAGCATCATTTCAATTGGCGTGTAAAGCTCTACGATTACTAGAAGGTGATAAGCACTGGGATTCAACTATAGCCGAAGCTGTCATATGTCAAAATCCTACAAAACTGAGAGAACTTTTCGCAATAATGTTAGTATTTTGTCAAATTTCAGATGCTCTTAAACTTTGGAATACTTATAAAGAGAGTTTCTCAGAAGATATTTTAAGAGCCTTTCATTTTTCACAAGACAGAAATATTGATGAAAGTATTGTGAATAATGTATTAAATAAATGTCTTATTTACATTGCAGATATTGTACTGTCTATTGGTGGTCAAAACTTGACTTACTATGGACTTCCACTACCAATCAGATCCGAGGAAATTGTTCAAAATATTGAATATCATAGAGAAACAAATTATGAAAATTGCGATAATTTTGTTGTTATTAAAGGCCAGTACGCATGAGCCCCGTACAGCTCCCGTACAGTATACATGAGTTTTACGGCTGTAACGACAAGTGTTGAAAAATTCACATATTGTGGCGGTATGCTAATTGTTTTTTGTAAATAAATCGGAAATGCAACTGTGTTTTGTACACTTGATTTCAAAATAATGATTCGCGCGCTACTTTTGTGTTTGAGTACAGCTAACGCCCTGCTTCTAAAAATCTATACCCTGCCATAGATCAGTGGCAGTACAATCCAGTTTATATGTTATTTAAATTGTATCTTATTAATTAATAAATATATTTTTATTCATTACTTCTTGTGCAGCATTGACTGTCAAAACAATAAGTATGGCTCTATTGGAGCCTGAATTAGGTCAACTTTGTTAATATTATCCGAAAAATGTATAAGCCGGCTCTAGCCCGACATGTTGTTGCATTTTTTACAACCGTAAATAGCTGCTGAAAGCTATTTACTGCCCGTAGCATTTTAACATAAAATTTTAACATTTTCATTGCTCAACACTACCGTACCAGCAGTAGCTAACAGAACTGCAGACCTAAAATGTAAGTACTGTACTGAAGCTGTACGGGACCATTTTTTTTATAAGAAGTTTTTGCTGTACGGGAGCTGTACAGGCGTCTGCGTACAGGCCTTAATGAGCTACTCCTTACTGCTGAGCAAATACAAGTATACGAAAATATACTATATAGCGTTGAAGCAGAAAAGGGAGAAATCTATTTTTTAGATGCACCTGGTGGAACAGGTAAAATTTTTCTTTTAAATTTATTATTGGCAAAGGTACGGCAAAGTAAAAAAATTGCATTGGCCGTTGCTTCTTCCGGTATCGCAGCCACTTTACTTAATGGTGGTCGCACAACGCATTCTACACTTAAGATTCCATTTAATTTGATTCATTTAGAAACACCACATTGCTCAATTTCAAAGCAATCTAATATTGCTGCTGTGCTCAAAGATTGCAAGCTTATTGTTTGGGATGAGTGTACTATGGGCCATAAAGGAGATTTTGAAGCTGTAGATCGATCTTTGAAAGACATTCGAGATAGTGAATACCTAATGGGTGGCATAACTGTTCTCTTAGCTGGTGATTTTCGACAAACTCTTCCAGTGATCCCCAGAGGAACAAGAGCAGATGAAATAAATGCGTGCTTAAAGTCTTCAATTTTGTGGCCCAAAATACAGAAAATTGCATTTACGAAGAATATGCGAGTGCACTTAAAAGGTGATAGCATAGCTGGTGAATTTGCAGAAATGCTTCTTCAAATAGGAAATGGATTATTTCCAACCCATGATGGCAAAATAACTTTACCATCAACTTTGTGTCATGTTGTGAAAAGTATTGAAGAGCTAACTTTAAAAATATTTCCGGATATTACAAATATCTCTCAAAAATCACTCGAACTTGCTGTTTTGACTGCGAGAAATGACAATGCATTGGAAATAAACGAGTTTTTATTAAAATCATTTCAAAGTGAAGAAATGACATATAACTCTATTGATTCTGTGACTGAAATCGAAGATGCAGTTCATTACCCCGTCGAGTTTCTTAATTCATTAAATCCGGCTGGCCTGCCTCAACATTAATTAACTTTAAAGATTGGTTCACATGTAATGTTGATTCGCAACTTGAAACCGCCAAAACTGTGCAATGGTACAAGATTGCAAGTTAAAGTCCTTCATAAGAATGTTGTCGAGGCAATTATCTTTACTGGCAATGGTATAGGGGAAACGGCTTTTATACCGAGAATTCCATTAATACCTTCTGATTCTGAATTGCCAATTCAATTTAAAAGATTGCAATTTCCTTTAAAAGTTTGCTTTTCCTTAACAATTAATAAATCACAGGGACAAACTCTTTAATTAGCCGGTCTAGACTTAAGACACGATTGTTTTTCTCATGGCCAATTTTATGTAGCCTGCTCAAGAGTCAGTTCACCAAAAAGTTTATTTGTATTAGCACCTGACGGAAAAACAACCAATGTCGTTTATAAAGAAGCTCTTAAAGTTGTTAATAATTGCAAATTAAATTCAATAAGTGGATAAGGCCTACTGGGGAAACCACAATATTCTCTACCTCAATGGTGGCATCGAAAAGAGAATATTAAATACTTTGCTTAAATATTTTGTGAAATATTTTCTAATTTATTTATTTTGTATCTATCTTCTGTTGCTAAAATTTATGTAAACTATCCGCGCAGCAAAGTAAGCGGGCAACTTACTAGTAAGCTATAAAACATATTATAATTTTTGAGTATGTTCGTTTGAACCCTATGATCATCGAAACTACCAAGCAGATTGTAAAATAATATTTTTAGTTAATGAATGTATTAATACTTGTAAGGATGATTATATTTCATGGCGACCGTGACCGCGATCTAACTACTGCTATAAATAAAATAAAATAAATAAAACAACAAAAACAATAAACAAGTGCAAGTGATTTTATTAAATACAAAATGCAATACATTGATCATGTCTAACAACCGACAGCAAAAGCAGTGATATCGGCCCAGTTTATATAGTAAAAAAAAAAAAAAATTAAAAACAATAAACATATATTACGAAAAATATATTATGAACACAAATCGTCGAAAATTCATTGGAAATGCTGTTTTGAAGAGTGCACCTAAATGTCTTCCAGAATTAAAGGTCGTAAAGTTTTCGTATTCTTAAACATTTTAATTTTGAGTTATACAAAACAGAGAATCGAGAAAACAATGAGCAACAACACCAGCCGGCCAACACTAAACAGCTTGTGTGCAGACCAGAATTAATTAAAAGTGCGAAAGGCATAGGACCGCCTTTTGCGCCAAAGGTGGAACTATGTGAACGATTTTTCACATATGAGCCGACTTGAAGTGTATCCAAACGATGGACCACGGCCACTCATAATAGCTGAGTACAAGGCCCGGAACACAAAGAAGCCCCCAAAGAAAACAAAAAGAAGCGGACAAAGGATCAAACTGCTACAACAGAGAAGGATGGTAAAGGATTTCATCAGGATAGCGACAACGCAAGAAGAAAAATAGAAGCACATAAAGGATCTCAATACAATCGAGAAACAACTTCGCACTGGTGCGAAACAACGCAATACGGGCTGCAGTAATGCCAATGCCTAAATTGCCTTTAACAATAAATACAACCACAAGCCGATGCGCGAAAGCGCTGCTTGTAAAAACACACACTAACCTGTCCCAAATAACTTACACTCATTATTAACAAACACTTTGTGGTGTAAATTTATCTTATAAGTAAACTATTTTAAAATTGCCATTGCCGCATGTAAACCACAAAGTGTTGCCCTGTTGAAAATACACTAAATTCACAAATTCATTAAAAAAAAAAAAAATGGAAACTTTTTATACTTATAGAAAACAGATAGAAATTTTTGAAGATGAAACACATAATTTAATGAAAGTTCTCAATAATTCCAAGCTAGACTTATTCAGCAGCAGTTATCACTTTCCAGAAACAGTACTGGGTCTAGTAGACGTCAAGTCTGTGGACTCGACAGCTAACGTCATAAACAAAGTTGACGTGTCGTCCCCAAATTTGATGTATATGCTTATACTAGTTCTGATAATAGTAATACTAATGGTCTTGGACACAAATTATATAAAATACATAGGAGAACTATTAAAAGAAGATACATGAGTAAGGCAACAGAACTTGATAAGATATAAATTTTTTTTCAGATGATTATTAGCCATGCTTAAAGCAAAAATAGATACCATTTACATTCGATGTGCAAATAATCGAATAGGCATGACATAACAATATGTACTAGCTATGAATTGGCCGGAAATCGAGCAAAAAATTGAGCTCGCAAAACAAAAATTTGACAAATCATACAAATGCATAAACAAGAATATAACAATTAAAGTCGAAACGTTGGTGCATCATATTACAGTGTTAACACCTGAATATAACACTATTAGCGAATTAGCATCTTCATTAAAGAGCAAGCTAACGAATGCACACAACGAACATTGCCTAAAAGTATTGCGACAATTAGCTTCAAGACTTGAGTCAATAAGCGTTCGTCGTAGTTTCAAATTAACTATTCCAAAAAACCCATACTTTCCTGTTGAGTTTGACCAAAATCAACTCCAGGATTTGAATGAATCAAAGCCAGTAATTGACACTGAAAATTCAGAACAGGAGTGCTCTGATTCTGATAACAATACACCAGATAGTCCAAAAATAAAAAGCCTAACAATGACGCAGACAAAAATTGATTTCATTAGAACAGCATCCACCATATTATCTGAGTATGATGGAAAAGCTGAAAATCTGCAAAGTTTCATAGACGCATTAAGTCTACTAGATACACTTAAAGGTGATCATGAAGCAACAGCAATCAGTTTAATTAAAACAAAACTGAAAGGTCATGCAAGAAATTTAATTAGCGATGAGAATACAATCGCTCAAATTATTGCAAAACTAGCAAGATCAGTAAAAGGAGAATCGGTTGAAGTACTATCAGCCAAAATCCTAAACTTGCAACAAAAAAATAAGACAGCAAACATTTATACGCAAGAAGTGGAGCAACTAACAAAAGCTTTAGCTGGCGCGTACATCAACGATGGCCTAAATTCTGAATTAGCCACCAAATACAGCACAAATCAAGCTGTAAAAGCAATGACTAAAAATTGTGCTATTGATAGAGTAAAACTCATCATGCAGGCAGGCACATTTAACAACATGAATGATGCTATTTCAAAATTTGTCGACAGTTGCACTGAAGCAACTGGGAACACCAACACTGTTCTATTTTACCAAAATTACTTTCAACGTGGCGGAAACCGCGGTAGAGGTAATTACAGAGGCCGACCTTACAACAGGGGCGGTCTCAGGTACAATAACAGCAACGGCAACAGATACAACAATAGCAGAGGCAACCAAAATAGAGGCCCTGAACAACAAAACCTGGTCCGAGTTACACAAAGTAACTCGGAAAACCAGCAAACCCCCTTGAGCAACTAGCAGTAAACATACTAACTATAAATCTAAGTCTCAGCAGTATAATTAAAATCAAAAATCATGAAAATAGTAAACCACTTAAACTTTTGATAGATACAGGAGCAAATGTCTCAATATTGAAAAACAATAATATAGATACAAATATTAACCAAAATTTCAAAACTAATATATCTGGAATTGGCCAGGGAACAATACAGTCAATGGGACAAACCCAAATTGACCTCCTTTTCGATTATTTCATAATCAACCACGATTTCACAGTACTGAATTTCCCATACCATGCGATGGAATTCTTGGACTAGACTTTATAAGAAAATTTAATTGCATAATAGACTACCAAAATGATGAATTCATCATGAAACCAGGAAATTTAAACTATCAAATACATGTACCACTATTACACAATGATATTGATAATTCAATATTATTACCAGCAAGATCAGAAGTCATGAGAAAAATCATGCTTCTGACTAGCGAAAATTCTGTATTAATACCAAACCAGGAAATACACCTTGGGGTAATAATAGCAAACAGTATTGTTGAAAGTTATAGAGCAATAGTCCGCATTCTAAATACAACCAATAAAAACATAAAAATTCAAAATCCAAATATTAAGTTCGAATCACTAGAACAATATGAAATTAAAACAAGTACAGAGAAACAAACCAACAGACCTTATGAAGTCATCAATAAACTAACCTTCCCAGACCAATTCAGAACAAAGTTAACTGAATTATGTACCAAATACAGTGACATATTTGGTCTTGATTCAGAACCCATATCATGTAATAATTTTTATAAGCAAAAATTGAGATTAGCAGATAAATCACCCGTTTACATGAAAAATTATAGAAATGCTGAAACCGAAAAACCAGAAATAAACAGACAGGTCGAAAAGTTAATAAAAGATGGTATAGTTGAGCCATCAATTTCTGAATATAATAGCCCACTTCTCTTGGTACCCAAGAAATCTCTCCCAAACTCAAATGAGAAAAAAATGGCGTTTAGTAGTTGATTATCGCCAAATAAATAAAAAACTTCTGGCAGATAAATACCCACTGCCAAGAATAGAAGAAATCTTAGACCAATTAGGACGAGCACAATATTTTTCATGTCTCGATCTCATGTCAGGATTTCACCAAATAGAACTAGATGAGAAATCTAGAAATGTAACATCATTTTCAACGAACTCCGGTTCTTATCGCTTCACGCGATTACCATATGGTCTTAAGGTAGCACCAAACTCATTTATGCGAATGATGACACTCGCATTTTCTGGCCTTGAGCCATCCCAAGCATTTCTCTACATGGATGACTTAGTAGTCATTGGCTGTTCAGAACAGCACATGTTTAAAAATTTGTCAAATATCTTTGATCTGTGTAGAAAACACAACCTAAAATTAAATCCAGAGAAATGTTCGTTTTTCATGCACGAGGTTACATTCCTTGGGCATAAGTGCACAGACCATGGCATCCTCCCTGATGACAAAAAATATGATGTTATTAAAAACTTTCCAACTCCAACTGATGCGGATAGCGCACGACGTTTCGTCGCGTTCTGTAATTATTACAGACGATTTATTCATAACTTCGCACAACACTCACGTCATTTGACCAGATTGTGCAAAAAGAATGTCCAATTCGAATGGACAAAAGAATGCGAAGACGCATTCAAATACTTAAAAAAGGCATTAATGAAGCCTACATTGTTACAATACCCTGACTTCAGCAAAGAATTTTGCATAACCACAGATGCAAGTAAACATGCATGTGGTGCCGTACTAACTCAAGAGCACAACGGTATGCAATTGCCAATTGCATTCGTTTCAAGAGCTTTCACACAGGGAGAAAGCAATAAATCAACTACAGAGCAGGAATTAGCTGCAATACACTGGGCATTAAAACATTTTAGACCATACGTTTATGGAAGGCATTTCTAAGTAAAAACAGACCATAGACCTTTAACCTACCTTTTTTCGATGAAAAATCCTACTTCAAAATTGACTAGAATGAGACTAAATTTAGAAGAATATCAATTCACAGTAGAATACCTCAAGGGGAAGGATAATCACGTTGCAGATGCATTATCAAGAATAAAAGTAGAAACTTTTATAGGAATGGACAGAAATATAATGATGGTCCAAAAAAGGTCATCAAAAAGACAGGAAAACATCTGCGCAGATGAAAAACAAAAATTGCCAAAAGAAGCAAAAGAGAGAAAAGAGCCCAATGTCTATGAAGTCGTTAGCAATAATGACGCAAAGAAATTTGTGAAAATAAAATTCGGTAAAAATAATTGTTTGCTAAAGAAAGGAAAACGAATTATTTCACGATTCCCAGTTAATGATTTGTACTCTAATGAATAATTCGATTAAGGTCAATTTTTTCAAAGGCTTAATTCAGAAGCCGGAATACATAAAATCGTAAGGATGATTATATTTCACTATCGGCAAATAATGTTATAAGTGAACAAAACGTGATAGAGTGACGCGTTTGTAAAATTTAAAAAGCATAGTAAACAAGTAAGAAGGCTCTAGTCGGGAGAGCCCGACTAGAAGATACCCTGAACCCAGTTGCAAAAAATAAATTAAATTTATATAAGACTTTGGTATACTGACTTAACTTCAATTAATTCAAGTCGATATCTCCGGTGTTTCTTAGCTGATTTGGACGAAATTTTCAGAAAAGATCTATCGTTACCCATTATTTCAACCTTCATTTTTTTATTTTTCAAATGGTGGTATGGGTGGGTGTGGCATCCAAACTTTTGATGCAGATGTTTGTAGAATGTCAATTGCTATCTTCATACCAAATTTGGTGACTCTAGCTCAAATTTTGTAAAAGTGGGGAAAGGTGGGTTGGGGGCGGTATGGGTGGTTTTGGCAACCAAATTTTTGATGCAAATCTTTGTGGATGTTCCATTGCTATCTACATACCAAATTTGGTGACTCTAGCTCAAAGTTTGTAAATGTGGGTGGGTGTGGCATCCAAATTTTTGATGCAGATCTTTGTGGAATGTCAATTGCTATCTTCATACCAAATTTGGTGACTCTAGCTCAAAGTTTGTAATATGTAGGGTTAGGGGGGGGCTGGAGTGGTATGGGTAGGTGTGGCATCCAAATATTTGATGCAGATCCTTATGGAACGTCAATTGCTATCTTGATACCAAATTTGGTGACTCATGCTCAAAGTTTGTAAAATGTGGTGAAAGAGGGGGGCTGGGGGTGGTATGGGTGGGTGTGGCATCCAAATTTTTGGTGCAGATCTTTGTGGCATGTCAATTGCTATCTACCAGAGCTCGCAAATAACACTTGACCGTTTCGTGCAGTCACCAAAAAACTGTTTTTTGCGGACCACTTGCGCAAAAAGTCAGACAAGAGCGTTCAGCAGTGTCTCTTGAACGAACGGTCTGTGCTCAACCAAAAACCAATTTCGTGTTTCTCTTTTGCTCTGCTCATTCACTGACCGTTTTGCAACGAGCGAAGAAAATAAAAGTCTTTTGCATCTGTATGAGTGTATATGCGAATGATCAGTGTCTTTTGCATCTGTATGAGTGTATATCAGTGTACGTGTAAATCACACTTGCTTTTGTGGATTCGGTGTGAATACAAAAGACCGTTTACGATGAGTCTTTTGTTTTTTCGCTCTTCTGCTGACCTCAATGAACGAGCGTTCAGTTGGATCGCTCTTTCTTAGTTGTTGTTGAGTGAGCATAACAAGAACCACGAAACTGAGAACAGTTAACCGAAAAAAAAAACAAAGAGAAACGAAAAGTTCTGTTCAGAGCGAGAGCACACGCGCATCGTTTTTTTCGGTTGTGTTCGCGAGCAGACCGCAAAACGAAAAACGGTCAAGTGTTATTTGCGAGCTCTGCTATCTACATTCCAAATTTGGTGACTCTAGCTCAAAGTATGTGAGAGTGGGTAAAGGGGGGCTGGGGGAGGTATGGGTGGGTGTGGCATCCAAATTTTTGATGCAGATCATTGTGGAATGTCAATTGCTATCTACATACCAAATTTGGTGACTCTAGCTCAAAGTTTGTAAATGTGGGTGGGTGTGGCATCCAAATTTTTGATGCAAATCTTTGTGGATTGTCAATTGCTATCTACATACCAAATTTGGTGACTCTAGCTCAAAGTTTGTAAATGGTGTGGAAAGGGGTGGCTGGGGACGGTTTGGGTGGGTGTGGCATCAAAATATTTGATGCAGATCCTTATGGAACGTCAATTGCTATCTTGATACCAAATTGGGCGACTCTAGCTCAAAGTTTGTAAAATGTGCTGAAAGGGGGGCTGGGGCGGTATGGATGGGTGTGGCATCCAAATTTTTGGTGCAGATCTCTGTGGCATGTCAATTGCTATCTACATTCCAAATTTGGTGTTTCTAGCTCAAAGTATGTAAGAGTGTGGAAAGGGGGACTGGGGGCGGTATGGGTGGGTATGGCATCCAAATTTTTTATGCAGATCTTTGTGGAATGTCAATTGCTATCTTCATTCCAAATTTGGTGACTCTAGCTCAAAGTTTGTCATATGATGGGAAAGGGGGCTGGGGGCGGTATGGGTGGGTGTGGCATCCAAATTTTTTATGCAGATCTTAATGGAACGTCAATTGCTATCTACATACCAAATTTGGTGACTCTAGCTCAAAAATTGTAATAGGCGTGGAAAGGTGGGGAATGGGGGGCGGAATGGGTGGGCTTGGCTCCAAAACTTTGATGAAGATTATTGGAGATTGTTTCCAGTTATTTTCCAACCAAATTTGGTGGCTCTAGCTCAACAACTCTGGAAGATACACGCATTCCCGTTTTTGACGAAGCGTTGGGGCGGATGGGGGCGGCTAGGGCAGTATTTGTGCGCGTGGCATCCAAACTGTTCATGCAGTTTTTTGGGGGTCAGCATCACTTATCTTGGCACCCAATTGGGTTGGCTATAGCTCAAAAACTGTGGGAGATATAGGATTTTTATTTCAAAATGCGGGGGATCGGTGGGCGTGGCTCCGATATATTGATGCAGATTATTGGGTGTCGTTGCTAGCTATCTTTCTACCAAATTTGGTGGCTCTAGCTCCACAACTCTGGAAGATACACTCATTCCCGTTTTTGACGAAGCGTTGGGGCAGATGGAGGCGGTTAATCTAGTATTGGTGGGCGTGACATCCAAACTTTTGATGCAGTTTTTGGGGGGTCATCATCACCTATCTTGGCACCAAATTTGGTGGCTATAGCTCAAAAACTGTGGGAGATATAGGCTTTTTTTGAGTTTAAAATGCGGGGGGGCTGGGGGCGGAATGGGTGGGCGTGGCTCCAAAAGTTTTTAATGCAGTGTTTTGGGGGTTGCTAGTATCTATCTTCTCACCAAATTTGGTAGTTCTAACTGTAAGAATGTGCGAATAATGTGGACCTATCGTTTTGGAGTAATCGAACTTATCGATTTGCCAGCCCCCCAGTTATCGTAGAACCCCCATCTTGACACTTTAATTTACTATCCCATAGATAAAGATAATTGGAAAGTTTCAAGTCTCTAGCTTGAAGGGTGTGGAAAAAAGTTGCGAACATACAGACGGACGAACGGACGGACGGACACCATGACGGACATTGCACAAACCCAATATACTCTTGACCTTCGGTAACGAGTATAATGATCTGAATAGTAACATCGAAATGTGGCTATTGAGAAAATTGATAAAATGTAAAAATATTGCAATAATCTTGCGCAAAGGTCACACGGCAACATTTAGAGTCCATGGTCAAATTAATAATCAGATTGGATCACTACTACCACTACCGAAAGCAGATGCGCATTCAGCACTTAAACCACAGTTCAATATGCAACATACATACACCAACTAGCACTATCACATTACATTGCACAAATGTACAATGGCACAAAAAAAACAAGTGGAAACGTTGCAGTCGGACGCAACCGACTGCGGTATACTCATTACCAGTATTAAAAACGGTAACAACAGGCCTGATTGCAAAGGGGTACGGATGCGACAGGGGTGTACGCTGCCTTAAAGATTCTCCGATGCAGATGGGGATGCCACCAGCTGTCTTCGATCCAAATTTGGTGACTCTAGCTCAAAGTTTGTAAAAGGTGTGGAAAGGGGGGGGGGGGGGGGCTGGGGGCGGTATGGGTGGGCATGGTATCCAAATTTTTGTAGCAGATCTTTGTGGAATGTCAATCGATATATTCATACCAAATTTGGTGACTCTAGCTCAAAGTTTGTAAAAGGTTGGGATATGGGGGCTGGGGGCGGTATGGGTGGGCGTGGCATCCAAATTTATGATGCAGATCTTTGTGTTCTGTCAATTGCTATCTTCATACCCAATTTGGTGACTCTAGCTCGAAGTTTGTAAAAAGTGTCGAAAAGGGGGCTGAGGGCGGTATGGGTGGGCATGGCATCCAAAATTTGATTCAGTTTTTTGGGGGTTGCTAGTAGCTATCTGCCCACCAAATTTGGTAGTTCTAAGGTAGCTGTAAGGATGTGCGAAATAGGTGGATTTATCGGTTTTGAGTTATCGAATTTATCGATTTGCCAGCCCCCCAGTTATCGTAGAATCCCAATCATGACACATTAATTTACTATCCCATAGATAAAGATAATTGGAAAGTTTCAAGTCTCTAGCTTGAAGGGTGTGGAAAAAAGTTGCGTTAATACAGACGGACAGACAGCATAACGGTCATTACACAAAGCCAATATAATCTTTACCTTCGGTAACGATTATAATCAGTAGAAGCGCTTCATCAAACAATGAAAAATTTAGTTTGAAAATCCTCATATCTTCCTCTGTTTTTGAGCCGAATTTGGTGGCAACATATATAGCTAGTTACAACCCCCACAGAACTGCATCAAAAATTTTGATGAAATTGGAAATTCTCTACAGTATTAGAGTAGAAGTAGAAGCGTTAACAAAAATCATTAGGGACTCAGAGCACATGGTATATTATTTGCCAAAAATAACGATGTCAATGCTTTAAGCTTTATCATTCTAAGGCCCAATATCTCAATGTCCGGTTAGTCAACTTATTCTAAGTTTAGTCGAATTTGAGTCTCTCAATGTTCGGTTAGGAGTATATGAGAAACAAACTAACCGGAAGGCTGAGTCTCGGTTAAAATTTAAAGCGCGTTGAAGTCACGATATATCGATAAGAATCATCGATAAAGCAAACAGCTGTCCCTTGAATTGTATATTTATTTTGTTATTAAAGCAAAATGACATCCCATAACAGAGTTTTTTACATCCATGCAACGGAGACGCAATTTGACGAAACAGAGCCAAGAGTAAATAACTCGAGATTTCTTTTGTCCGCAAAGAGTTAGCTTCGCCAACTTCTTTTGATTAAGCTTTGCTGGATTCCAGAACGCAAATGATGCTGGGCTGCCGACCTCCGTTTGTCGATCTGAACTGCCACCTGCTTCATGAACGACATTAGCCCCATCGACATCTACATCAATAACTTCAAGCATGCTTGCATCTAATTTTTTTTTAATAAATATTGCTAAAATTTAAGAAATTATTTTAATACTTTTCAAGATTACATTTTAAATAAATACGTACCATCATCATCAACCAAATTTTCCAATCCAGTGGCAGAAACTTGAATCATCGCACCAATTTTTTAGGACACCGACGAAACTGCGTGATTGCTGGCTATGCCGCCGCAAGTGCTATAAGTTTCGCGCTTTTGGTCCGCGTACTCTTTGCGTGATTTTTTTTTTTAAATTTTCATATTTGTCCTTCAAGGCTTTCCAAGAACGACTAACACCAGTTTGCGCAGTGAACTGAGTAGCAAGTTTCTGCCAGGTTTCGTCCTTCTGCTTCCACGTAACGGCGTCGCTCTTCTTGCACTCTAAAATATGCTGATGCGACTCCACTAGTTCCACCAACAAATGCTCCTCAGAAAGCGAAAAGTTTTTCCCACGGAACCGTTTGCATTTAGGCGTGTTCATTTTAATTTTATATTTTATATATTTAAAATATGCAAAATTTGCCAGTCACCAACCAAAACAAAAACAAAAAACAGCTGAGCCGCTCGCTATAAATGGCAACGCTGTGTATATATGTGGCAACGCTGTTAAGGTGATAGTTACTTATCGATGAAAGGTTATTTTGGCTTTGAGAAAACCAAATTGTTTTAACTCGACCAGCAAAATTATGAGGCAGTTAGCTAAACGAAAATTTAACCGGACATTGAGATATTGGGCCTAAATCAAATACCCGGCGATGCGAATACTTATAAATCCGTCGATACAGTTATGAATCAAAACGAAATAAGAATATGGGCTTTTGCCATACATCTCAATGATTCCTACAGATACACTTTTGGAGCTTAAACTTTTGTAATTTCCAGTGAGAACCACTTTTGCAATGACTAAGGAAAATGTTTTAGTGGTGGACATTCCATTTGTTTTTTGACATAAAACTGTCAGAAATCAACGTAAAGCTTAACTGTTCAACTTGTTCAATTGAGCATCGATCTGCCTAAGGCAATATATACCTTTCATTCGTTTTTTGAGAGATACATATATAACATTTAATGAAAAAATTCAAAATCATGATTTTCCAAAAAGTGTAGCTGAGTTGGACACCCCATTTAATTTTTGGAAAATCCACCAAAATAAATAAAATGTGATGCCGAATAATAGTTTTGATGGCAGCTTTCGTTTTTTATTGGATTGAACACTCAAAATCAAACGCATTACGGTAAAAATAAGTCGACGAAGGCCAGAAAAATCGAAAAAAGAAAATTAGTTGGAAACTTTCTTTTTGGATTTTTTTTCGATCAAAACTAGTTTGGTTGCGGACAACAAATCCGCTGGTGAAATAACTTCTTTGCATTTGGGACTCATTATACTCGTTACCGAAGGTAAAGAGTATATTGGGTTTGTGCAATGTCCGTCATGGTGTCTATACGTCTGTCCGTCTGTATGAACGATACTTTTTTCCACACCCTTTAAGCTAAAGACTTGAAACTTTCCAATTCTCTTTATCTATGGCAAAGTAAATACAAATGTCGAGATATAGGTTCTACGATAACTGGGGGGCTGGCAAATCGATAAATTCGATAGCTCTAAACCGATAAATCTTCCTATTTCGCACATCCTTACAGCTATAACTACCAAATTTTGAAAGAAGATAGCTATTAGCAACCTCCAAAAAACTGCATCAAAAATTTTGGAGCCACGCCCCCCATTCCGCCCCCAGCCCCCCCCGCATTGTAAAGACAAAAAAGCCTATATCTCCCACAGTTTTTGAGCTATAGCCACCAAATTTGATGCCAAGATAGGTGATGATGACCCCCTAAAAACTGCATCAAAAGTTTGGATGCCACGCCCACCGATACTGCCCTAGCCGCCCCCATCCACCCCAACGCTTCGTCAAAAACGGGAATGAGTGTATCTTCCAGAGTTGTGGAGCTAGAGCCTCCAAATTTGGTGGGAAGATAGCTGTTAACGACCTCCAAAAAACTGCATAAAGTTTTGGAGCCACGCCCTCCATTTCGCCCCCCTTTCCCCACTTTTTACAATTTTCGAGCTAGAGTCACCAAATTTGGTATGAAGATAGGAATTGACATTCCACAAAGATCTGCATCACAAATTTGGATGCCACGCCCACCCATACCGCCCCCAGCCCCCCTTCCCCACTTTTTACAAATTTCGAGCTAGAGTCACCAAATTTGGTATGAAGATAGCAATTGATATTTCACAAAGATCTGCATCAAAAATTTTGATGCCACGCCCACCCATACAGCCCCCAGCTCCCCTTTCCTCACTTTTTACAAACTTCGAGCTAGAGTCACCAAATTTGGTATGTAGATAGCAATTGACATTCCACATAGATCTAGATCAAAAATTTGGATGCCTCGCCCACCCATACCGCCCCCAGCCCCCCTTTCCACACTTATTACAAATTTCGAGCTAGAGTCACCAAATTTGGTATGAAGATAGCAATTGACATTTTGATGCCACAACTACCCATACCGCCCCCAGCCCGACCCCCCTTTCCCTACATTTTACAAACTTTGAGCTAGAGTCACCAAATTTGGAAGGAATATAGCTGGTGGCATCCCCATCTGCATCGGAGAATCTTTAAGGCAGCGAACACCCCTGCCGCATCCGTACCCCTTTGCAATCAGGCCTCTTTTTACCGGTTTTAATACTGGTAACGAGTATACCGCAGTTGGTTGCGTCCGTTTGCAACGTTTCTACTTGTCTTGAACCAAAAATTACAGAAAAGTCCATAAAAACTTAATGAAAATCAGTGGTATCCAACTTAGGAAAAAACATCGTTTTGACCTATCTTTATGTTTAATTGAAGGTATTGAGCAAAAACAATGTTTTATTGCAGAATATGAAAGAGAATGAAAAAACGAATAAGAACAAGTGGAAACGTTGCAGTCGGACGCAACCGACTGCGGTATACTCATTACCAGTATTAAAACCGGTAAAAAGAGGCCTGATTGCAAAGGGGTATGAATGCGGCAGGGGTGTACGCTGCCTAAAAGAATCTCCGATGCAGATGGGGATGCCACCAGGTATCTTCCTTCCAAATTTGGTGACTCTAGCTCAAAGTTTGTAAAAGGTGGGGTTGTATGGGTGGGTGTGGCATCAAAATTGTTGATGCAGATTTTTGTGGGATGTCAATTGCTATCTTCATACCAAATTTGGTGACTCTTGCTCAAAGTTTGTGAAAGGTGTGGAAAGGGGGGCTGGGGGCAGACTTTGATGCATTTTTTGAGGGGTTATCATCACCTATCTTGGCACCAAATTTGGGAGATATAGGTTGTTTTGACTTAAAAATGCGGGGGGGCTGGGGGCGGTATGGATGGGCGTGGCATCCAAATTTGTGATGCAGATCTTTGTGGAATGTCAATTCCTATCTTCATACCAAATTTGGTGACTCTAGCTCGAAAATTGTAAAAAGTGGGGAAAGGGGGGCGAAATGGAGGGCGTGGCTCCAAAGCTTTGATGCAGTTTTTTTGGGGGTCGTTCACAGCTATCTTCCCACCCAATTTGGAGGCTCTAGCTCCACAACTCTGGAAGATACACGCATTCCCGTTTTTGACGAAGCGTTGGGGTGGATGGGGGCGGCTAGGGCAGTATCGGTGGGCGTGGCATCCAAACTTTTGGTGCAGTTTTTAGGGGGTCATCATCACCTATCTTGGCACCAATTTTGGTGGCTATAGCTCAAAAACTGTGGGAGATATAGCCATTTCTGATTTCAAAATGCGGGGGGGCTGGGGGCGTAATGGGTGGGCGTGGCTCCAAAACTTTGATGCAGTTTTTTGAGGGTCGTTAACAGCTATCTTCCCACCAAATTTGGAGGCTCTAGCTCCACAACTCTGGAAGATACACGCATTCCCGTTTTTGACGAAGCGTTGGGGTGGATGGGGGCGGCTAGGGCAGTATCGGTGGGCGTGGCATCCAAACTTTTGATGCAGTTTTTAGAGGGTCATCATCACCTATCTTGGCATCAAATTTGGTGGCTATAGCTCAAAAACTGTGGGAGATATAGTCTTTTTTGTCTTTAAAATGCGGGGGGGCAGGGGGCGGAATGGGGGGGCGTGGCTCCAAAATTTTTGATGCAGTTTTTTGGAGGTTCCTAGTAGCTATCTTCTTTCAAAATTTGGTAGTTATAGCTGTAAGGATGTGCGAAATAGGAAGATTTATCGGTTTAGAGCTATCGAATTTATCGATTTGCCAGCCCCCCAGTTATCGTAGAACCCCCATCTTGACACTTTAATTTACTATCCCATAGATAAAGAGAATTGGAAAGTTTCAAGTCTCTAGCTTGAAGGGTGTGGAAAAAACTTGCACACATACGGACGGACAGACGGACAGACACCATGACGGACATTGCACAAAACCAATATACTCTTTACCTTCGGTATCGAGTATAAAAGCTTTATTTACCTTTGCTGAATCTTGAAAAATACAATTACAAACGCGTTGAAAAATTAAAAATTACGTATAAACACTTGTAGACCACATATAAAGCAAGCCGACACTGAGAGCTTTCGATGACAGTATTTAGAGCGCGCTGACAACAAAACTCGTCAAATTAGGTAGGGTGTCCGACTTAGAGACAGTGTCCTCCATTGGAACATTTCTCTTACTATTAAGGAACAAGGCAAATAACCTTATGTGTATCGATTGAATTTGGAAAATCATTGCTTCTTCCATAGCCCCATTTTGGGGCCTGCTCACGCGTCGGAAAGCCTTCCAACTTATTTCTATATGCACCAGATGGAATGAACAAAAATATTGTATATCCAAAAGCACTAAATCAAATTAAAACATATATATCTCTTTTTGACGTGACGTTCAAAAAAGTGTTACCTGTTAAAGGCCTGTACGCATGAGCCCCGTACAGCTCCCGTACCGTGTACATGAGTTTTACGGACCTTAACGAGCAGTGTTAAAAAATGCACATATTGTGGCGGTTAGTTGATAACTTTCTTTTAATAAATCGGAAATGCAGCTGTGTTTTGTATACTTAAATTCAATATAATGATTCATGACCAAAGCGCGCTACTGTTGTGTTTGAGTACAACGCTCTGCTGCTGGCGGTTGTTAAAAAAAAAAAGACAGGCTGCAAAAACAAAAAGCATTTTAGTGAACCCATATTTGATGGGCAGAGCTGAGATTACCAAAGATTATGCTAAACATAACTGAAACCACTCAAAAGATTCCCCAATATGTGGAACACTCAGCGAACAGCCACCAGCACTGCCACTCTTAATGTCCCACAAGACTGGCCGACGTTTCATAGCCTTTATTAGAGCAATTTTCTCCGAATCGCTATTAAAATTTTCGAATCTCTTTTTGTTTGCCGACATATTATTTCACTTTTTAAGGGCCGTAAAGAATTGCTGAACATTGATTCCAACAGTAACAACAGCACAGCTTTTATTTAACATTTTCATTGTTCAACACTTAACTACTGCCAGTGACTAACAGAGCTGCAGACCAGTTTTTCGTAATACGGTACGGGCGCTGTACGAGACTGTTTTTATACTCGATACCGAAGGTAAAGAGTATATTGGTTTGTGCAATGTCCGTCATGGTGTCTGTCCGTCTGTCCGTCTGTCCGTCCGTATGGTTGCAAGTTTTTTCCACACCCTTCAAGCTAGAGACTTGAAACTTTCCAATTCTCTTTATCTATGGGATAGTAAATTAAAGTGTCAAGATGGGGGTTTTACGATAACTGGGGGGCTGGCAAATCGATAAATTCGATAACCCAAAACCGATAAATCCACATATTTCGCACATCCTTACAGCTAGAACTACCAAATTTGGTAAGAAGATAGCTATTAGCAACCCCCAAAAAACTGCATCAAAAATTTTGGAGCCACGCCCCCCATTCCGCCCCCAACCCCCCCCGCATTTCAAAGTCAAAAAGCCTATATCTCCCACAGTTTTTGAGCTATAGCCACCAAATTTGGTGCCAAGATAGGTGATGATGACCCCCAAAAACTGCACCAAAAGTTTGGATGCCACGCCCACCGATACTGCCCTAGCCGCCCCCATCCACCCCAACGCTTCGTCAAAAACGGGAATGCGTGTATCTTCCAGAGTTGTGGAGCTAGAGCCTCCAAATTTGGTGGGAAGATAGCTGTTAACGACCCCCAAAAAACTGCATCAAAGTTTTGGAGCCACGCCCACCCATTACGCCCCCAGCCCCCCCGCATCATGAAATCAGAAATGGCAATATCTCCCACAGTTTTTGAGCTTTAGCCACCAAATTTGGTGCCAAGATAGGTGATGATGACCCCCTAAAAACTGCACCAAAACTTTGGATGCCACGCGCACCAATACTGCCCTAGCCACCCCCATCCACCCCAACGCTTCGTCAAAAACGGGAATGAGTGTATCTTCCAGAGTTGTGGTGCTAGAGCCACCAAATTTGGTAGGAAGACAGCTGGCAACGACCCCCAAAAATCTGCATCAAAGTTTTGGAGCCACGCCCTCCATTTCGCCCCCCTTTCCCCTTTTTTACAATTTTCGAGCTAGAGTCACCAAATTTGGTATGAAGATAGCAATTGACATTCCACAAAGATCTGCATCAAAAATTTGTTGCCCAGCCCCGCAGCCCCCTTCCCTTTTACATTTGACATTGGTTGAGTTGTTTAGATCTGTCAAAATTTATGCCACGCCCACCCATACCCCCCCCAGCCCCCAATTGGTAGGGTGTGGTTGGCGCCCCCTTTCCACACTTATTACAAATTTCGAGCTAGAGTCACCAAATTTGGTATGAAGATAGCAATTGACATTTCACAAAGATCTGCAACAAAAATTTTGATGCCACAACTACCCATAGCGCCCCCAGCCCCCCCCACCTTTCCCTAAATTTTACAAACTTTGAGCTAGAGTCACCAAATTTAGAAGGAATATAGCTGGTCACATCCCCATCTGCATCGGAGAATCTATAAGGCAGCGTACACCCTGCCGCATCCGTACCCTTGCAATCAGGCCTCTTTTTACCGGTTTTAATACTGGTATCGAGTATGCCGCAGTCGGTTGCGTCCGACTGCAACGTTTCCACTTGTTTTTATATGAAGTTTCTACGGTACGGGCGATGTACTAGCATCTGCGTAGAGGCCTTAATGTGTTACTGGTTAAAGTGTTACTCTCATACTCTTGCCTATCGCAAGTTAACAGGGTGCATAACTGTAGTGGTAGAATGTTGGACTTAATATTTGTTTCTGACTCCGATTGCAGTAATTATAGTAGAATACCCCCTCTAGTGCTTCCGGAAGATACTTACCATACAACCTTAGAACTATCCATTGAAATTCTTAACCCTATTTCAGTATCTATAAATACTTTAAAAACCCGTTGCTTTCGTAAAACTAACTTTACTAAATTACATTATCTTCTTCAACATACTAATTGGTCTCGCCTTTATTCTTGTAGTGATATAGAAACTGCCATAGCCATATTTTATAGGACCTTGAATTCGCTTTTGGATATTTGTGTTCCCCTCACTTGTTCTTCAAGTGATAATAAACCACCTTGGTTTACGAGAGAACTATCGAAATTGAAAAACGCAAAGACAAGATCATATAAAAAATTAAAAAAATCGGGAACTACTTTAGATTTATCTTCGTATTTAGTAGCAAAATCTAGTTTCATTTCCGTTAACACATCTTGCTATAATAATTATCTTAATCGTTGTAGACTAAACTTTTCACGTGACCCTAAACAGTTTTATAAATTTGTTAACTCTAAACGTAAGACTTCTTGCTTGCCATCCTCAGTATACCTAGATGATACAAAAGCAAGTTCTGATCAGGCAGTAGCCGATCTATTTGCCGAGTATTTTCAATCAGTATACTCATCGAATATGTATAGTAGTAGTAATTCTTATCCTTTTCAAGTTCAAACGTCAAATTGCATATATGTCCCAGTAGTTACTGAGTCTACGCTCCTGAGTGAATTTAACTCTATTAAACCTGGTTACTTGCCTGGTCCTGATGGAGTGCCGGGTTGTATTCTTAGATACTGCGCGGATTCTCTTTGTGCGCCATTAAATAAATTATTTAACTTGTCTGTTGATTCAAACGTGTTCCCTGATATATGGAAGGAATCCTTTATCATTCCACTCCATAAAAATTCTTCAAAATCAAACGTTAAAAATTATAGGGGCATATCCAAGTTGTCTGCCAAACCAAAAGTCTTTGAAAAAATTATATGTTCTCAACTGCAACACGAATGTAGTTCGATTATATCGCCTTATCAACACGGTTTTGTTAGGCGTAGATCTACTACCACTAACATTCTTGAATTCACTTCGCTTGTTATCAAAGGGTTTCAGGAAAAAATGCAAACTGACGTTGTTTACACCGATTTTAGTAAGGCATTTGATTCTGTAAGTCATTCTCTGTTGCTTCATAAATTAAATATTATTGGATTTCCATCAAAACTATTATTGTGGCTTTCGGAGTACTTGTGTGGCCGAACACAAAAAGTAGTTTTTAAATCGTCTGTATCTAAACCTATTTTTGTTACCTCTGGTGTTCCCCAGGGGAGTCATCTTGGACCATTGCTATTTAATGTGTTTATTAACGACCATCCATCTGTTATTACTTACTCCTATGTATATATGTTTGCTGATGATGTGAAGCTATGTTTCACCTACAATGATGCTTCTCTGTGTAACTTGCTACAGTCGGATTTGTGTGCCCTGTCGGCCTGGTGTCGTTTCAACTTACTAAATTTAAATTGTTCAAAATGTAAAGTCATGTCTTTTTGTAGAAGTACCCCTCATACTGCTCACTACTTGCTTGATGCTTCACCACTTGACCGCGTGTTTGAAATTAAAGATTTAGGCATTATTCTTGATCCTAAATTAAAGTTTGACGCTCATATTTCGTATATGGTCAATAAGGCCATTAATGTCCTTGGCTTCATCAAGCGGTGGTCGAAAGAGTTTAATGATCCGTACACCACTAAAACACTTTATACATCCTTAGTTCGTCCCATTCTGGAGTATGGATCTTGTGTGTGGTCCCCACAATACTCGATTCACCAGGACAGAATTGAATCTGTGCAGAAGAAATTTCTTCTATTTGCCCTTAGAAGTTTTAACTGGGTTGCTGGAGTTGACTTACCCCCGTATTCTAGTAGACTCCTTTTAATAAATCTTCCCTCACTGTTAAACCGTAGAACTATGCATGGAGTATTATTTATTACTAACCTACTTAATGGTGAAATCGACTCATCAGTTCTTTTGAGTCGAATTAAATTTAATGTCCCAATTAGATCTTCACGTAACTTTTTACCCCTTAGCCTTGATCGTTGCTTCAGCAACTATTTAATTCATGAACCATTTCGTGTTATATGTTCTGACTATAACAAACTTTATTCTCTTGTCTCCTTGGAGGTCTCAACTCCAGTACTAAAAAGATCGATCCTTTTTGCTTTATATAATCGTAACCACTAATTACTAATCTATCGCTGGTCTGATTAGGTTTTTCTGGGTTTTTCCCAATCCTCGCAACAAATGTTGGACTGCTCAATTTTTTATTGAATTTCCCAAAGCTTTAACGTTAACTTTTGAATATATTTTCAGATTTATATATTATTCTATATTTTACTTAATTTAATTATTTTAACTATTTTTAATTTAAATTAAATTTTGATTCATTTTAATGTCAGCTGCTCTTAGCTGACTATAAATAAATAAATAAATAAATAAATAGTGTGGTGTTACTGTTAATGAGTTACTGTTAATGTGTTGCTTTTAATGAGTTACTGTTAATGTTTTACTGTTAATGTGTGACTGCCATGGCGCAGACGGCGCACTTGCATAAATGGCAGCCATTGTACAGTGGTTTGCCATGTGCACAACAGACAATATGTATGTAAATACGACCATGCAAGTGGATAGTCAATTCCCAGTTCTTCTTTGTGGCGATATTAACACAAACGTAAAAAATAATGACAATTTCATTAAATTCATGAAAGAAATTTATATAATCGACTGCGCATCAAATATTGAAAAGCCAACAACGCTGGGAGGAACCACTATTGCTTTGACTTTCTCGAGACATATTGATGTAAAACCCTCCCATTCAAATCATACTTTTCGTACCATCGCCCTATCCCAAATAAAATCACACAGATTGGCAGAAATAAATAATAATACATTCATCATTTCATCATTGTTTTGTTCTGACGTTGTCACGTAAGACTATCGTCCGTAAACCAACTTTATTTATTTATTTGTTTATTGTCAACTATGATCAGCTGACATTAATTTGACAAATTAATTTAAATATAAATAAAATTAAAAATTGAAATTAAAATTAATTTAAATAAAATAATATATAAATTTGAAAGTAAATTTAGGTAAACAATTTATAAAGTTAACGTTAAAGCTCTGGGAAGTTCAACAATAAAATTAGTGGTCAAACATTTGTTGCGTGGATTGGGAAAAGCCCAGAAAAACCCAATCAGACCAGTGTTAGATTAGTAGGTAGTGGTTACGATTAGATAAACAAAAATCGGATCGATATTTTTAGAACTGAAATTGAGGACTCCAAGGAGACAAGAGAATAAAGTTTGTTATAATCAGAACATATAACATGAAATGGTTCATGAGTTAAATAGTTGCTCAAGCAACGATCAAGGCTAAGGGGTAGAAAGTTACGTGAATTTCTAATTGCGACATTAAATTTAATTCGACTCAAAAGAACTGATGAGTCGATTTCACCATTAAGGGCCAGTTTCTCAATGTCTGGTTAAAGTAAGAATTAGCTAACGACCAGATAAATTTAACGCTCGCGTTAAGCCAATTTGGTTTTCTCAATGTATAGTTAAGTTAAATCGATATGATACTATCGCATTGATGGTGCTGCCACCCTTTTCGAGCAAAATAGCTGGTTTTGTTTGGTATTTTTTGTTTTGTGACTGCCAAATTCTTCTTTCAACTCAAAAATAACAATTAAAAAATGGAAATGAGAACACAAACAAGTTTAATGAGCTCAGTTGAGAACAGAAAGCGGCCACATTGCGTGGATGTTAAAAATTCTTTGATGCGATGCCATTTTGCTTGAATAATAAAATGTAAACAATGCAAGTGTCAGCCACAGTCACCTGTTTGCCTAACGATGATTTCCTCGATATTTATATCGGCACTTAACGAGAGAGCAAATTTTAGCCGGCACTCAGGCCTCATGTTAGTTTTAATCACGAACAACCCTAACCAGACATTGAGAAACTCAATTTTGACTAACCATCAGTTGGTTAAGCTAACCATCTGTTAGTTTAGCTAACCAGACATTGAGAAACTGGCCCTAAGTAGGTTAGTAATAAATAATACTCCATGCATAGTTCTACGGTTTAACATGGAGGGAAGATTTATTGAAAGGAGTCTACTTGAATACGGGGGTAAGTCAACTCCAGGAACCCAGTTAAAACTTCTAAGGGCAAATAGAAGAAATTTCTTCTGCACAGATTCAATTCTATCCTGGTGAATCCAGTATTGTGGGGACCACACACAAGATCCATACTCCAGGATGGGACGTACTAGGAATGTATAAAGCGTTTTAGTGGTGTAGGGATCGTTAAACTCTTTCGACCACCGCTTGATGAAGCCAAAGACATTAATGGCCTTATTGACCATAGACGAAATATGAGCGTCAAACTTTAATTTAGGATCAAGAATAATGCCTAAATCTTTAATTTCAAACACGCGGTCAAGTGGTGAAGCATCAAGCAAGTAGTGAGCAGTATGAGGGGTACTTCTACAAAAAGACATTACTTTACATTAAGAACAATTTAAATTGAGTAAGTTAAAACGACACCAGGACGACAATGCACCCAAATCCGAATGTAGCAAGTTACACAGAGAAGCATCATTGTAGGTGAAACATAGCTTCACATCATCAGCAAACATATATACATAGGAGTAAGTAATAACAGATGGATGGTCGTTAATAAACACATTAAATAGCAATGGTCCAAGATGACTCCCCTGGGGAACACCAGAGGTAACAAAAATAGGTTTAGATACAAATGATTTAAAAACAACTTTTTGTGTTCGGCCACACAAGTACTCCGAAAGCCACAATAAAAGATTTCCTGAAAATCCAATAATGAGAATGACTTACAGAATCAAATGCCCACAGCAGTGTCAGTTCAACTGCAAATTGAAGTGAGTATAAACTTGGCAAAACTCTTTTTTTGCAAACGTAAATATATACACGTATATTTGCAATCACTACTAGATTTATTTACCAGATTAAACAGAGTATAGCACCGTTCATAAACACAAGAGAACAACAAGTGGAAACGTTGCAGTCGGACGCAACCGACTGCGGTATACTCGTTACCAGTATTAAAACTGGTTAAAAGAGGCCTTATTGCTAAGGGGTATGGATGCGGCAGGGGTGTACGCTGCCTAAAAGAATCTCCGATGCAGATGGGGATGCCACCAGGTATCTTCCTTCCAATTTGGTGACTCTAGCTCAAAGTTTGTAAAAGGTGGGGTTGTATGGGTGGGTGTGGCATCCAAATTTTTGCTGCAAATGTTTGTGGAATGTCAATTGCTATCTTCCTTCCAAATTTGGTGACTCTAGCTCAGAGTTTGTAAAAGGTGTGGAAAGGGGGCTGGGGGCGGATTGGGTGGGTGTGGCATCAAAATTGTTGATGCAGATTTTTGTGGGATGTCAATTGCTATCTTCATACCAAATTTGGTGACTCTTGCTCAAAGTTTGTGAAAGGTGTGGAAAGGGGGGCTGGGGGCAGACTTTGATGCAGTTTTTGGGGGGTCATCATCACCTATCTTGGCACCAAATTTGGGAGATATAGGTTTTTTTGACTTAAAAATGCGGGGGGGCTGGGGGCGGAATGGGTGGGCGTGGCTCCAACATTTTTGATGCAGTTTTTGGAAGTTCTAGCTGTAAGGATGTGTGAAATATGTGGACTTATCGGTTTTGAGTTATCGATTTTATCGATTTGCCAGCCCCCCAGTTACCGTAGAGCCCTCATCTTGACACTTTAATTTACTATCTCATAGATAAAGAGAATTGGAAAGTTTCAAGTCTCTAGCTTGAAGGGTGTGGAAAAAATATGCGAACGTACAGACAGAGGGATGGACGGACGGACGGACGGACACCATGACGGCCATTGCACAAACCCAATATACTCCTGTTCTTCGGTAACGAGTATAATTACAACAGGTTGCGTTTAAACAACTGAAAAAAGCATTGATTAGTAGACCGGTGTTGAAAATATATAATCCAGGTTTAGAGACGTCAAAATGGGGCTATGGAGTTGTTTTGTTCAGAAGACAGTTTGATCCACCCAGTACAGTACATGAGTCATAAAACAAAACCCTGTGAGGAAAGATATCCGGCTTATGATCATGAGGTTTATTGTTTATTTATTGTCAACTATGATAAGCTGGCATAAAATCCAAATTAAATAAAATTAATATAAAATTAATAATTGAAATTAAAATTATGTAAAATTAAATTATATATAAATCTAAAAGTAATTTAAGGTAAAAATTTATAAAGTTAACGTTAAAGCTCTGGGAAATTCAACAATAAACTAAGTGGTCCAACATTTGTTGCGTGGATTGGGAAAAACCAGAAAAACCCAATCAGACCAGCGTTAGATAAGTAGTTAGAGATTAGTGGTTACGATTAGATAAACAAAAAAGGATCGATCATTTTAGTACTGGAATTGAGGACTCCAAGGACATAAGAGAATAAAGTTTGTTATAGTCAGAACATATAACACGGAATGGTTCATGTATTAAATAGTTGCTCGAGCAACGATCAAGGCTAAGGGGTAAAAGTTACGAGTAGCTCTAATTGGGACATTAAATTTAATTCGACTCAAAAGAACTGATGAGTCGATTTCACCATTAAGTAGGTTAGTAATAAATAATACTCCATGCATGGTTCTACGGTTAAATAGGGAAAGAAGATTTATTAAAAGGAGTCTACTAGAATACGGGGGTAAGTCAACTCCAGCAACCCAGTTAAAACTTCTAAGGGCAAATAGAAGAAATTTCTTCTGCACAGATTCAATTCTGTCCTGGTGAATCGAGTATTGTGGGGACCACACACAAGATCCATACTCCAGAATGGGACGAACTAAGGATGTATAAAGTGTTTTAGTGGTGTACGGATCATTAAACTCTTTCGACCACCGCTTGATGAAGCCAAGGACATTAATGGCCTTATTGACCATATACGAAATATGAGCGTCAAACTTTAATTTAGGATCAAGAATAATGCCTAAATCTTTAATTTCAAACACGCGGTCAAGTGGTGAAGCATCAAGCAAGTAGTGAGCAGTATGAGGGGCACTTCTACAAAAAGTCATGACTTTACATTTTGAACAATTTAAGTTGAGTAAGTTGAAACGACACCAGGCCGACAGGGCACACAAATCCGACTGTAGTAAGTTACACAGAGAAGCATCATTGTAGGTGAAACATAGTTTTACATCACCAGAAAACATATACACAAAAGAGTTAGTAATAACAGCTGGAAGATCGTTAATAAACAAATTAAATAGCAAAGGTCCAAGGTGACTACCCTGGGGAACACCAGAGGTAACTAAAATAGGTTTAGATACCGACGATTTAAAAACTACTTTTTGTGTTCGACCACACAAGTACTCCGAAAGCCACAATAAGAGTTTTGATGGAAATCCAATAATATTTAATTTATGAAGCAGCAGAGAATGACTTACAGAATCAAATGCTTTACTAAAATCGGTGTAAACAACGTCAGTTTGCATTTTTTCCTGAAACCCTTTGATAACAAGCGAAGTGAATTCAAGAAGGTTAGTGGTAGTAGATCTACGCCTAACAAAACCGTGTTGATAAGGCGATATAATTGAACTACATGTGTGTTGCAGTTGAGAACATATAATTTTTTCAAAGACTTTTGGAATGGCAGACAACTTGGATATACCCCTATAATTTTTAACGTTTGACTTTGAAGAATTTTTATGGAGTGGAATGATAAAGGATTCCTTCCATATATCAGGAAACACAGTTGAGTTAACAGACAAGTTAAATAATTTATTTAATGGCGCACAAAGAGAATCCGCGCAGTAGCTAAGAATACAACCTGGCACTCCATCAGGATCAGGCAAGTAGCTAGGTTTGACAGAGTTAAATTCACTCAGGAGCGTGGACTCATTAATTACTGGGACATATATGCAACTTGACGTTTGATTTTGAAAATGATAGGAATTACTGCAACTATATAAACTCGTTGAGTATACTGATTGAAAATACTCAGCAAATAGATCGGCCACAGCCTGATCAGAACTTGCATTTGTATTGTCAAGGTATTCTGAGGATGGCAAGCAAGAAGACTTACGTTTAGAGTTAACAAATTTATAAAACTGTTAAGGGTCACGTGAAAAGTTAAGTCTACAACGATTAAGATAATTATTATAGCAAGATGTGTTAACAGAAAGAAAACTAGATTTTGCTACTAAATAAGAAGATAAATCTAAATATAAATATAAAGTTTTTATATGATCTTGTCTTGTGCACGACAGCAACAACAATTGATAGTACGATATGGTCAATTTGTATGGTGGCTATGTCGTAGAATGATCCGAGCGGGATGAAATTTCATAGTGAACAAACCCGACATGATCTAAGCAATCTGTAAAAGTTTCATCAAGATCGGTTCAGCAGTTTGGCCGGAAATCGTGATGAAACAGACAGACGGACGGACAGACACGCGGAAATCAATTACTGAGCTCGTCCTGATATTTTGATATAAAGTTTATGGGGTCTCCCATCATTCCTTTAAGGCGTTACAGATTCATGACAAACTCAATATACCCTGTTTCACATGTGTGAAGGGTATTAAAAAAAAAAATATATATATATAAGGGTATGTATACACATTGAGCTTTATTTTCATCTCAAAGTTGAAGCTGACATTGATGGTTTTGTAAACTCACTTAAGTCCTTTTTCGTCGCTGCAGCTCGCATTTCAACACAACAAACAGCAAAGCACCATGCAACCAAAAGAAGACAAATTTACAGAATGACGAACTAGTTCTCAAAAAGCAGCAGTTACGTTGAGAGTGGCATGGCAAAGGTTAAAAGACGCCAAACGTGAATTCACCAATGCAGGAAAGTAGGAATAAGAACAAGCAGTTAAACATTTGGTACAAAACACTGAATGTGGAAAGCTAACCCAACTTTAACCGTTAGAATGCTACGCGGCGCAGAACTGATCCGATAGTTTGGATCGAAAATTGCGGCGCGGCGCAAAACTGCTGCGCACGAGTTGAATAATTATTAAAACACTTCGGTGTCATTAACAAAATATTAGTATTCATTTATTCGTGTTTAGGAAATTTAATTAAATCAGAAAGTTATGAATAAGAAAAACTTGCTTAGCACAAAAACGGTTAAGCTCCCAAACAAAAACTTTGGTGCCTTTAAAGGAACCCTGCTGGCGACTGATAGAAAAACATCCTGCGAAAAAATGCGTTTTTACTATCGACCTTATCCAATGATTAAATGATTAGTTAAGCAATCTTAATAAGCATGTCAGTGCTGTTTGATTAATATTTATCAATGTCTTTATTGAAATAAAAATATTCTTAGACTATGTTTAACAGTTTTATAAACTTATGCTGTTATCGGTTAACAGCTACAAAGAGAGGGAGAGCGATTGACTAAAGTGCAAGCGCAGCGTTTTCCGTCGGTCAACGATCCGCGCTAGCTTGGCCTTCTCAAGAGGTTTCATATTGCGTGCACGCGCAGACCATACCCGCCAGTATTGGCAACTAGTTCAGTACTAGTTTAGAACTAGTTGCAAAGTGGAAATGACTGGTTCTCGCTCGATTGCTTTTCAATGCTAACAACTGTTTACTTTTACATGGGGATGTCCTAGGAGGGCAACTAGTTCTGCTTAGCATTACCTTGAACTAGTTCTGAACTAGTTCTATTGAGAAAAATTAGAGCTAGTTGCCAACTGACTACTTTGGGTCAAAACTAGAACTAGTTGCCAACTGACTACTTTGGGTCAAAACTAGAACTAGTTGCCAACTGACTACTTTGGGTCAAAACTAGAACTAGTTGCAAATTGACTACTTAAATAACAATATTGCAACTAGTTTTAGTTTTGACTCAAAATAATAGGTTGTGCACTATTTTTTTTGGGCTGAAAATAAATAAGAATATAGATTAAAAAAAAAATTCTTTTTCATTTCAACAACTTTTTTTAATTCACAAAACATTTCTTTTCTTTACTTTAAAACATATTTACACTTCTAGTGAAGTTGGCAAATTTTTTCCCAACGCATATATTTTTAAAAAAACGCTTCTTCTGAACTTGAATACCCGCCCTCAGCTCTTCTTTTGGTGGTTTGTCCCCCTCTGGTAATGAAGCTGAAAGATATAAATTTATTGTTTTTATAAAATAAGTATAGATTCAATGGGTCTATGAACTATTACCTAATAGCACATTTAGGGTATTCACTTGCTATGCTATGTGCTAAAGTGTTATTTATAATACAGTGTAGCTAGTGAGTGCACTTTTTACTTTTCTTTTGTCGTATTTGTGCTAAGTCAGCTGTTTGCCAGTTCGATGACAACATAATCGATAGTTAAATTGAATTGAGCAATTGATAAGCTGAAAAAAGTTGTTGTTTTCATAAATAATAATTGAAAAACTTTCTTTATTATTCAGAAAATAAATGTTTTTTATTTATATCAACACTTAAGCATTCTTATATTTTACTTCTAGCTCTAATTTTTGCATTCTATCCTCTTTTCCCAGCTGCAAATTTTTGAATTGAAAATCATTTCGTATTTTTTCTTCCTTTCCACTGTTAAAAACATCAGTTTAGTCTTTTAAATTAATAAATCATAAAATTTACTTACGTTTACAATCAAAACTCGCCTAGTGTGACCTAATTTCACTAATTCAATAATCTCGAAATCAGCTGTTTTCATAAATAGTCTGGCAACCACAATATAGCACATATAGTACAATAGTAGCAAACATACCCAGGGGCATGTTTTCTGTGTTAAAAATTATTCTGTGTGTTTGTTGTACAGATTTCATATAACACTTTAGTACTTTAGCACATAGCATAGCAAGTGAATACCCTAATTGTAAAAATTAGTATGCACTTTTAAAGACCTTTTCCCGTGAGTGCCAGAAACGTTGTATGCTTGTATAATCAAATAATAACTTGTCTTTCGTTGGTGACGGTCGTGTTTTTGCGTGCTCTTGATTATTTATTGTTCTCTTGTGTTTGTGAACGGTGTTTTTACTCTGTTTAATCTGGTAAATAGTTTTAGCAGTGATTGCAAATATATGTTGTATATATTTACGTTTGCATAAAAGAGTTTGCCGAGTTTATACTCACTTTAATTTGCAGTTTAACTGAGACTGCTCTGTCTCAACATAAAGAAAACATAAAGTAAACATACGTACATACTTACATACATATGTTTACATTTGCATATTTGCATATTCTGTGTGATTACTAACAACAAACAGCTTGTCAGTTTTTTTGCTCTCGCTTTACAGCTCTCCCGCTCTTATCCGCTATTATCCGTCGCACTTGCGGTTCTATCTGCCTACGCGCTTACGCTCTCTCATTTAAGCGCTCATTTGATATTTACTGTTTTATATTGCTCTTGCGGTGATACGTTTTACTTATACTTACCGTCGCCTTACTTTGTTTTGTGCTAGCATATTAGTTGCCAGATAAAACCTTAAAACAATTTGAAAATGTTTGCATGCTGTAGCACCAATTGCAAAGTGGTTGGAACCATGGTTGAATTATACATGGTTAGGTCGAGAGAGAGAGCTCGCTCAATTTTTAGGAGCCTGTTGTTAGTCGAAAAGCAGCTGCTTTCAGTCGTGTTGTTGTTTTGAAAAATGTAAACAAAAACACACATCGTTCTATCTCTTTTTTGCTCACAAAAACAAGACGATAAAGCAATATCGAGAGAGCAATTATGCTATCTCTCTTGCACTCGCGTGGTCTTATCAACAGGCTCCTTCTGTTGCTCATGACCTAACCATGTATAATTCAACCATGGTTGGAACCACCAACCAAGATTTTATTCTGTGTGGATTGTGTGACAAAACGATCCACATGAAATGTGCTGGCCTTACTGCCAAAATCAGGGACTGCTTAATCGCAGATACAGGCCTTAAATGGTACTGCGAGCCCTGCAATTTAGCTGTTAAAGATTCGACCAAATTCATGAGGCAGACTCATGCTGGCTTTAAAGCTATGCATGTAGCTTTTAATAATCTGCAAGCGTCGTTCAACGAGCTTGAGCTTAACTTCAAAAATGGCAAGGTGATTACCGAATCTCCGAAGCGTAAAAAGACTTCGGGTCCTAATCCACTCATTGCCCCACCTGTTCTGCCAACCAAACACCTTCTAGTGCCTAACACTAATCCTTCAATTGGTTCCAATGCTAACTCACTAATGTTATTTAACTCCCCTGCTAGAAATCCTATCATCAACCTAGCCACTTTATCTTCCGAACCTTTGCATGAGCCCTCTGGTTCAGAAGCTCGTGTGCCTATTAATCCTAATATAGGTACAACTGGGGCTCACAAGCCTCTGATTGTTGTACCACTCAATAAATTTGTTTTTGTTTCTAGGCTGGCATCCGATACGTCATCGGATGATGTTGCAGCATATGTAAAGAGTCAAATCGATTCCCCACTTATTGTTGTTGAAAAGTTTAAATTTAAACATGCCAGAAGTATATCTTCTTTCAAGTTGGGTGTACCGCCTGAACTTTTCTCGACAATTTGCTCTGAAAAGTTTTGGCCGCCGCAGCTTGTCGTTAAGGAGTATACAAATAGGCGAATTAACAACAATAATGGTATAAGGATTAATAGCACACCGCCTGTTAGCCAACCTGTTGCCTCCACCTCGGCGGCAAAAAACTAACAGAAGTAATTAGCTTGGCCTATCAAAATGTTAGAGGCCTTAACACTAAACTGGCTAAATTTTATATTAACAGCTTATCTTTTGATTCTCAAATAGTTGCACTCACTGAAACCTGGTTAAAACCTGATATTTCTGATTATTCCATTTTTCCTTCTAAATATAACTTGTACAGATGCGATCGCACTTCCTGCAAGGGGGGTGGTGTTCTCATTGCTGTTGACTCCTGTATTTCCTCTGAACAGATTCTTTCTCAGCATCTTCCGGACATAGAGCTTTTATGTGTTAAAATATTACTAAACGGCCGTTCACTTTATGTTACTTGCTCTTATATTCCTCCTCAATCTGATATTAACATTTACTCATCCCATCTGAGTGCCCTGCAACTTGTTTCGTCATTTTTGACAGATATGGATAATCTGATAGTGGTTGGTGATTTTAATCTGCCACATGTTGCATGGTCTGTGAATGACACATCTTCGGCGGTGTTACCAGTCACTTCTGATGATTTTATCGATGGCCTACTGGAGTTAGGCCTATTGCAAGTTAACAGGGTGCATAACTGTAGTGGTAGAATGTTGGACCTAATTTTTGTTTCGGACTCAGATTGCAGTAATGCTAGTAGAACTCCCCCTCTAGTGCTTCCGGAAGATACCTATCATCCAACCTTAGAACTATCCATCGAAATTCTTAACCCAAGTTCAATATCTAATAATACTTTAAAAACCCGATGCTTTCGTAAAACTAACTTTACTAAATTAAATTATCTTCTTCAACATACTAATTGGTCTCGCCTTTATTCTTGTAGTGATATAGAAACTGCCATTGCCATATTTTATAGGACCTTGAATTCGCTTTTGGATATTTGTGTTCCCCTCACTTGTTCTTCAAGTGATAATAAACCACCTTGGTTTACGAAGGAACTATCGAAATTGAAAAACGCGAAGACAAGATCATATAAAAAATTTTAAAAATCGGAAACTACTTTAGATTTATCTGTGTATTTAGTAGCAAAATCTAGTTTTCTTTCTGTTAACACAAAATTATCTTAATCGTTGCAGACTTAACTTTTCACGTGACCCTTAACAGTTTTATAAATTTGTTAACTCTAAACGTAAGTCTTCTTGCTTGCCATCCTCAGTATACCTTGATAATACAAAAGCAAGTTCTGATCAGGCAGTAGCCGATCTATTTGCCGAGTATTTTCAATCAGTATACTCAACGAGTTTATATAGTTGCAGTAATTCCTATCCTTTTCAAATTCAAACGTCAAGTTGCATATATGTCCCAGTAATTAATGAGTCCACGCTCCTGAGTGAATTTAACTCTGTCAAACCTAGCTACTTGCCTGATCCTGATGGAATGCCAGGCTGTTTTCTTAGATACTGCGCGGATTCTCTTTTTAAGCCCTTAAATAAACTATTTAACTTGTCTGTTAACTCAACTGTGTTTCCTGATATATGGAAGGAATCTTTTATCATTCCACTCCATAAAAATTCTTCTAAGTCTAACGTTAAAAATTATAGGGGTATAACCAAGTTGTCTGCCATTCCAAAAGTCTTTGAAAAAATTATATGTTCTCAACTGCAACACACATGTAGTTCAATTATATCGCCTTATCAACACGGTTTTGTTAGGCGTAGATCTACTACCACTAACCTTCTTGAATTCACTTCGCTTGTTATCAAAGGGTTTCAGGAAAAAATGCAAACTGACGTTGTTTACACCGATTTTAGTAAAGCATTTGATTCTGTAAGTCATTCTCTGCTGCTTCAAAAATTAAATATTATTGGATTTCCATCAAAACTCTTATTGTGGCTTTCGGAGTACTTGTGTGGCCGAACACAAAAAGTTGTTTTTAAATCATTTGTATCTAAACCTATTTTTGTTACCTCTGGTGTTCCCCAGGGGAGTCATCTTGGACCATTGCTATTTAATCTGTTTATTAACGACCTTCCATCTGTTATTACTAACTTCTATGTATATATGTTTGCTGATGATGTGAAGCTATGTATGTTTCACATATAATGATGCTTCTCTTTGTAACTTGCCACAGTCGGATTTGGGTGCATTGTCGTCCTGGTGTCGTTTTAACTTACTCAATTTAAATTGTTCTTAATGTAAAGTAATGTCTTTTTGTAGAAGTGCCCCTCATACTGCTCACTACTTGCTTGATGATTCCCCACTTGACCGCGTGTTTGAAATTAAGGATTTAGACATTATTCTTGATCCTAAATTAAAGTTTGACTCTCATATTTAGTCTATGGTCAATAAGGTCATTAATGTCCTTGGCTTCATCAAGCGGTGGTCGAAAGAGTTTAACGATCCCTACACCACTAAAACGCTTTATACATCCCTAGATCGTCCTATCCTGGAGTATGGATCTTGTGTGTGGTCTCCTTAATACTCTATTCATCAGGATAGAATTGAATCTGTGCAGAAGAAATTTCTTCTATTTGCCCTTAGAAGTTTTAACTGGGTTCCTGGAGTTGACTTACCCCCATATTCTAGTAGACTCCTTTGAATAAATCTTCTTTCCCTATTTAACCGTAGAACCATGCATGGAGTATTATTTATTACTAACCTACTTAATGGTGAAATCGACTCATCAGTTCTTTTGAGTCGAATTAAATTTAATGTCCCAATTAGATCTTCACGTAACTTTTACCCCTTAGCCTTGATCGTTGCTTGAGCAACTATTTAATTCATGAACCATTTCGTGTTATATGTTCTGACTATAACAAGCTTTATTCTCTTATATCCTTGGAGTCCTCAATTCCAGTCTGGTCTGATTGGGTTTTTCTGGGTTTTTCCCAATCCACGCAACAAATGTTTGACCACTAATTTGATTGTTGAATTTCCCAGAGCTTTAACGTTAACTTTATAAATTTTTTACCTAAATTTACTTTCAGATTTATATATAATTTTATTTAAATTAATTTTTAATTTCAATTTTTAATTTTATTTAAATTTAAATTAATTTGAATATTATGTCAGCTGATCTTAGTTGACAATAAACAAATATATAAATAAATAAAAAAAGTACTGTGCGTCGGACCACAGGGGCGATGTGTAAACATATGTTTAAGTTGCAAAACTTTTTGTATATTTTTGTCATTATTTATTGGTTTTGTATGTTGTAGAGGGTTAAATAAATAAAAATAAATTTAATTACAAATTGTTAAAATGGGCTTATGGTAACTAAAATAGGAAATATAAATTTTTGACTCTACTGTATTTAAAAATCTGTGAAAAAAGCCATCTATAGTTGTAGAGTTGTTTGTTGTGGGGGAGTTTGGAGAATTGCTCATATTTAAGTTGAAAACGTCAAATAAAAATTTTGTCAGTACTTCTGAACGGGGGTCTGCAAAATTTATGTTAAAATCTCCACCCATAATAATTGGCATGAGATGAAGATTTTTACCCAATTCTCGTGAACCAGCTTCTATGTAAGGCAGCAATACATAATGTAGAAATGAAATTATGTTTTGAATTGTTTGGCCGCAAGAAATGTATATAGCAATACAATGAACAATCTGACCCGATTTCAATTTCAGTTCACTGCAGCACACGTCCCCAATCGTATCGTCTTCGCATGAAATAGTTGTTTGAATCCTCAAAGGGTTATCCTGGTTTATGGGTGAATTTTCATTATTTTGACAGTTAATGGCGACTCCTCCCGATCTTTGTCCTGATCTCTTGTTCTGACTGCAGCACTGAAACATTCTAATTATTATTGTGGTGTCATCTGAGAGCCAAGTTTCTGTTAGCAATAGTATATCGCATTTTTTCGTGACTGCGTCTTCAAAATCGGGGCAGTGAGCTACAAGACTTTGACAATTAAATGTCATCAAAGGTGTGACGTTTGGCGATTGTAGGAATTTTAAGGCATCATCTTGTATGGTTTCTAATTGCGTTGTTGACAATCTCTCAAATTCTTGTCTAAGAGACCCCAAATTCTTGGTTGGTCTTTTGCCATGATGAAAAATATGTTCATTTTGTGGAGCTACTATGTATGAAAAGACCTTCCATTGCAGTGACTCGTGACAAAGCTACGTAAACTAACTGCTTTTTGTCGTAATGGTATACTATTTCATGAAATGTTGCTCCTTGAGGCTTATGAATGGTCATTCCACAAGCAGGCATAAGTGGAAAATGATTGCGCTTCACAGAAATGGTTTTGTTGTTATTTAAATAAGTGGTGCAATTTCTGCGACCAATTGGAACTAAGCCGGCATCAATGTTCAACGTGGTGGCATGATGTGCACTTTGTCTTTTAATTTTTGCTCCAATTCTATTTGAGTTATCATGCTGCACTTCATCCTCATCCAAAATATTATTAGACGTGGAATTTTGATAATCAATATTTGATAAAACGCCAATTGCGCCATTAGCAAGGCCAACATCTATATTAGTAGCTATAATGTAGGGCTTGTTAATAACGAGGGTGAGCTCATATGGCAAACCACCAGTTTCCAAAACAGGCATTTTATGGAGCTTTTGACGACAAAATGCCAACTGGTCAGCATTGTGGTACCCGGAAAACTAATCGGTTGCAATTGAAACTTCTTTATTTGGCGCCATACTTGAAACGGAATTATTATATTGTAAGACATCCCCATTTTGGAAGAAAAGTCGTATTCCACTTACGCACAATCTGTCAGCTTCCTCTTTAGTGAAAAAACGAGATTCAATTAAGTTTTGTTCAGCTTCATTGAGATTTTCTCCATTGCCGACTTTTGTTAAAACGTTTGAGAATTCTGTGTTCGCCTGCCGCATTACCTCAGTGAGTTCATAATATTTCAAGCTTCTCCATACAGTTGTGCCTGCTAAAATTTTTCTAGTTTGTTTATATATGGGAGTAGAGCGCACGGGTGGCAACTGACGGAGATCTCCAATTAAATACATATCTTTACTGCCGTAAGTAATATTATTTCCATTTATTTCTTTTATGCGTGCATCTTCTTTTTCGTTAAGCTCTGCTGAAACCATACTGACTTATCAGTTATGAAAGAAGAGATGAATTTGAAGAAGCTGCGGAACTGCTGCAAAACTTCAAAGGAAAGACTCGATTCCCTTGCTATAGAGATTTTAAAAGCAGTATGAATCGTGGTTCCGTCTAAAGCAACAGCTGCTTTACCAGTAGATGCGCAGGTTGAAAATTAGTTGAATGGCATTTCTACATTTGTGAAACGATTGTATACTTCTTTTAATAGATGAATAACGAAAGTTTTACAGCACCCTGCAGGTACTGTTAAAAATATTTTTATTGGATCTTTAAAAATTTTTGAAGTTAAGAAAACTGATAGACTAATTTTTATTATTTTTGTTTTATATAATTTTCTATATTAATACTAAATTTTTGTGTTAAATTAGTCGTGAGGTTATAAGACGAAGAGATTATTTCTGTTAGTTTAGTTATAAGAAGAAAATGGGACATAAACTAACATAAAACAGTCGGTTTCAATTAAAGAATTATTTTTTTAATTATTTGAATAAAAACATCGAAAACATCGATGTTTCAAAACATTTCACTGCCCCGAAAGCAAAGATGTTTACACATCAAAAAAAAAACACAATTAACTTATGTAGAAGCTGAGTGTAGTGTATTCATATATTTAACTTCAAACATAAATAAATCTTAACTTGTAACACTTTTTTGCAAGTATAAATAAACTTTAAATACGCCTAACATAAACTTGACCATACATAAGAATGTGCAAACTGACGTACATACATACCTACTCGCCAGTTCACTTTGTAGTCAGTTCCAAAACTCCACTAGTTCTCAACTAGTTATTTGGCAACTAGTTCTCAACTAGCTACTTTGCAACTAGTTCTCAACTAACTATTTTGCAACTAGTTCTAAAGTAATGCGATGGGCAATCAGTTGTAAAACGTTTTCACAATTTTTATGCGTTGAGTGCTCTCTTGCTCTCTTTGCTGAAAACCATTTGAGAGAGCAATTGCTTTCCTATGCCTTAGCAAATGGAGAGAGACAAAGAGAGCGGAAAAGAGTTAGCGAGCACATTTGCAAGCTGCAGCACAACAACGAATTATATTCTGTAACTGTTTGTTATCCCTTTGTCTTCTTTAATATTTACCGGTTGAATTTTGATTTCTGTGTTATGCGTTGTATGCTTGGCTAATTTTTGCCAGTTTTAGTGCAATTGTGATCACGCTGTGCTGTGCATTTTAAAATTTTGTGCTTAAAAATCTAAAAACAATTAAATCTAAACAAATTAATATAAATACAATTAAAAACAAGTGGAAACGTTGCAGTCGGACGCAACCGACTGCGGCATACTCGATACCAGTATTAAAACCGGTAAAAAAAAGGCCTGATTGCGGAGGGGTACGGATGCGGCAGGGGTGTACGCTGCCTTAAAGATTTTCCGATGCAGATGGGGATGCCACAAGCTATCTTCCTTACAAATTTGGTGACTCTAGCTCATAGTTTGTAAAAGGTGGGGAAAGGGGGGCTGGGGGCGGTATGGGTGGGCGTGGCATCCAAATTTTTTATGCAGATCTTTGTGGAATGTCAATTGCTATCTTCATACCAAATTTGGTGACCCTAGCTCAAAGTTTGTAAAAAGTGGGGAAAGGGGGGCTGGGAGCGGTTTGGGTGGGCGTGGCATCCAAATTTTTGATGCAGATCTTTGTGGAATGTCAATTGTTATATTCATACCAAATTTGGTGACTCTAGCTCAAAGTTTGTAAAAGGTGGGGAAAGGGGGGCTGGGGGCGGTATGGGTGGGCGTGGCATCCAAACTTTTGATGCAGATCTATGTGGAATGTCAATTGCTATCTTCATACCAAATTTGGTGACCCTAGCTCAAAGTTTGTAAAAGGTGTGGAAAGGGGGGGGGGGGGCTGGGGGGGGTATGGGTGGGCGTGGCATCCAAATTTTTGATGCAGATCTTTGTGGAATGTCAATTGCTATCTTCATACCAAATTTGTAGACCCTAGCTCAAAGTTTGTAAAATGTGGGGAAAGGGGGGCTGGGGGCGGTATGGGTGGGCGTGGCATCCCAATTTGTGATGCAGATCTTTGTGGAATGTCAGTTGCTATATTCATACCAAATTTGGTGACTCTAGCTAAAAGTTTGTAAAAAGTGGGGAAAGGGGGGCGAAATGGGTGGGCGTGGCTCCAAAACTTTGATGCAGATTTTTGGGGGTCGTTGCCAGCTATCTTCTTACCAAATTTGGTGGCTCTAGTTCCACAATTCTGGAAGATACACGCATTCCCGTTTTTGACGAAGCGTTGGGGTGGATGGGGGCGGCTAGGGCAGTATTGGTGGGCGTGGCATCCAAACTTTTGATGCAGTTTTTGGGGGGTCATCATCACCTATCTTGGCACCAAATTTGGTGGCTCTAGCTCTAAAACTGAGGGAGATACAGCCATTTGTGATTTCAAAATGCTGGTGGGCTGGGGGCGGAATGGGTGGGCGTGGCTCCAAAACTTTGATGCAGTTTTTGGGGGGTCGTTACCAGCTATCTTCCTACCAAATTTGGAGGTTCTAGCTCCACAACTCTGGAAGATACACGCATTCCCGTTTTTGACGAAGCGTTGGGGTGGATGGGGGCGGCTAGGGCAGTATCGGTGGGCGTGGTATCCAAACTTTTGATGCAGTTTTTGGAAGGTCATCATCACCTATCTTGGCACCAAATTTGGTGGGTCTAGCTCAAAAACTGAGGGAGATATAGGCTTTTTTGACTTTAAAATGCGGGGGGGTTGGTGGCGGAAAGGGGGGGGCGTGGCTCCAAAATTTTTGATGCAGTTTTTTGGGGGTTGCTAATAGCTATCTTCTTACCAAATTTGGTAGTTCTAGCTGTAAGGATGTGCGAAATATGTGGATTTATCGGTTTTGAGTTATCGAATTTATCGATTTGCCAGCCCCCCAGTTATCGTAGAAACCCCATCTTGACACTTTAATTTACTATCCCATAGATAAAGAGAATTGGAAAGTTTCAAGTCTCTAGCTTGAAGGGTGTGGAAAAAAATTGGACACATACAGACGGACAGACGGACAGACGGACGGACACCATGACGGACATTGCACAAACTCAATATACTCTTTACCTTCGGTATCGAGTATAACAAGTGTATAAAAATACAAAAATCTACAAACAAAACAACAAAAAGATTTTAAATAAACACATAAAAAGTTTAACAACAACAAAGGAGTGAGCAACAAAAATGAACCACATTAATACATTAAAATATATATATTCAACAAATAAATAAAAAACAAGTAGAAACGTTGCAGTCGGACGCAACCGACTGCGGCATACTCGATACCAGTATTAAAACCGGTAAAAATAGGCCTGATTGCAAAGGGGTACGGATGCGGCAAGGGTGTACGTTGCCTTAAAGATTCTCCGATGCAGATGGGGATGCCACCGGCTATCTTCATACCAAATTTGGTGACTCTACCTCAAAGTTTGTAAAAGGTGGGGATATGGGGGGCTGGGGGCGGTATGGGTGGGCGTGGAATCCAAATTTTTGATGTAGATCTTTGTAAAATGTCAATTGCTATCTTGATACCAAATTTGGTGACTCTAGCTCGAAATTTGTAAAAATTGGGGAAAGGGGGGTTGGGGGTGGTATGGGTGGGCGTGGAATCCAAATTTTTGATGTAGATCTTTGTAAAATGTCAATTGCTATCTTGATACCAAATTTGGTGACTCTAGCTCGAAATTTGTAAAAGATGGGGAAAGGGGGGTTGGAGGTGGTATGGGTGGGCGTGGCATCCAAATTTTTGATGCAGATCTTTGTGGAATGTCAATTGTTATCTTCATACCAAATTTGGTGACTCTAGCTCGAAGTTTGTAAAAGATGGGGAAAGGGGGGCTGGGGGCGGTATGGGTGGGCGTGGAATCCAAATTTTTGATGTAGATCTTTGTAAAATGTCAATTGCTATCTTGATACCAAATTTGGTGACTCTAGCTCGAAATTTGTAAAAATTGGGGAAAGGGGGGTTGGGGGTGGTATGGGTGGGCGTGGCATCCAAATTTTTGATGCAGATCTTTGTGGAATGTCAATTGCTATCTTCATACCAAATTTGGTGACTCTAGCTCGAAAATTGTAAAAAGTGGGGAAAGGGGGGCGAATTGGAGGGCGTGGCTCCAAAACTTTGATGCAGATTGTTGGGGGTCGATGCCAGCTATCTTCCTACCAAATTTGGTGGCTCTAGCTATACAATTCTGGAAGATACACGCATTCCCGTTTTTGACGAAGCGTTGGGGTGGATGGGGGAGGCTAGGGCAGTATCGGTGGGCGTGGTATCCAAACTTTTGGTGCAGTTTTTAGGGGGTCATCATCACCTATCTTGGCACCAAATTTGGTGGCTATAGCTCAAAAACTGTGGGAGATATAGCCATTTCTGATTTCAAAATGCGGGGGGCTGGGGGCGTAATGGGTGGGCGTGGCTCCAAAACTTTGATGCAGTTTTTGGGGGTCGTTAACAGCTATCTTCCCACCAAATTTGGAGGCTCTAGCTCCACAACTCTGGAAGATACACGCATTCCCGTTTTTGACGAAGCGTTGGGGTGGATGGGGGAGGCTAGGGCAGTATCGGTGGGCGTGGCATCCAAACTTTTGGTGCGGTTTTTAGGGGGTCATCATCACCTATCTTGGCACCAAATTTGGTGGCTATAGCTCAAAAACTGTGGGAGATATGGGCTATTTTGACTTTAAAATGCGGGGGCTGGGGGCGGAATGGGGGGCGTGGCTCCAAAATTTTTGATGCAGTTTTTTGGGGTTGCTAATAGCTATCTTCTTACCAAATTTGGTACTTATAGCTGTAAGGATGTGCGAAATATGTGGATTTATCGGTTTTGAGTTATCGAATTTATCGATTTGCCAGCCCCCCAGTTATCGTAGAACCCCCATCTTGACACTTAAATTTACTATCCCATAGATAAAGAGAATTGGAAAGTTTCAAGTCTCTAGCTTGAAGGGTGTGGAAAAAACTTGCAACCATACGGACGGACAGACGGACAGACGGACAGACACCATGACGGACATTGCACAAAACCAATATACTCTTTACCTTCGGTATCGAGTATAAAAACGAGAAGTGCCTAACTTTATTTATTTACCTAACTTTTTCCATACATATATACATAAAAAAACATTATCAGCAAAAGGCATATGAGGCGTTTGGTAAAAAAGAGAGGGAGAACATATTAGAAGAAGCAGTGGCAAGTGAAACAGGAGTGTGCAGTGTAAAAAGAAAATATATATATGAAAGGTAATGAGATAAACAAATTCAAAATAAGTGAATAAAGTAATTTAGTTGAGTCATTCATTTTATATTCAGAAGCAATACTGCAGGAAAATAAGCAGATTTTGGGTATGCTCTAAATGTTTAAGTATAATCTTAATACAATTCATAATTTCTTACAGAAACAGTGCAGAAGGAGAATTTGCTCTTGCAGCAGGAATGCGGAGCTTTGAAAAGTACAAAATCCTTATGCTTTATTAGAATTTCAGACAAACACATATTAATACTTCTTTTTTTTTTTTAAAGATCAGCTCACCGTGGCTTTAAGTGCGATTGCTGAGCAAAAAGTAATGCTGTCGCAATTGCTGCGGCATAAGACGTCGGACAACATCTACCGCACTAAATTTCCTCTGGAGACCGAGGAGCACCTTATAATTCTCAACAACGAGATAACAGAGGAAACAAGAGATTACTATGTAAGTAAAAATAATAATATCTTTTAATTCTCATTGCGTTTACTTAAACATTCTTATTGCGTTTTCTTATACATTTTAGATCAAGGCTGTAAGATCAATAATACAGCCGCTTGGGTTAAAAAAGGGGCTGCAACGTGTGCTGGCGGACAATATTATTTATTTATTTATTTCTTTATTTATTTATTTATAGTCAGCTAAGAGCAGCTGACATTAAAATGAATCAAAATTTAATTTAAATTAAAAATAGTTAAAATAATTAAATTAAGTAAAATATAGAATAATATATAAATCTGAAAATATATTCAAAAGTTAACGTTAAAGCTGTGGGAAATTCAATAAAAAATTGAGCAGTCCAACATTTGTTGCGAGGATTGGGAAAAACCCAATCAGACCAGCGATAGATTAGTAATTAGTGGTTACGATTATATAAAGCAAAAAGGATCGATCTTTTTAGTACTGGAGTTGAGACCTCCAAGGAGACAAGAGAATAAAGTTTGTTATAGTCAGAACATATAACACGAAATGGTTCATGAATTAAATAGTTGCTGAAGCAACAATCAAGGCTAAGGGGTAAAAAGTTACGTGAAGATCTAATTGGGACATTAAATTTAATTCGGCTCAAAAGAACTGATGAGTCGATTTCACCATTAAGTAGGTTAGTAATAAATAATACTCCATGCATAGTTCTACGGTTTAACAGTGAAGGAAGATTTATTAAAAGGAGTCTACTAGAATACGGGGGTAAGTCAACTCCAGCAACCCAGTTAAAACTTCTAAGGGCAAATAGAAGAAATTTCTTCTGCACAGATTCAATTCTGTCCTGGTGAATCGAGTATTGTGGGGACCACACACAAGATCCATACTCCAGAATGGGACGAACTAAGGATGTATAAAGTGTTTTAGTGGTGTACGGATCATTAAACTCTTTCGACCACCGCTTGATGAAGCCAAGGACATTAATGGCCTTATTGACCATATACGAAATATGAGCGTCAAACTTTAATTTAGGATCAAGAATAATGCCTAAATCTTTAATTTCAAACACGCGGTCAAGTGGTGAAGCATCAAGCAAGTAGTGAGCAGTATGAGGGGCACTTCTACAAAAAGTCATGACTTTACATTTTGAACAATTTAAGTTGAGTAAGTTGAAACGACACCAGGCCGACAGGGCACACAAATCCGACTGTAGTAAGTTACACAGAGAAGCATCATTGTAGGTGAAACATAGTTTTACATCACCAGAAAACATATACACAAAAGAGTTAGTAATAACAGCTGGGAGATCGTTAATAAACAAATTAAATAGCAAAGGTCCAAGGTGACTACCCTGGGGAACGCCAGAGGTAACAAAAATAGGTTTAGATACAGACGATTTAAAAACTACTTTTTGTGTTCGGCCATACAAGTACTCCGAAAGCCACAATAATAGTTTTGATGGAAATCCAATAATATTTAATTTATGAAGCAACAGAGAATGACTTACAGAATCAAATGCCTTACTAAAATCGGTGTAAACAACGTCAGTTTGAATTTTTTCCTGAAACCCTTTGATAACAAGCGAAGTGAATTCAAGAAGGTTAGTGGTAGTAGATCTACGCCTAACAAAACCGTGTTGATAAGGCGATATAATTGAACTACATGTGTGTTGCAGTTGAGAACATATAATTTTTTCAAAGACTTTTGGTATGGCAGACAACTTGGATATGCCCCTATAATTTTTAACGTTTGATTTTGAAGAATTTTTATGGAGTGGAATTGTAAAGGATTCCTTCCATATATCAGGGAACACGTTTGATTCAACGGACAAGTTAAATAATTTATTTAATGACGCACAAAGAGAATCCGCGCAGTATCTAAGAATACAACCTGGCACTCCATCAGGACCAGGCAAGTAACCAGGTTTAATAGAGTTAAATTCACTCAGGAGCGTAGACTCAGTAACTACTGGGACATATATGCAATTTGACGTTTGAACTTGAAAAGGATAAGAATTACTACTACTATACATATTCGATGAGTATACTGATTGAAAATACTCAGCAAATAGATCGGCTACTGCCTGATCAGAACTTGCTTTTGTAGCATCTAGGTATACTGAGGATGGCAAGCAAGAAGTCTTACGTTTAGAGTTAACAAATTTATAAAACTGTTTAGGGTCACGTGAAAAGTTTAGTCCACAACGATTAAGATAATTATTATAGCAAGATGTGTTAACGGAAATGAAACTAGATTTTGCTACTAAATACGAAGATAAATCTAAAGTAGTTCCCGATTTTTTTAATTTTTTATATGATCTTGTCTTTGCGTTTTTCAATTTCGATAGTTCTCTCGTAAACCAAGGTGGTTTATTATCACTTGAAGAACAAGTGAGGGGAACACAAATATCCAAATGCGAATTCAAGGTCCTATAAAATATGGCAATGGCAGTTTCTATATCACTACAAGAATAAAGGCGCGACCAATTAGTATGTTGAAGAAGATAATTTAATTTAGTAAAGTTAGTTTTACGAAAGCAACGGGTTTTTAAAGTATTTATAGATACTGAAATAGGGTTAAGAATTTCAATGGATAGTTCTAAGGTTGGATGGTAGGTATCTTCCGGAAGCACTAGAGGGGGTATTCTACTAGTATTACTGCAATCGGAGTCAGAAACAAATATTAAGTCCAACATTCTTCCACTACAGTTATGCACCCTGTTAACTTGCAATAGGCCTAACTCCAGTAGGCCATCGATAAAATCATCAGAAGTGACTGGTAATACCGCCGAAGATGTGTCATTCACAGACCATGCAACATGTGGCAGATTAAAATCACCAACCACTATCAGATTATCCATATCTGTCAAAAATGACGAAACAAGTTGCAGGGCACTCAGATGGGATGAGTAAATGTTAATATCAGATTGAGGAGGAATATAAGAGCAAGTAACATAAAGTGAACGGCCGTTTAGTAATATTTTAACACATAAAAGCTCTATGTCCGGAAGATGCTGAGAAAGAATCTGTTCAGAGGAAATACAGGAGTCAACAGCAATGAGAACACCACCCCCCTTGCAGGAAGTGCGATCGCATCTGTACAAGTTATATTTAGAAGGAAAAATGGAATAATCAGAAATATCAGGTTTTAACCAGGTTTCAGTGAGTGCAACTATTTGAGAATCAAAAGATAAGCTGTTAATATATAATTTAGCCAGTTTAGTGTTAAGGCCTCTAACATTTTGATAGGCCAAGCTAATTACTTCTGTTAGTTTTTTGCCGCCGAGGTGGAGGCAACAGGTTGGCTAACAGGCGGTGTGCTATTAATCCTTATACCATTATTGTTGTTAATTCGCCTATTTGTATACTCCTTAACGACAAGCTGCGGCGGCCAAAACTTTTCAGAGCAAATTGTCGAGAAAAGTTCAGGCGGTACACCCAACTTGAAAGAAGATATACTTCTGGCATGTTTAAATTTAAACTTTTCAACAAAAATAAGTGGGGAATCGATTTGACTCTTTACATATGCTGCAACATCATCCGATGACGTATCGGATGCCAGCCTAGAAACAAAAACAAATTTATTGAGTGGTACAACAATCAGAGGCTTGTGAGCCCCAGTTGTACCTATATTAGGATTAATAGGCACACGAGCTTCTGAACCAGAGGGCTCATGCAAAGGTTCGGAAGATAAAGTGGCTAGGTTGATGATAGGATTTCTAGCAGGGGAGTTAAATAACATTAGTGAGTTAGCATTGGAACCAATTGAAGGATTAGTGTTAGGCACTAGAAGGTGTTTGGTTGGCAGAACAGGTGGGGCAATGAGTGGATTAGGACCCGAAGTCTTTTTACGCTTCGGAGATTCGGTAATCACCTTGCCATTTTTGAAGTTAAGCTCAAGCTCGTTGAACGACGCTTGCAGATTATTAAAAGCTACATGCATAGCTTTAAAGCCAGCATGAGTCTGCCTCATGAATTTGGTCGAATCTTTAACAGCTAAATTGCAGGGCTCGCAGTACCATTTAAGGCCTGTATCTGCGATTAAGCAGTCCCTGATTTTGGCAGTAAGGCCAGCACATTTCATGTGGATCGTTTTGTCACACAATCCACACAGAATAAAATCTTGGTTGGTGGTTCCAACCATGGTTGAATTAAACATGGTTAGGTCATGAGCAACAGAAGGAGCCTGTTGATAAGACCACGCGAGTGCAAGAGAGATAGCATAATTGCTCTCTCGATATTGCTTTATCGTCTTGTTTTTGTGAGCAAAAAGAGATAGAACGATGTGTGATTTTGTTTACATTTTTCAAAACAACAACACGACTGAAAGCAGCTGCTTTTCGACTAACAACAGGCTCCTAAAATTGAGCGAGCTCTCTCTCGACCTAACCATGTATAATTCAACCATGGTTCCAACCACTTTGCAATTGGTGCTACAGCATGCAAACATTTTCAAATTGTTTTAAGGTTTTATCTGGCAACTAATATGCTAGCACAAAACAAAGTAAGGCGACGGTAAGTATAAGTAAAACGTATCACCGCAAGAGCAATATAAAACAGTAAATATCAAATGAGCGCTTAAATGAGAGAGCGTAAGCGCGTAGGCAGATAGAACCGCAAGTGCGACGGATAATAGCGGATAAGAGCGGGAGAGCTGTAAAGCGAGAGCAAAAAAACTGACAAGCTGTTTGTTGTTAGTAATCACACAGAATATGCAAATATGCAAATGTAAACATATGTATGTAAGTATGTACGTATGTTTACTTTATGTTTTCTTTATGTTGAGACAGAGCAGTCTCAGTTAAACTGCAAATTAAAGTGAGTATAAACTCGGCAAACTCTTTTATGCAAACGTAAATATATACAACACTAGTAAGTGGCCCGCTTACTTCGCTGCGCGGATAGTTTATATAAATTTTAACAATAGAAGATAGATACAAAATAAATATATTAAAAAATATTTCACAAAATATTTAAGCAAAGTATTTAATATTCTCTTTTCCACGCCACCATTGAGGTAGAGAATATTGTGGTTTCCCCAGTAGGCCTTATCCACTTATTGAATTTAATTTGCAATTATTAACAACTTTAAGAGCTTCTTTATAAACGACATTGGTTGTTTTTCCGTCAGGTGCTAATACAACTAAACTTTTTGGTGAACTGACTCTTGAGCATGCTACATAAAATTGGCCATGAGAAAAACAATCGTGTCTTAAGTTTAGTCCGGCTAATTTAAGAGTTTGTCCCTGTGATTTATTAATTGTTAAGGCAAAGCAAACTTTTAAAGGAAATTGCAATCTTTTAAATTGAATTGGCAATTCAGAATCAGAAGGTATTAATGGAATTCTCGGTATAAAAACCGTTTCCCCTATACCATTGCCAGTAAAGATAATTGCTTCGACAACATTCTTATGAAGGACTTAAACTTGCAATCTTGTACCATTGCACAGTTTTGGCGGTTTCACGTTGCGAATCAACATTACAGGTGAACCAATCTTTAAAGTTAATTTATGTTGAGGCAGGCCAGCCGGATTTAATGAATTAAGAAAATCGACGGGGTAATGAACTGCATCTTCGACTTCAGTCACAGAATCAATAGGGTTATATGTCATTTCTTCACTTTGAAATGATTTTAATAAAAACTCGTTTATTTCCAATGCATTGTCATTTCTCGCAGTCAAAATAGCACGTTCTGAAAACCATTCGAGTGATTTTTGAGAGATATTTGTAATATCCGGAAATATTTTTAGAGTTAGCTCTTCAATACTTTTCACAACATGACACAAAGTTGATGGTAAAGTTATTTTGCCATCATCCCAAAGCTGAATCTCTTTTAACTCCAGGAAAATTTGGCACATCATGCCCTCGTTTTCTTCTTTGAAATTCTTTATTGTTCCATGTAAAATTCGATGGAACTTCACAATATAGAATCGTTCTTGCAAACTCATCACGTGTGCATAGCTCAAAGAAGGCTAGCAAAGTGGTTTTGGGTGTAGTGCTTAATCTGTCAAGTAATTGTTGCGGATTATTGGGGTTAAAATATATCCGTTGACCATTTTCGAAATGAACAGCTAAGTGTGTAATAGCCGGAAAACGTTCATGTATGGGAAATGCAAGGATTCTCCATACCGCTTCTGAGCTACTTATTTAACGGCCACTTTCGTACATATTAATTTCATTACGTTGGTCTTCAAGAGTAAATGATGCTTGATCACTGCCCTTGTTAACAGTATTTAATAGACTTTACAGAACTACATTACTCAACATTTATGTGAGCTTCAAATGTTCTCAATAGAACACAGTTATAAGGCACAACCCAACGATTATCTATGCAATTACCATTTATATTAATTGCATTACCACCATCTTCTATCGCTCTTCTACGATATAGAGGGTAACTATCTTTTCCAGTCACAGTTTCTTTAAGTAATTCTCGAGGAAACCTTTTGGTACATTTTCCATTTTTCGTGCATGGCGATTTATTGTTAAATGCACCGCAAGGACCATGAATCATATTTGACTTAACAATGTTAAATAACAAAGGATCCTCATCTGCGTTTGGTATTTCGGCACAGATAATTTTATCGATTTTATCTGGTCTTATTTTATTTTCTAACCAAAGTAGAATATGTATATGTGGTAAGCCCCGCTTTTGCCATTCCACAGAGTACATGAAACATTGCACGCTTCCAAACAAAGAACCTTTTGTCAATAGTGACATTAAAGCTTTAACTTTTAAATGAAAAACTCGAGCTATAATATCGTGACGATCATGCGGTTTTTGACCCGGTAATTAAACACTTTTGATGTCATTCCATTGTGGATTGCATGTGAATGTTATGCAAAGATCTGGTCGCTCATAATGGCGAACATATGTCATAGCATCTTGAGTCTTTTCATGCATATATCATGCAGAGCTTGTAAAAGAAGACGGTAAAATTACCATCTGACCAAGTTGAGCTGCGTCAACATCTTGTTGGCCTATTGCATCTTGTAGATGTATATAGCTATCTGCTCTGAGTTTCGCTTGATTGTAGCGAATATAATTTAACCTTTCTGTTTCAATTTTAGCATACATATCAACCAAAAATTGACTATAAAGGGAACGACAATAAATTAAATGATTTATCTCGGATTGACGAATCATTATTTTATAGCTGTAAAAGCTTAACGCAGATATCATTTTTTTTGGATCCTCCCTTTTTAATAATGGATTCCATTGTGGTATATCCACTGAATAGCCATCTTCGCCATAAGGAAATAGCAAAGGGTACTGTAAGGCATCGTATGATCGATGCACCTCACTAATGCGATGTAATTTATTATTATGGCTTTCAATAATAATATCGCGCTTTGCAAATTGCTGACCAACAATAACTATAGCTACTTCGCTTAATAGAGGTGCATTGTAAAGCCCTTTGTGTGCACCAGCGGGTGTTCGATCAGCATGTATAACCAATTTATAATCTTTAGTACTTATTGGTATTTTATTGAGAGCCATTTTTAGATCTTTTACATAACGATTATGATGATGAAACATACATTGAAGATCCTTTACTACGCTACAATCAACATTTGAAATATTTTTGCAACGTAGTTGAGCTTCCTTTTCATCATCACCAAAAAAATAAATTTGAAGAAACTGCATTTCTTCATTTGGCAAAGGTCGGACACTACCAATTAAGTGATACACTTGTCCTTGGACTTTAAAGGTTGACCAACTTTCATTTATAATTTTTGTACTTCCAAAATAAGTCATTTGAAAGCAGCTGTTATACTTTCTTATACGATCAATGAAATGATCATGCTTGGGATGTCCCCCAATTATTAAGCTCTTAAGTGGATCAGGCAAACTTTCATTTTGTGAAAGCTTAACTTTTTTTGCCTTGTAACAGATACCCAGGGGTCATTTTTCCATTTTAAAGCATTACAATGTTTGTATATAAAATTCATACTACCAAGTTGAGTAACTTTATCTGACTTGTAAGTTATTTCAAAATCTTAGCTTAAGCCAGACATGGCTTTAACACTCCATGCACGCAAACGCCTTTCTTGACGTGCATTAGGATTATTAGCCTGATGTCTTCTCACTGCAACTCTATGAGCTTCAGAATTATTAACCTGAAATCTTTTTGATGCTTCTATGCGCTTACCCCTATTGATGTATTAGAATGAAGTCAAGAAAAACTCACTTCTGCAAGTCATTTTAATACACGGGTTCAGGGTATCTTTTAGTCGGGATTTCTCGACTAAAACCTTCTTACTTGTTTTCAGATTCGCTCGCGCATCGCTCTTCATGTTTGGCGCTAGATGACAAATTATTTTTAAATCGCGCCTTCGTTGTTGGCTATTTCGGCTAATTCTCTTATCTATGCGCGCGCTCTGCAAGTCAAACAAAGAGCGTAGTATCGCTACCTTCTTCACACGCACTGAATCAATGCAAAACATATCTAAGAGGCTGCAGTTAAGTGAATTGTATATTGCCTTTAGCTTTAATTTAGAGTGTGTGCGGAGGAGCTAGGGTTATTAAACTTTATGATTGACATGCAAAGCGCGCACATAAAATAGAGAGTGAACGTAAATGAGCAACAACAAAGGCGCATGATCGGAGCGAGATTTCAAATTATCTGATTATCATAAGAGCAACACACGCGCTTATGTGAACGCCCTTTGCTTATTCAAAATTGTATATCAATAATATATCAATAAATGTTAGTGTGTTACGTTTTGTCTAAGTTATATAAGCAGCAAGTAGGCGAATCCACCCCCAAAACATATTCTGGTGTGGGAAATTTTTCTAGACGCACCAAGTTTTGTTATGTTGTAGTTTGTGTTTTTTTAAAATCAATGACACCAACAAAAAAAAACAATGCGGGCCCAACAACAACACTTACAACAACAACAAACGCTACTTGGGTCGTAAATCAATTGTCAAAGGCACACAAATTTGAAAAAAAGAATATGCACTGTGCGAAGTGATTCATGTACATAAAATTATGAAAATTATTTTCAAGCGCATTGTTCACTTAATTGTGTATGCACATATTCATTAAGAAGCAGAAATCCGTTTCGTTTTTGCAAGTGTCGAACCTTTTTTTATGACTTTGCTTGTGCGACGCGAAGGCGTCACTGCGCATTTGTTTTGTTTTTGTATTCTCGCTCGCGATCAAACCCTCAGCTTGTGCGACAATCAGGCGACAGTAGTGGAATGGGTACTTGTTGTAATTGTAATTTGTTTTTTAAAATGGGTAAAAAGTGCTCCAAATCGTATGGGAGGTACTTGAAGGAGTTGTCCAAATAAAAATTCCTTTCTTAGTGCTCACTTTCAACCTGCATAAAATATTGTGTGAAAATTTCAGCCTTGTAGCTCTTTTCGTTTAGGCTGTGGCAATGTCAACAATCACTTAGGACAAACTCTTTTATATATATAGATATATTTGCAATCACTGCTAAAACTATTTACCAGATTAAACAGAGTAAAAACACCGTTCACAAACACAAGAGAACAATAAATAATCAAGAGCACGCAAAAACACGACCGTCACCAACGAAAGACAAGTTATTATTTGATTATACAAGCATACAACGTTTCTGGCACTCACGGGAAAAGGTCTTTAAAAGTGCATACTAATTTTTACAATGTGCTATTAGGTAATAGTTCATAGACCCATTGAATCTATCCTCCAAAAGAAGAGCTGAGGGCGGCTATTCAAGTTCAGAAGAAGCGTTTTTTTAAAAATATATGCGTTGGGAAAAAAATTTGCCAACTTCACTAGAAGTGTAAATATGTTTTAAAGTAAAGAAAAGAAATGTTTTGTGAATTAAAAAAAGTTGTTGAAATGAAAAAGAATTTTTTTTTAATCTATATTCTTATTTATTTTCAGCCCAAAAAAATAGTGCACAACCTATTATTTTGAGTCAAAACTAAAACTAATTGCAATATTGTTATTTAAGTAGTCAATTTGCAACTAGTTCTAGTTTTGACCCAAAGTAGTCAGTTGGCAACTAGTTCTAGTTTTGACCCAAAGTAGTCAGTTGGCAACTAGTTCTAGTTTTGACCCAAAGTAGTCAGTTGGCAACTAGCTCTAATTTTTCCCAATAGAACTAGTTCAGAACTAGTTCAAGGTAATGCTAAGCAGAACTAGTTGCCCTCCTAGGACATCCCCATGTAAAAGTAAACAGTTGTTAGCATTGAAAAGCAATCGAGCGAGAACCAGTCATTTCCACTTTGCAACTAGTTCTAAACTAGTACTGAACTAGTTGCCAATACTGGCGGGTATGGTCTGCGCGTGCACGCAATATGAAACCTCTTGAGAAGGCCAAGCTAGCGCGGATCGTTGACCGACGGAAAACGCTGCGCTTGCACTTTAGTCAATCGCTCTCCCTCTCTTTGTAGCTGTTAACCGATAACAGCATAAGTTTATAAAACTGTTAAACATAGTCTAAGAATATTTTTATTTCAATAAAGACATTGATAAATATTAATCAAACAGCACTGACATGCTTATTAAGATTGCTTAACTAATCATTTAATCATTGGATAAGGTCGATAGTAAAAACGCATTTTTTCGCAGGATGTTTTTCTATCAGTCGCCAGCAGGGTTCCTTTAAAGGCACCAAAGTTTTTGTTTGGGAGCTTAACCGTTTTTGTGCTAAGCAAGTTTTTCTTATTCATAACTTTCTGATTTAATTAAATTTCCTAAACACGAATAAATGAATACTAATATTTTGTTAATGACACCGAAGTGTTTTAATAATTATTCAACTCGTGCGCAGCAGTTTTGCGCCGCGAACGGTTAAAGTTGGGTTAGCTTTCCACATTCAGTGTTTTGTACCAAATGTTTAACTGCTTGTTCTTATTCCTACTTTCCTGCATTGGTGAATTCACGTTTGGCGTCTTTTAACCTTTGCCATGCCACTCTCAACGTAACTGCTGCTTTTTGAGAACTAGTTCGTCATTCTGTAAATTTGTCTTCTTTTGGTTGCATGGTGCTTTGCTGTTTGTTGTGTTGAAATGCGAGCTGCAGCGACGAAAAAGGACTTAAGTGAGTTTACAAAACCATCAATGTCAGCTTCAACTTTGAGATGAAAATAAAGCTCAATGTGTATACATACCCTTATATATATATATTTTTTTTTTTAATACCCTTCACACATGTGAAACAGGGTATATTGAGTTTGTCATGAATCTGTAACGCCTTAAAGGAATGATGGGAGACCCCATAAACTTTATATCAAAATATCAGGACGAGCTCAGTAATTGATTTCCGCGTGTCTGTCCGTCCGTCTGTCTGTTTCATCACGATTTCCGGCCAAACTGCTGAACCGATCTTGATGAAACTTTTACAGATTGCTTAGATCATGTCGGGTTTGTTCACTATGAAATCCCGCTCGGAGCATTCTACGACATAGCCACCATACAAATTGACCATATCGTACTATCAATTGTTGTTGCTGTCGTGCACTTTCAAGTACCTACATATAGCTCATTTGCTTCAAAAGTGGTATATGGCAAAAAATTTTCACATTGTTGTTGTTGTCGCACACGAACAAGTAAAAACAAGTGGAAACGTTGCAGTCGGACGCAACCGACTGCGGTATACTCGATACCAGTATTAAAACCGGTAAAAAGAGGTACGGATGCGGCAGGGTACGCTGCCTTAAAGATTCTCTGATGTAGATGGGGATGCCACCAGCTGTCTTCGTTGCAAATTTGGTGACTCTAGCTGAAAGTTTGTAAAATGTAGGGAAAGGAGGCTGGGGGCGGTATGGGTGGGCGTGGCATCAAAATTTTTTATGCAGTGTTTGGGGGGTCATCATCACCTATCTTGCACCAAATTAGGTGACTCTAGCTCAAAAACTGTGGGAGATATAGGCTTTTCTGATTTCAAAATGCGGGGGAGCTGGGGGCGGAATGGGTGGGCTTGGCTCCAAAACTTTGATGCAGATTTTTGGGGGTCGTTGCCAGCTATCTTCCTACAAAATTTGGTGGCTCTAGCTCCACAAGTCTGGAAGATACACGCATTCCCGTGTTTGACGAAGCGTTGGGGCAAATGGGGGTGGCTAAGGCGGTATTGGTGGGCGTGGCATCCAATCTTTTGATGCAGTTTTTGGGGGGTCATCATCACCTATCTTGCAACAAATTTGGTGACTCTAGCTCAAAATCTGTGGGAGATATAGGCTTTTCTGATTTCAAAATGCGGGGGGGCTGGGGGTGGAATGGGTGGGCGTGGCTCAAAATTTTTGAATCAGTTTTTTTGGGGTTGCTAGTAGCTATCTTCTCACCAAATTTGGAAATTTTAGCTTTAAGGATGTGCGAAATATGTGGATTTATCGGTTTTGAGTTATCGAATTTATCGATTTGCCAGCCCCCCAGTTATCGTAGAACCCCCATCTTGACACTTTAATTTACTATCCCATAGATAAAGAGAATTGGAGGGTTTCAAGTCTCTAGCTTGAAGGGTGTGGAAAAAAGTTGCGTTCATACAGACGGACAGACACCATGACGGACCTTGCACAAACTCAATATATATTTTTGTGTGCAAGGTCAATAAACGGCGAGCAATAAGAAGTGCTGGCCTCCGCTAACTTTTCAGGGGACGGAGTGGCGCCAAAACCTGACGTTCAAGAAAGGGTTGAATATTGGGCCAAGTGTTGCCTTAGAAAGATAATTTCCTGTGAAGTAAACGCTCATCACATAGCGTGGGATGGCACAAACATAAACTCTCTTCGAGATTACATCAGTAGTATGAACTGTAGTATACCCCTTTCGTTAATGCAATAAGGGAGGAAGTTTTAGATCTCACCATATGCAGTTATAGTTTGCTGTCCGGTCAAAGGAATGTAGCCTGTTGGAATGAATCTCTAGAGCTTCTACAAAAGACAGCAAGAAAAATTTTGAATAAGGGCCAAGAAGAAAAGCTTATGGCACGTTTACAGGACCGTATTAACAACATTAAACAATCTTAAAGGGCAACCTGGACAAATAAGGCTTTGGAAGTTCAACAAATAGCACTAGCAGCCTTCAAAAGCATATCTGGTGCTTTTGACAACACGTCACATGAGGCGATAGGAAACGCACTCAACAGAAAAGGCGTATCGAGACCTGGATTTCAGAAATGCTGAATTCCAGTGTCATTTCGCTACACCTAGGTGGATCACCGATGTCTATTAGGGCCACCAGAGGACGGTCTCAAGGGGCACTACTCTCTCCTCTGCTGTGGACCCTAGATATGGATTAACTTCCTAACATGTTAAACGACTTGGGTTGTGCCACCGAAGGTTACGCTGATGACATCATTTCATGTATTACGGGCTGGAATAAAGACACTATTTCGGCTCGCATGCATGGATCTAGCTCAAACATTATGACAGATACACGCATTCCCGACCTTAACGCAGTTTGTTGGGGATTGTCTTCCTACCAAATTTGGTGACTCTAGCTCCACTACTCTGGAAGATACACGCATTCCCGTTTTCTACGAAGAGTTAGGGCAGCTGGGTCGGCTAGGCTAGTACTGTTGGGCGTGGCATCCAAACTTTTGATGCAGTTTTTGGGTGGTCATCATCGCCAATCTTGGCACTAAATTTGGTGGCTACAGCTCAAAATCTGTGGGAGATATAGGCTTTTTTGACTTTAAAATGCGGGGGGGCTGGGGGCGGAATGGGTGGGCGTGGCTCCAAAAATTGTTGATGCAGTTTTTTTGGGGTTGCTAGTTGCTATCTTCTAACCAAATTTCTAGCTGTAAGGATGTGCGAAATAGGTGGATGCATCGATTTTGAGTTATTGAATTTATCGATTTGCTAGCCCCCCAGTTATCGAAGAACCACAATCTTGACACTTTATCTGTCTCGGCCATAGATAACAGAGGTCTGCATGGCTGCACTCACTACATACGACAAATTGAATGAATTCGAATTGAATTGAGTTGAGTGAGTTCGAAGCACACAACGAAACGAATGAATATCAACATCGGTGCGTGTTGCTTCATTCCATACGGCACTCAGTAAAAGTGAAATAGAATAAATGAACCGTTAAACGGAATGTACAATTTGGCAAAGCCGAAGACACTCGAGTTATTCGAGTTACTCGAGTTGTAGTGTTCTGCTTTCATTTCGAGAGAAGCACGCTGTCAACAAAAATGGACGGGGGAAAAAAAGCGGACGAGATTGTATGTTGTTTATGTTATGTTTTTATTGCTCTTGTTTTTATGTATACATGTAATATATGTATTTTGGTTTATAACTTGTTATGTTTGTAGTGTTTTAGCTTAGATTAATCTTCTTACCAAATTTGGTAGTTCTAGCTGTAAGGATGTGCGAAATATGTGGATGTATCGGTTTTGAGTTATCGAATTTATCGATTTGCCAGCCCCCCAGTTATCGTAGAACCCCAATCTTGACACTTTAATTTACTATCCCATAGATAAAGAGAATAGAAAAGTTTCAAGGCTCTAGCTCGAAGGGTGTGGAAAAAAGTTGCGAACATACAGACGTACAGACGGACGGACACCATGACGGACATTGCACAAACCCAATATACTCTGTAAATTTGTTAGCGAGTATAAATATCGATCTTTTTTGCTTTATCTAATCGTAACCACTAACTACTAATCTTACGCTGGTCTGATTGGGTTTATCTGGGTTTTCCCCAATCCACTCAACAAATGTTTGACTAGTAAATTTTTTTATTCAATTTCCCAGAGCGTTAACGTTAACTTTTAAATTTTTTACCTAAACTTATTTCCAGATTTATATATAATTCTATATTTTACTTAATTTAAATAGTTTAACTATTTTTTAATGTAAATTAATTTGGATTTTATTTTAATGTCAGCTGTTCTTAGCTGAAAATAATAAAACAAATAAATAAATAATCCAAAAGCTGTTAGAATCAAACATTATACGACCCAGTTGATCCGCCTTTGCGAGCCCAATACTACCTGTGCGAAAAAAATGAATATCAACATCGGTGCGTGTTGTTTCATTCCATACGGCACTCAGTTAAAATGAATTAGAATAAATGAAGCGTAAAACGGAATGACAATTTGGCAAAGCCGAAGACATTCGAGTTACTCGAGTTGTAGTGTTCTGCTTTCATTTCGTTCGAGTCGAGGGAAGAACGCGGTCAACAAAAATGGACGGGGGAAAAAAGCGGACGATATTGTATGTTGTTTATGTTTTGTTTTATGTATACATATAATGTATATGTATTTTGGTTTATAACTTGTTTTGTTTGTAATGTTTTAGCTTAGATAAAAAGCTGTGTATTTGTGACCTGTCTTTAAGTGTTTTCTGTGTGATTTTTTTCAGATTTAATTTAATATGCTTAAAATATATAGGTTTCGAAAAGCGCACTGGGTGAAAAGGAGAATATTTCAGATCATATTAAGGAGATGTTGCTTAATTGAAAAGAGAGGCCGAAGCGAAGTGTGGCCATTTTTCTCTAAAATAAAAAACGAAAATGGAGAGGAGTTGGCTGAGCTTGTAGCCTGTAAGATGTGTTTTGTTGTTTATAAGTTTGCAGGAAGTACATCTAACCTAGTGAAGCACAAATGTTATTTAGAGAGTGCCACTAAGTTTTGCAAAGCCCCTATTGATGTGAATTTAGCAACAAAACAGGAGTGTGTAGCTGTTGTTACCGAATGGGTCACTAAGAACTGTCGTCCATTCAAAATTATCGACGACTACGGCTTTCAAAATTTGGCATCATTTTTAATCAATGTTGGAGCAAAGTTTGGTGCTAGTATCGACGTTGATAAACTATTACCACATCCAACCACAGTTTCGCGAAACATAACTACGATTTATGAGTCGCATTTTGGCCCAATAAAAGCAGAAATTCAAAAACATAAAGCCTTCGGAAATGCCATCACAAGCGACATATGGACGGATAATTTTTTAAAGTCGTCGTATTTGTCCTGTACTGTGCACTACATAAAAGAAAGAGTTCTGTTTGAACGTCTAATGGCCATGAAATCCATGAAAGAAAAGTCCTGCGCAGGTTTGTAATTTATATCTACAAGTGCACAATTAGAATTTAAAGGTATTTTCTATAACTAGGTATAAATATTCGGGCAAAAATAGATGACATATTGGGGGACTTCGGAAGTAATCTTGAAGAGGACAGTCCCATCATTGTAACAGATCGTGGGTCCAATATGATCAAAGCCTTCAGCGATTTTGAGAAAATACATTGCATTAACCATCTGATAAACAACGCTGTTGGAAATTCTATAGATGCTGTTCCAGAGATGGGGATTATAGTCACCATATGTACCAAGCTTGTGAAATATTTTAAAAAGTCAGGGCTGAACTCTTCTTTAGGATTTTCTTTAAAAAGCTTTTGCCCCACTCGCTGGAATACAGTGTACTATTTGCTAAAATCAGTAGAAATTAATTGGATTGAGTTAAACACTAAGCTCAAAGATAAAAACCAGACATCCAGAATTGAAGGCACTAATATAAATCATTTAAGTTCCATTGTTCGCCTATTAGAAGTTTTTGAAAATGTTAAAAAAAACTTGATTCAAGCAAACGTCCGACTATTCATTTAGTTTTGCCGAATATAAATAAATAAAAAAATTCATGTCTGTCCGAATGCAATGATATTGATATTATCCAATCGCTAAAGCGAACACTACAATCAGAAATATTATCTACAATAATTCCAAATTTGACAATATATCACAACATAGCTATATTTCTTTTCCCACCCACCAACAAACTCATTCAATTTTCACCCTATGAAAGGGAATCTGTAATAAATGAGTGCAAAAATATTATGAAAAATTTTGTTAAAGACATTGTTTGTAACATCGCAGAAGCCCCTTCAGCTAATGATGAATTCGCAGAATATATAGATGTCAACCAAGTTGACACAAATAAAGATCAAGTTGAGCAGGAAATTGCAGGGTATTCATATATTAACGTCACATACACAGCAAATTTTGATGCTTTGGCTTGGTGGAATATGCACCAGAACTTTTTTCCTCTTTTGCACAGAACATCATGCAAAATATTCTGCATCCCAGCGAGCAGCGCGGCTTCGGAGCGAACCTTTTCAAACGCTAGAAATCTAATTACTGAACAGCGTTGTCTAATAGCCACAAATCCAGACAACATAAACAAAATTATGTTTTTACACGCAAATATAAATAAAATATAAATATAACATAAACATATGTACATATATTGTAATAAGCTTAATAAAATCAAATTACATTGACTTTCGTTGTTTCCATTCTTTTATTTTCTTACGCATGAAAACAAAACAACAACAAGCCGGCGTGGCATTCGAATGAACTCGAAACGCAAACTCTTATTATCACGCGGCCGAGTCTGGCGCGAGCACGCTCATTCACTCAAATTTGTTCGGTCTTGCATTCAAATTCACTCAACTCATTTTGCGCATTGTTCATTCGAACATGTTATTTTTGCCATTCATGCAGACCTCTAATAGATAATGATATTTGGAAAATTTCAAGTCTCTAGCTTGAAGGGTGTAGAAAAAAGTTGCATTCATACAGATGTCCATCAGACACCATGACGGACATTGCACAAACCCAATATACTCTTTACATTCGGTAACGAGTATAAAAAATATTAAAAACTTTCACGTATAAGTATTTTTATGTTTTGGTATTGGCACTTGCTAAGTCATAAGCGGATTTTGGGCTCTTTGCAAATAAGAACATTACGCTAAATTTTTTGGACGAGACGATGGTGATACGGGGAATGGTTAACAAATGATTATATGATTTGCTGTTAAAATGCATTCGTGCAAGATTTTACTATTTAAAATAGTAATATTGGTCATTATAGTAATTTTCGATTGAATGTATTAAACTCAAAGAACAAAATGATTTTAAAATTACCTGCTCCACCCATAGATTGGTTGTCATAATCTGATTTTTGAGATTCTAAAATAACAGAAAAAAATCGTATATTAGAATAAGTTACATTAGAAAAGGATTTTTTTATTTTGTAAATTAAAAATATATACTTAACAATAATCTAACGGTTTATGCGTCTGATCATTTATTATACCCTTAACCCATAAAATGGGTAAATAAAGGTATAATGGTTTTGTTGAAAAGTATGTAACAGGCAGAAGGAAGCATCTCCAACCCCATAAAGTATATATATTCTTGATCAGCATCAACAGCCGAGACGATATAGCCATGTCCGTCTGTCCGTCTGTCCGTCTGTCTGTCTGTCTGTCTGTCTGTCTGTCTGTATGAACGCGTGGATCTCAGAGACTACAAGAGCTAGAGACTTCAGATATTGTATATAAGTTTTCCTTTACCATGAGCAGAACAAGTTTGCTTCAAATTATCGATAACTATTCTGGTTTCCGATATACATATGGATAACATCGATAACAAAAACATATCGAATTTGGAAAATCTAAAAATTAGGTTTGAAGTAATGGGTAACGATAGAACTTTTCTGAAAATTTAGATATCGAGCTTAATCGATTGAAGCTAAGTCAGTATACCAAAGTTTTATATAAATTTAATTTTGTAACAGGCGTACTTGCTAAGTTTGTTGTTAAATATAATAGTTTCTTTATTGCTTTCTTATTTTATGTATGACCGGTGTCACCGCGTGTTACTTAGCAATTGACCCCGTCTTTTGTCTCTTAATGTTAAAAGTAAGTTTCTGTTAACCTTCTTTACATTGTTGCACTTAACATCTATATCGATCATCTTATATGATAATACATTGTTGCATTTAACATCTATATCGATCATCTTATATGATAATACATCGTTGCACTTAACAACTATACATCGATAACAACATCTGTGTATACTTCCTACTACAACTCGGCCATCCTGACTTATGGATCTCCTGATCCCATGTTGTCTAAATTGAGTTTTTATCATATTATATATCTTATCAATAACTTACAACATAATAACTTAATTAGTATAACATTGGTCTATTGCACAGATTTAACATGTTACTTTACACGATTTTCTCTTATTTATTTCTTTTTATCCAATGCCTTATGTTCTGCGCACTCCAAACGCCCTGATACGGATTTCGACCTAATTGAAATCCTTCAATATCTTTTATCAAAAATCTATCATTTTTTAATATTTTGTCTACAACGTAAGGCCCTTTATTTCTTGGTATTAATTTTCTACTCACTCCAACTGTACTATCAAAATTCTTAACCATTATAAAATCCCCAACTTTATATTTGTTTGGTTTCTTTTTATTCTTATCATAACACCTCTCATTATTATACTGCGCTTTTTTCTGATTTTCTTCCGCTTCTTTCCTAATTTCTTCTAAGTTTCTATTATCCTCTGTTTCGTCTTCCTCTTCCAACCTTTCTCTTAGTTCATCCACCATTTCTCCCTTTTGTTCTTTTCCAAACAACATTACACTTGGACTCTGCTTAATACTTCTATGAATTGTATTGTTAATCGAATATTCCACTTGCTGTACTGTTAAATCCCAATGGAGACCTCTTTCTGCATCTGTTAATTTTGCAATCATCGGCCCTAATATTCTATTTATTCTTTCTACTTGCCCATTCGCTTGCGGTGATCCTGTCGCTATTAGTATATGCTTAACATTTAATTTTTCTAAAAATTCCTCAAACTCATTTGCTGTATAACAGCTACCTCTATCTGATATTATGCACTTTGGTCTACTGTACGCTCTAAAATAATCTTCCAGTGCCTTTATGACTTCCCTTGTTGATGTTGTCTTTGTTGTATATAGTCTTACAAATTTCGTAAATCCATCGACTATCACTAAAATATGCTTATTTGCTCTCCCTGCCGCTACTGGTCCATAATGATCAATGTGTATTAACTCAAACGGCTTATCACCTTTTGGTATGCTGTTTAAAAATCCTTCTTTTTTTCCCGATTTCGGTGAAAAAGCAACACACTTTAGACAGTTTTCAATATGATTGCTGCATTTTGCTTTAATATTACTAAACCAATAGCTTTTTGTAATACTATCCATCATTTTGTCTCTTCCTATATGCCCTAGCTCATTATGATATTTATGCATTACGTGACCTTCCATGTCTTCCGGCACATAAAACAAGAGTCTTCCATCCCCTGATTTTCTATATACAATCCCGTTTCTCATTTCAAACCATTTGTGTTCACTTTTCTCTAGCATATTTTTAATATTTTTTATTTTCGTATCTTTGGCTTGAAAAATGACTAAATTATCTTCGAAACTATTTGTTTCTATAATCATAATGTTCGTACTTCTACTTAACGCATCCACATGTTTCATTCTGTCACCCGCTCTATGTATTAACTCATATTCATAATTTTGCATTTCCAGCGCCCATCGAGCGATTCTGGGATTTAAATCAACTTTGTTTAGTGTAAGCGCTAACGAATTACAGTCCGTCATAATCTTAAACTTTCTTCCTTGTAAATATATCCTAAACCTCCTCAACGCATATATAATCGCCAATGCTTCGAGTTCAAAGCTATGATATTTTGACTCCGATTCCGATGTTCTTTTTGAAAAATAAAATATAGGATGTAGCTTGCCATCTTGTTTCTTCTGCATTAACACTGCACCGAACCCAATTGAACTAGCATCACAATGTAATTCAACTTCATCTTTGTGATCATAAATTGCTATAACCGGTGACTGCATGAGTTTTTCTTTCATCATTGCAAAACATTCCAATTCCTTTTCCCTAAATACAAATTTCTTGTTTATCCTTCTTTAACAAATCATATAACGGCTTAGCTATTACTGAAAAGTCTTTTATAAACCTTCTAAAATAAGAGCATAATCCCAAAAATCTCTGCACTGTCTGTGTTTTGTCCGGTATTGGAAAATTTTTCACTGCTTCTAACCCTTTATCGTCCGCTCTAATTCCTTCACTTGTAATTAAAAACCCTAAATATTTAATACTATCCTGCATAAATTCACATTTGTCCAACCGTAGCTCTAACTTATTTTGAACTAATCTCTTAAATACCTCATTTAATGTCTTTATATGATCTTCCATATTTGCACTTGCTACCATAATATCATCCATGTAAACAACCACTTTGTCTTCTCTTATTAAATCAGCAAATATTTTATTAATAAACCTTTGAAAAACTGCTGGTGAGTTTTTTAATCCCATTGGCATCTTCATAAACTCAAACTGACCTAAAGGTGTCACGAATGATGTATACTTAATAGATTCCTCATTTACTTTCACGTGAAAGTATCCATTTTTTAGGTCAAGTTTTGAAAACACTACCTTATTAACTAATTTATCTAACAAATCGTCTATAAGCGGTAACGGATAGTTATCTTTGACCAATGTCTTATTCAACTTTCTATAATCAATGCATAGTCGCAAATCTCCCGTTTTCTTTTTAACTAATACTATCGGTGAAGCATATTCTGAATCGCTTTGTCTTACAATTCCTAATTCCAAATACTCATCTAATATTTTTTGTAATTTTTCCTTTTCTGTGTATGAAAGTCTCCTAGGTGAACAGCTAAACGCTTTTGACTTTTCCAAATTTATTTTCATCTCACACCTTACTTCTGGCTCACTTGGCCTTTCTGATTCAACATACGTTTCTTTGAACATTTTATCAAATTTTAACCTAGTTCTGTGATCCACATGTTTCCCACAACTATATTCAATTTCTTCATCTACCACATTAATGCATAACATTTCCTTCTCAAAACTTTCTTCCTGTTCCTTTCCGTAGTTACACTGATTTTTGTCTAATTCTTTCTCTAATTCATTTTTCATAACACTATCTTCTTTACTTAACACCTTACTCATAACACTATTCTCATTATCTAACATACTATTCATAACACCATCCTTATCTATACTTACATTACCTTTACATAATCCCTTATCCATAACTAAATCTTTATCTAAATCTTCACTTATAACACAAACATCTCCAACTAACACATTATTCTTCACTGAATCTATATTTATACTATTTTCCTTAAAACCAGCATTTATCAGATTATTTTGCATCACCTGTTTAATATTCCTGTTCGTTTTTACTATTTGTTCAACGCATTCATTCTTCTTAGAATTTCCCGTCACAACCGAATCCAGAACAGATGTATCAATGCCCAAACCACAGGCATTCATAAAGTCCCGCCCAACAACCACATTATGACTCATAGACTCTTCCGCAACTACGATTAACTCAAAATAAATTTTTATTGTTTTTTTCATTATATAACAAACTATTTTTCCATATACTTCAAGCCGGCTCTTGTTTATGCCGTAATAGGATTTTAATACTGGATGTTTAACAATATTTCCAGGAACAAACGACTTCTTAATAAACGACACTGCGCTGCCCGAGTCTATGAGGCATTCTGTAACTAACCATACTTTAGGATTTGTTTGAAAAAATATTTTAAAATACCTTACAAATTTATTCGTAACCTCTCCATCCTGCTCTGTGCATTGTGCGATGAAATGCCCCTTTTGGCCACACTTGTAGCAAGTTCCTGGCTCGCGCTTTGGTTTCCGGCAATCTCTGGCCCAATGTCCTTTGATGTTGCAGTTGTAGCATCTCGTCTCCTTATCCTTCTGTAGCGTCGTTTTCTCTTTCTCCTCTTTGTTTGCCACTTCCTTGTTCGGCAAACTGATTTTTGAAAATGCCTTCAACATGTTTTCTGGATAAATAAAACACTGTATCCGTGCTTGATCGCGCATGTTCTTCATCGGAATTCCTTCAATCAATTGTTCCAACAACTCTTCCTCATCGATGCTAATTTTCTGGGCCAACGAAATTTTTTCTTCGTAATAGGCGGCAAACTTTTCATTGCCTTGCCACACACGTTGTTGAAACTTGCGCCTTAACTCCGATTTTGGTTCATTACTCCCGAACACGTCGATCAGCTGCTTACACAACTCATCCACCGGCTCCAAAATGCGCGTTGAGTTCATCTGCAGCCAGCGCTGTGCATTTCCTCTCAACTTTGTTGTCAGTAGCATGCGCATACTCTCTTCATTAAGGCTATAAATTTTCCCGATGTTTTTTAACTGCACCACCCAGTTGTGAATGTTTGCATCTCCATTGAACTCTATAATTGCTTCCTTTGCAAATGTTAGCAATTTCGTTGAAAATCTGTTCTCACTCCACAACAGCTGATTGTTTTCACCATTTGCGCCGCTCGCGTTGTCAATTCCAGTATTATTGACGTTGCCACCGCATGTGTTGATCGCGCTGCCAACTCCTTCGTTAACGGCGTTGCCATTACTCGCGTTAATCGCGCTGCCAACTCCTTCATTAATGGCGTTGCCATTGCTCTCATTGATAGCGCTGCCAACTCCTTCATTAATGGCGTTGCCATTGCTCGCATTAATAGCGTTGCCACTGACGCCACCGCTGCCACCAATACTCGTGTTGTTCCCGCCATTTTTCATTCGTAGCTCGCTGATGATTCTTTTGCTAATGTTGTTTTCCCTCCTTAGCTCCTCAATCACGCGCAGTAGCGTATCCTCATTGTGCTGTTGCTGTCCCACTTCGATGCTGCCTCTGCTACTGCCACTGCCACTGCCTTCGTCGTCCAAATCGCCGCCGCCACCTGCATTGTCATTGTTTTCCACGACGGACAAACTTACAGGCTCCTCCGCTGCGTCATTACGCTCCTCGTTTCCCATGTCCGGTGCCCTTCCTCGTACTTCGATCGCAACATTGTTGAGTCTGGCTAATAATTCCGCTTTAGTGCCCGATGTTGGCAATTCTAATGCCGCCAGCCACTTCTTCAACTGTACCACCTTGTACTTGTTTGCGTCCATTTCACTCATTGTCGATCCCACTTCTGATTTTTGTAACAGGCGTACTTGCTAAGTTTGTTGTTAAATATAATAGTTTCTTTATTGCTTTCTTATTTTATGTATGACCGGTGTCACCGCGTGTTACTTAGCAATTGACCCCGTCTTTTGTCTCTTAATGTTAAAAGTAAGTTTCTGTTAACCTTCTTTACATTGTTGCACTTAACATCTATATCGATCATCTTATATGATAATACATTGTTGCATTTAACATCTATATCGATCATCTTATATGATAATACATCGTTGCACTTAACAACTATACATCGATAACAACATCTGTGTATACTTCCTACTACAATTTATTTATTGCAACTGGGTTCAGGGTATCTTCTAGTCGGGCTCTCCCGACTGGAGCCATCTTACTTGTTTTATTTTGTGTATTTAAAAGTTGCTCCCATTAACTAACAACTGAAAAGAATAAGAAGTTTAGGAGAGTTTTTAGTCCAAATCTGTAGTTTATACTAGAAACTTTCTAGAGTAAAACGGACATGGCAATATCAACTGGGCTGATCTAAAATTTTAGACCTTACACAGGGCTGCCCTAAATTGGCAAGCAAAGAGACGCATTGCGAGGAGGAATCTTCGACCACAGACGTGTCGGACGCACCGTTTGTGGAAAACCTAAAAAAAGAGAGGTGAATAATTCGTTGGCGCAGGTTGCGATGATAGACGCAGAGCGCAGGCAGTTTCGCGAGAAGCGACTGCTGCTGTAAGAGAAGCAGTTTTTGTGGGCGAAAGAAGAAAGGAAGCTTGCTTTCGAGGAGCTTAAAATACAAAATGATTTTTAGCTCAAACAACAGGAGCTGGAAAGTAAGGAGCTTATGCAAAAGCTTGAGCTTGAACTAAAATATAAGGATAATATATAAATAAACATATAAAAATACTCATTAAATGGTGTTCTAATTAAACATCAAATTGTATAAAAATTGCATTTTCGTGTCTGCCGCCACGCAGCTAACACCGTTAGACTCTGCATCAATTTGTCCAACAGAGTTTCCATCCACTTCTCCCTGTACATTTTCTGCTTCATTTACCTGCAATAAAATATTGTGCAGCACACTTAAACCCAATTGCACACGAAATGCTGGCGTCTCACTCAATATTGGCTGTGCCTGTCCAGCTCCATGATCCGGGAGTTACTGCAAAAGGGAGGTTACCACGGAAGTCAACTGGGGGTATGCAGAGTCCCCTGCAATCCACTGCTCTCCCGACAAATACCGCTCGGGGTGCTTACCGATCGAGCAATTCTTTAACACTTTTGCATCGTGGTAGCTTCCCGGACTACCAACAACGGCATTTCGAATGCGCAGCTTGTCGTCGCATACAACCTGCAGCTAAATGGAATACATGCGCTGGCGAGAAAAATAAATATCATGCATTTTGGCCGGCTTCTTCTTCTTATCTCGCTGCCATCAATGTAGCCCAAAAGTGCGCTCCACAATCTGCTGGCGCTGGGCTACATAAGGCCAATTCAGATATCTGGGCATCAGTCCCAAAATTGCAAAGAATACCCTATCAGTAATGTTGGCCAAAACTCCACCGTTACATACACCAAAGACTGTGCATATCTTTCTTATGCTATGTTTTTCACTACAGTGAGTTTGTTATCGATATCGTCATCGACGCAATAACTCAGAATTGGTGTTTACATTGGCTCAAAAGTGAGTTATTGCGTTAAGCGTCAACCGCTGTGTTTTGCTTAGAGTTTGTAAAAACCGAAAAATTTAATTAAACAAATTTAAAAAGTAATGAGCACTAACAAATTATGTCTGATTTTATCTGCGATGGAGCAAAACAATGCAATGGTGATTAGAGCAATGAATGAACCAGGCGTGTGGTGGAGAATGCGTTTGGACATCTAAATGCACACCAAAATGATCAGCCAGAGTTTGAGGTTTGGCTTGGCAATATGAATCCAAGTTCTGAAACAATTAGGCAAGCCCTAGCAATAAATTTCCTCAACAATAATTCCATTTAAGTAAATAAATTCAAATTATAAAAAAATATAATTTATTTTTATGTATCACTGGCCCTCATTATTTCTAGCATTTCTTTTTGAAAATGTTCAGCTCGTTCTGCCATACGCTCCATGACCACCAACTTGCGCTCCTCTATTTCTATGAGCTTGTCAATTTTGGCTACTCGTCGTCGCTTTTTATGTGAAGGCGTCTCTCTTGTTATTCAGTGATAATTTATATTTTTTCAGTTGTGTAGTTGTATGTGGTTTTTACACTAGCACCAGTGGTGACAATTCAAAAATGTAACCGATTATATACTTAAATGGGCAGCACTTTTGAGTAAACCGAATGTATATCGAGTACAAGCAACTGCATCCAAACTTAACTCAACTTTTTGTCACCACTACTTTTTATATGGGAAAAAAGAAAAAAGCTGCTTGTTGCCCTTAACGCAATAACTCAAATACGCAGTGCTAGTGTAAACACCACATTACAGACGCACTGTTTCCGGATGAGCCCAGCCGAAAAAGCACAACTGCAAGCTGAAAATCAACCTCAATTTGTTTTTGGTACGGTGACGTCCTGAACACTTCATCATCTTTTATCAAGTTAACCAAGTTTACAAACTGGCTTCTTGACACACGAAGCATTTTTTTAAATCGCCTGCCGTCGAATGTGCTGAGAATGTTCGTGCGCCAATCGATGGATTTCGGCACGTTAAAGCATTCTCCCTGATGGCACGAATAAACAGCTACAACATTGTCAACGAAGTCATCCATTGCCTCATCAAACTCCGAATCAATTTTGTCTTGCCGCGAAACATCTACAAATGTTAAAAGCATGTAATTGAGAAACTTATTTAAACAACGAGCTCTTCTGTTTCTCGCAAAGCTAAGCATAAGCCTGTATAAGTTTATAATCAGCTACTAAGAGAATTTTGGGGGGCCTACCTCACACGCCTCCCCCACACCTTTCTTCAGGAGCGTGGTGGAAGTTACACATTGAAAAGATCTCCCAGGTGATTATCTTAAAACCCTTTCTGCATCCTTGTCGTCTCCATCCAGCTTGCCGGTAAGGCGGTCCAATTCATAGGGAATTTGATATTTCTCCCCGAGAGCCTCGTTCAGTTTCACCTGTGCGTCCAATCCCTGCTCCTATCCGTCTATCTCATCACACGAAAATTCTGCAATTTGCTGCAAGACGGGGTTGCGTCTCCGCGGCATTGTTGTTTTTTGGTATCGGACTCGTCTACCGGTTCCATTCTGCGAAATCGCTGAGTCACCTCCAACAAAGTCATCGTGTGGGACAATTCCTTGTGCCAAAAGGTTGGTGGCGTTTCTTGGTCAGCGCGGGTAGTCCCGACGGGGGTTTCACGATCACCGTCACCAGCTTCAGGGGGTCCAAGTCCGACTATTGTGTGAACGCTTAATGGAAAACGAGACGCATGGTATTATCGTGCTTCGAGCGTGGCAAAGGGCCTACAGAGTCAACACAAAACATGGCCATGGGATCAGCTACTTGGCGTGTAGGCATCAGTTCGGCCTGTTTCATTTGCCGTGTTTAACCTTTGGCATGTCAAGCAACAATTAACGTGGCTGCATCTCGAAACATGCCCGGCCAGTAGTGTTAATGTGACAAGATCAGTATTTATTATTTATTATGAAGTCGGCGATGTTCGCCCGATGGTTAACATGTCGATATAGCTGGCCAATATCTTCCACTTAGCAGGGTTGTTGGCTACTTTGGCTCTCATTCCTTCAATCCATTTGCCAGGTGACTTCTATTGAACGGCTTGTTGATGTTCCTTTAACGCTTGTCGCGACAACGCCACTTCGTTAAGTGTCCTGCAACGTACGTCGAACTGGTACTGCTGGAGCTCTAGCATCCAGCGCGCGATCCTTCCTGACGGAATCTCAATCGATTTCAACTCTCTAAGAGCCATGTGGTCATCAAATTTTGGATTAACCATACTAACGCGAGGGTCTTCTTTTTGGTTGCTGAATCATTTTCTTGTGTTTTCAATGGTTTTCAGCTAGCATATGCTTTAACCCGCTCCCGCTAATCGATCAGTTGGATAAGCACTACGCCGAACCATAATCGTCGCGTCTGACTACAGCATCAGCTTTTCGGAAAAGTCGGGACACGCTAGAAAAGGAGTGCTCTTCAGACTATTACAGTCTAATGGCACTGGGTATTCTTCGCTCTACGACCATTTAGCAAGAGGCCATGCCCAGGCATGGTCATAGCTCCTTACAGTTCGACGGGGCCTTCAAGTTCTGAATCTCTTAGACTTTTGCCTAGTCTGTATGGATTCCCCACCTCTTACCAAATGACCCAAGTGGTTCAGTGTTTTCTGAAAGAAAAAGCACTTCTTGCGATTTAATTCCAAGTTTGCCACCCTGATGTGACGAAACATCTTTCTCAAATTTGTGTCATTCTGCTCTTTCCAGCAGGATGTGATTTATTCTGCACGGGGTATGCATCGGGTACGGTGCGCATTGAGCTGCCTGTAGTCAATGAACATTCGCTATTCGTTTGTCTTCTTGCGGATGAGCACAAAGGGTGCACTGTGCAGACTCCGTAACCATTGTATGGTACCGGCCTGTATCCTGGAGCCTTCAGAAAATTTTGTACATTAAATTCTAAATCCACTAATCCAGTCCTTCTTCAGACACACGTTCCGATTGCGACCGTCAATTAAAATCTATAAAATTGGACTGATTCCTCGCTTCTGCCTTTGAGTCCACGCTCTTACATACTGTGGCCTTATCCGCAAGACGATAATTCCCACTCCTTTGACCGTTTTTCCGGATGAGAATTAGTTGCGGAGCTCTGGATCTTAGGGGCGGATGTATCTCCATCTCCTAGCCAACCCAGCAAAGGCTCGTTGGTGCCCCGCACCATATCCAGTTTTGATACTCGCCTAACTCCCGCGGTGCTGCCCATTTGAGGTGTCCCCATTACCTCCTCGGTTTCGAGAGTTAACCATCATACTTTCCCAAACTGTATGGTCGTGCCTATCATTTATAGCATTTACAGCATCACGAGCATAATCATCGCGACATCGTCACCTGCCAAACCAACCTTGGTTCTTAACCCAGTCTCCGGTGATAGTATTTACACTTAACAGTATATAAGTTAACACGCGCAAGCTTGAGTTTGCTGACAACGCTGTTGCGCCGGATGCCGTCGCGACAAAGTTGCAGCCGAAATCCGAAACTCGCACGCGCAAGCAGCCTGATCGCCCGCTGGGGGTGCCGACTCAGCATTCAGTCGGCATTCCAGCCGGCAGCGGCGGCTTCATGGTTCGATGCAGCTTGCCCTAGAGTTTAGTTTAGAATTTGTTCTCCTATTGGCCTAACGGACATGAAGTAAAAACGAATTATAATAAAGATACTTCTTTAACAGAATATTAAAGAGACTTCTTTTAATTGGCGCCCAAACGGGAAATAACCCAGTTATTCCATAAGCGATCATTCAATCGCCTACGTATTATTCAATCGAAATAACTCTTTGAGCTAACGCCAAGAGTCGCGATATTAAACAATAAAGTGAACAACAAAAAACAGCAGTGAATAAAACACACAAACTCAAGTTTAAGAATTTTGTTTCTTAAACAGCAGCATACAAAACAAAACGCAATAACTCTATGAGCAAACGCCTAGAGTCGCGATATTAAACAATAAAGTGAATGTTATAACAACAAAATCAACAGTGAATAAAACACACAAACTCAACAAGAACGAATTTTGTGACTTAAACAGCAACAAACAAAACAAAAACGCAGTGAAAAACACACAGCAATAAATTAAGTGTTACAACAAAGACAACAAAAACAGTGGAAAAATAAAATACACACACACACAACAAAACAGTAACAAAACGAAGTGACTAAAGCACCACAAAACTTAAATCAAAAAAATAAAACCCCAGCCATGAGAGCTGAGAGAGTTACTAAAACAAATCAACAAGTACGAGCGGCCGGCGGAGTTCAACTGGAAAATATCATACCGCAGCGGCCACCACACCATTTAATTGAAGCACATATTCCATATTTCAAAATGTAAGTGAGATGTTCATTTGTTTACAATTCGAATAAATTTAATAAAAAATACTCAGAGCTGTTTAGTGTGAGATTTCATTGCTTACAAAACAAAATTAAACAAAATTCTGCCTGTTGCAATAAAGCGTTAAAGAACCTTTATAAGTGAAAATTAATATTAATTCCGAAACGGTCTGATTTTTATACTCGATACCGAAGGTAAAGAGTATATTGGTTTTGCGCAATGTCCGTCATGGTGTCCGTCGTCTGTCCGTCCGTATGTTCGCAACTTTTTTCCACACCCTTCAAGCTAGAGACTTGAAACTTTCCAATTCTCTTTATCTATGGGATAGTAAATTAAAGTGGCAAGATGGTGGTTGTACGATAACTGGGGGGCTGGCAAATCGATAAATTCGATAACTCAAAACCGATAAATCCACATATTTCCCACATCCCTACAGCTAGAACTACCAAATTTGGTAAGAAGATAGCTACTAGCAACCCCCAAAAAACTGCATCAAAAATTTTGGAGCCACGCCACCCATTCCGCCCCCAGCCTCCCCGCAATTTGAAATCAGAAATAGCTATATCTCCCACAGTTTTTGAGTTAGAGCCACCAAATTTAGTGCCAAGATAGGTTATGATGACCCCCAAAAAACTGCATCAAAAGTTTGGATGCCACGCCCACCAATACTGCCCAAGCCGCCCCCATCCACCCCAACGCTTCGTCAAAAACGGGAATTCTAGAGCCTCCAAATTTGGTAAGAAGATAGCTGGTAACGACCCCCAAAAAACTGCATCAAAGTTTTGGAGCCACGCCCACCCATTTCGCCCCCCTTTCCCCACCTTTAACAAACTTTTAGCTAGAGTCACCAAATTTGGTATGAAGATAGCAATTGACATTTTACAAAGATCTGCATCAAAAATTTGGATGCCACGCCCACCCATAAGGCCCCAGCCCCCCTCTCCCCACATTTTACAAACTTTGAGCTAAAGTCACCAAATTTGGTATGAAGATAGCAATTGACATTCCACAAAGATGTGCATCACAAATCTGGATGCCACGCCCACCCATACCGCCTCCAGCCCCCCTTTCCTAACAAACTTACAAACTTTGAGCTAGAGTCATCAAATTTGTAAGGAAGATAGCTTGTGGCATCCCCATCTGCATCGGAAAATTTTTTTAGGCAGTGTACACCTCTGCCGCATCCGTACCCCTCAGCAGTCAGGCCTCTTTTTACCGGTTTTAATACTGGTATCGAGTATGCCGCAGTCGGTTGCGTCCGACTGCAACGTTTCCACTTGTTTATGTTGCGCCCATTGCAATACCAAACCAAAGCGGACGACAGTAGTGGCGACGAACTGATAACTTCGTACTTAGAGCAGCAGTCTTTGCGAGAAACAAAAAAAATGAATGCAGAACAAGTTGCCCAGATAGAGGCAAAGGTTCAGGCAGCTCTTGACCAACAAGCCCTCTTATTTGAAGAAAGGATAACCTCTCTGACAAACCAGCTTAATTCAACAAGAGTTTCTACACCACAGATAGAAATTTTCCACGAAATAGTATTCAAGCCAGAGGCGCATTGCGACGAGCCCTTAGATATTATAAAGTCCATCCCCGAGTTCGACAAGCCGCTTCCGCAGCCTACAAAGTGTTCGAGCCACACAACGGCAGCTCAAGACACTATCAGGTAGTAACTATAATCAAAAATAAAATAAGGGGATCAGCAGATGCAATGCTGGCCTCATTCAACACATTGTTGAATTTTAAAGCCATTATTGCTAGGCTGGATTTTACATACGCGGAAAAAACACCGGTACATGTAATCCAGCAGCAATTAAGCACGCTTCAGCAGGGCAACCTGCCACTGCTACAATATTTTGACGAGGTAGAGAAAAAACTCACCCTATTAACAAATAAAATACTAATGACGCACGACTCTGTCGCAGCGGCTGTATTAAATGAAAAGTTTAGAAGCGACGCGCTTCACGTTTTCGTCTCAGGATTACAAAAGTCTCTGAAGTGGGCAGTCTTCCCGGCACAACCCATAGACCTCCCCTCAGCCTTAGCTTTAGCTCAAGAAGCCGAATCAAGCAATGAGAGAGGCATCTTTGCAGCAAATTTTGCAAAACACCTTGAGGAAAAACCCCAAAAGCAAAATTCGCAAAAGTCTCAGGACTGGCGTCAGAACGCCCAACAGGGAAAGGAAGACAAATCTCAAAGCAAGAATCCCTACTTCCAAAAGAATAGAAAAGACAAAAACGACCAGCAAAAACCAAATAGCACGAAACAGCGCTATAGCAACCAAAAGTCCCAAGGGCGGGGGCCCGAGCCAATGGAGGTAGATCAATCCTAACGCTCCAGGCAATCCGCACAAGGCTATGGAAACAACCGAGGTTACGAGGACCAATCCATGAGGACCCAACAAAACCTAAATCATCTACCACAAGAAGAGAATAACGGGGACTACGAGTCACGGTCACAGCATGAAACGACACAATTTGAGGACGATTTGTCCGGAGCCGAAAGCTGTAATTTTTTAGCGGAAGCTCCCTGCTTCCGTTCATAAGACGAATGGTCGCAGGGCGAATTATCAGATTTCTGATAGACACTGAGAACTCGAAAAATTATATAAAACCCCTTCCTGAACTGGCACAATGGGTGTCAGTTGACAGCCCTTTTCAAGTCAAATCAATTCACGGGCACACTTAAATAGAGCAGAAATGCCTCATCCACCTTATCGACGTAAAGTCCTACTTTTTCATGCTGGAGTCACTTAATGACTTTGATGGCATAATTGGCCTTGATCTGCTAAAACAGATCAATGCCCAAATAGATTTGACAAACAACGTCATTAAACATGACCATGGGATAGAAAAAATCGAGCTCACTAAATGTCAACAGGTGAACCATTTTCGGATTAATGACACAGATGTCCCTCCTGCTGTCAGATCCACCTTTGATAATATGATCAACAAAATGGTAAAAGCATTTGCGGACGTTAACGAGTCCCTACCGTACAACATAGATACGGTTGCCACTTTACCAACGGACGATGAACCAGTTTACTCAAAACTTTATCCGTATCCAAAGGGCGTGTCTGACTTTGTCAATGCAGAGGTTAAACAACTTCTAGCGAATGGCATAATACGACCGTCAAAGTCCCCTTATAATAACCCCACATGGGTCGTCGACAAAAAAAGCATCGACGAAGCGGGGCACAAACAAAAGCGTCTGGTTATTGATTTTAGGAAACTAAATCTTAAAACAACCGATGACAAATACCCTATCCCATCCATTTCGACGATATTGTCAAACTTGGGCGAGGCCCAGTACTTCACTACGCTGGACCTCAAGTCAGGGTTTCACCAAATTGAATTGGCTGAAAGAGACAGGAAAAAGACAGCGTTTTCTGTCAACAACGGGAAGTATGAGTTTTGTAGACTCCCTTTCGGGCTGAAAAATGCCCCAAGTATCTTCCAACGAGCCATTGATGATGTGCTCCGCGAACAAATTGGTAGGATATGTTATGTTTACGTTGATGACGTAATAATATTCTCCAAGTCCAAAGAAGACCATATCAGAGACATTGAGTGGGTCTTGAAAAACCTTAGGGACGCAGGCATGCGAGTGTCTCAAGAAAAATCCAAGTTTTTCAAAAAAAGCGTGGAATATTTGGGATTTACAGTGTGCAGAGGCGGGATTCAGTCCTCGCCCGATAAAGTGAAGGCTATTAAGGGCTTTCCCCCACCGAAAACCCTATTCGCTCTTAGGTCATTTTTAGGTCTAGCACGCTACTATAGCTGCTTCATACCGGGTTTTGCCAGCATCGCAAGGCCCCTAACAGATATCTTGAAAGGCGAAAATGGCAAAGTAAGTGACAATTACTCAAGAAAGGTGATAATCGAATTGTCACCGGAGCAAAATGAAGCCTTCGATAGGCTTAAAAATATACTGGCCTCTGAAGATGTAATGTTGTCTTACCCAAATTACAAAAAGCCTTTTGACCTCACAACAGACGCGTCTGGCTATGGACTTGGAGCGGTACTGTGTCAAGGCGGCCGCCCGATAACAATGATCTCGCGAACATTGCGAGGTAACGAGGTAAATTTTGAAACAAATGAGCGTGAGCTTCTCGCCATTGTATGGGCACTCAAAAACCTCAGAAATTACTTGTATGGTGTTAAGAATCTTAACATTCATACAGAACACCAGCCATTAACCTTTTCGGTATCGGATAAAAACCCGAATGCCAAAATAAAGCGTTGGAAAGCCTTCATTGATGAGCACAACGCAAACATAATTTATAAACCCGGAAAAGAGAATTTGGTAGCAGACGCTCTGTCTCGCCAAAATGTCAATGCATTAGAGGATTCAGCAGACTCGGATGCTGCCACTATCCACAGTGAAGAATCCCTTACATATACCATTGAAGGGACAGACAAACCGGTGAATTGCTTTCGGAACCAGATTATTCTGGAAGAAGGGACTATCCCCCAACAAAAGACGTATATTTTGTTTAAGACAAAAACCCGTCACATTATTAATTTTTCCGATCGCAGCACATTATTGCAAAGCATTAAAGATGCAGTAAACACTGACGTAGCCAACAATTCATTGCGACTACCCATACTCTTCAACCAACACGAACACGAAGGGGCGAAAACCCCCCCCCCCCCCCAATTTTTAAAAAAAAAAAAAAAATAAAAAAAAAAAAAAAAAAAAAAAAAAAAAAAAAAAAAAAACGCGCACACAAAGCAGCGCAAGAAAATGCGAAACAGATACTTAGGGACTATTTTTTTCCAAAAATATGTCACTTAACGTCAGAAATAGCTGCAAACTGTAGAATTTGTGTTATGAGTAAACATGATCGGCACCCAAAAAAACAAGAAATGGGGAAAACCCCGATACCATCGTATGCCGGAGATATGTTGCATATAGATGTTTACTCCACTGCCAGTAAATATTTTCTAGCTTGCATCGACAAGTTTTCCAAGTTTGCAGTAATACAGCCTATACGGTCTCGCGCAATCGAGGATATAAAAGCTCCACTTTTGCAACTTCTGAACATGTTTCCCAAAACAGAAGCGATTTACTGCGACAATGAGAAATCCCTCAACTCAGAAACCATCAAATCAATGCTCAGCAATAGCTTTGGCATTGAGATTTCAAACGCTCCACCCTTGCATAGCTCATCAGTGGACAAGTCGAGCGGTTCCATGGCACTCTTGGGGATATAGCACGCTCCTATAAGTTGGAAACACAGGTAGAGGACACTGTCGAAAACATTCTCCTTGCAACCATAAAGTACAACAGGTCAATCCATTCGGTGACAAACGAGAGACCCATAGACGTAATTCACGCAGCCTCCAAAGACACTACAGTGCAGATTAGGGAAAAAATCGCATCAGCACAGCAAAAGACACTTGACCAAATGAAAAAAAACAGGGTCTATAAGTCGTATTTGGTAGGCGATAGGGTTTGGATAAAACTATCTATCACCCCTATTCACAGAAGCTATAGTGGAAGCAGACCTAGGTACGACGGTTCTTATTAAAGGGAGGGTGGTCCATAAGGACAATCTTAAGTAGGTTTTTGACATTTGAAAAATCATGACAACTATTTTTTTTTAACAAATTACTTTTTTCTAGGTTAAGATATCTTTTCAGCTTAACAATAGCAACCATGAACTTGACCGAAGCGACATTGAGACACAACGGCTACTCCAACGCGGACTACATACCTATAGTTGACGGTGACGTAACAATCTGGGACTCGCACACTTACATGGGACACACGACGAACTTGACATCTTTCGAAGCTTACATCGACGAGACATGGGAATTGATAGATAAACTACCCAAGGACCACATGAAACAGGTACTGAAAACTAACGTACAACACATAGCCACCTTGATAGCTTCCTTGACCGTTCACCACCGACAGGCACGTAGCATTAACATGATAGGTAGTGCCCTTAAGGCAATTGCAGGAACCCCAGATTTCGATGACTGGGAACAAATAAAATTCAAACAAAGTCAGTTAATAGAATCCGAGAGCAAGCAGATATAGATCAACAGTAAATTCCAGGCCAGACTTAATGATATTTCAAGGGCCCTCAATGAAATTTTGAAACCAGATGCAGAGGTCGAACATTTTTATGCAACAATTTTCGCAAAGAATAGAATGATAATAACAAACCTTGAGGACTTAATCCTCACTGTTACACTTGCTAAAATAAATTTAATCAGCCCCCTTATACTAGACAGCATCGACACAAAAGAATTATTAAATGAACAACTCACTATAAAAGCTTTTCAAAATTCTGAATTATTGTACTTTCTGATCAAATATCCCAAACCTTTCTTAAATTGTAAAAAAATAGATATTTTACCTGTTCAGCATAATAACATAATATTAGATCTAGAAGAAGGTAATACGGTGGCCGACTGCGGAACAAAGACCTTCGCTGTACGTGACTGCGCAGCCACTGTGAGCACTAATTTTTGCAGAAGACTACAAAATACTTCATGCGCGCAACAACTGGTATCTGGAACCGTCGCTCAATGCGCCACGCGCCCCGGACACCTGGCGCCCGTGATAGTAATCGGCGAGGGCATTGCAGTAATAAACAGCGCGACCATGAATGTAGTGGATAGCACTGGGAACAGCCAGATAGTCGCGAGAACCTTCCTCGCGACTTACGACGATCACGTTTCACTAAATGGCACTCGTTACGTGAACCACCGAGGCATCCTGAAGAAGAAACTTGCTGTATCCACGTCAGCCGTGGTCAACGTCACCCTCTTCAGAGAACATCTGAGTCTACCATTCTTACATGACCTTGTGAAGTAGGCCGCATCGGGCCCCTTCACAAAGAGTTATATTTATTAGTTATTGGATTTAATTTTATTTATCATATTATATTTATAGTTTAAAGTCGCAAGGGAGCACATTGTTGATTTAATTTACACGTTGGTATTATATTTATAATTGTTAAGTCGCAAGAAGCGCATCGTTTGTTTAAAATTGTAGGTATAGTTTTGTTAGACACAAGGAGTGCGCAGTATTAATTTTTAATAAACGCAACGAGCGTAAAGTATTTAGATTGATTGGATGTACATATTTTTGATTGACGCTTAACGTCTAAGAATTTAAATATAACCGCCCCAGAACGCAGAGTCGCAAGATGCAGCGCGCCAGCTGCGATCATCAAACCCACCACGGTCACGAGCAAGCGTGGGGAGTAGCAAAACTACAACTTGGGCCGAAGCCGGAGCGTGGGCGAAGGAGTTGCGATTTACATAAGAACGGGAGCAGACGCCTAGACGCACGAGCGAGCGATTAGAGAACGCAGAAAAGTTTAAGTGAAAGATAGGCAACGCGGTCGGTAGAAGTGGATTATCATAAAGAGATAAGGTAAGAGGGAATAACCCCTTACGGAGTATAAACATTATAATAATTATAGCTAGGTTTGGTGTGTAAGAGTCTCTGTCAGAGAAGTTAAATAAATTGGTCACCGGTAAGCCCGTGACCCAGTGAAATTGAGTTGCTGTGTTTTCTCTCTTTTCGTGTTGGTTTTGTGCACGCGCGCACGCGAGTTAGAGCTGAGTCGTTTTATACCCCGGCTGCTTAGTGTGCCGGTCGTCGTTTGGTATCGACGCCGGCGTTCCCCCTTCCGACTTGTAAGCCGCGCGCGTTATAGTCCCACCAAAATATATAAATATTCTTGTGTGGTGGATCTGGCTGGACTGAGTTATACCCTGGCTAAATTACTCCTTTACAAGTGGCGCCCGAGCAGGGACTATAAAGTGCAAAGGCGTGGTATAATCTGGTATTAAAGCCCCAGATATATCACAAACAAGTGTGGAAGTGAAGTGCATAAAAGTGAAGTGCGGGTATACCCGGCGATACCCTGCTTTACAAGTGGCCAGCGAGAACGGTTTTCGAGCGTGGTTTTGTGCAATCGTCGCGGCACAACGAAAGTGACGGCGCAAGGCACGTGCCGATAAAAATAACTGTTCGCGTTCGAGTTGTGCCTTAGAAACATTTGCGGCGCAGCGAAGTTGACGGTGGAAGAAGACACACCGATCAAACTAGCGGTTCGCGTTCGAGACTGTGCATAAGTGAACACCTGCGGCGCAACGAAAGTGTTGGCAAACTGCACGAGCGATCAACTAACGGCGTGACAATAGCTGGTACAGGCCGCTACAAAAGTCGTGATCGCGACGCACAGTGGGCTTTGACCGCGAAAGCTGGAAAATTAAAACTGACTATTGCTTGAGTGCGGCCTCAACCTTAGAAGCGTCCAGTGAAATTAAAAAAAAAAAAAAAAATATTTGAAATTGTTTTTTATCGCGGAAAAAAAAAATAGAACTACCGCGATAAACAGTAACCAGTAAACGGGGAATATTTTTTTAACCCAGAACAAAAAAAGTGTGATACCGCGGATCAAAAAAAAAAAAAGAAAGTGTAATAATAAAGGAAAAAATTAAGATTTTTTATAATATTTTTTTTAGATAAGTGTAATAATAAAGGGAAAAATAGGATAAATTTTTTATGATTACAATGGAAAAAAAAAAAATTTTCGTTATACCAAAAAAATTTTTTTTGTAATATTTTTTTAATATCGTAATAAAAACGGCGGCCTCGACAAATATTGACAAGTTAAAAAAAAAAGGGAATTCGTGATACGGGGAAAAAAAAATAAAGGAAAATTTTTTTGTTTAATTTCGTAATAAAATAATAACCGCGATAAACAGCACCAGATTAATAGTTAAAATTTTTGCAAAGTGGAGCAATTCGTGTGACGGCGGGACAAGAGGGAAAATTTTTTTTTATCGCGATTCTTGGTTCTTTTTGCGAAGCGGAACATATACGGCTCGAGAGGGAATTTTTTTTTTTTCGCGTTCGGTTTTTTTTGATTAGATGGAGGAACCCAAGACTATCGAGCCTGCCCGAGTGGAGGTCGTAGAAAGCCGCAACCCTGGCGTGGGTGTGCAATGGGTCTACCACTGCCATAAGGAGGATCTGGAGGACATCGTCCGGGAGTTTGGATTGGAAAAGTGTGCCACGGTAACTGACTACCGGAAGCTGGTATGTACTTTCGTAAAACAGGGTGGTCATACCACAGATATATGGGCCCGGTTAGCGGAATGGGAGTTGCGGTTCGCAAAGATCCCAGTGTCACCTACCCGGACTGCCGCGTCTGCTCTAGGAATACGACCCAGACAGAAATCTAAATCAGATGCGGCAATCCCGTCAATACGGACCGGTGGCACGAAACACTTGCTTCCGCCCTACAGCAGTACAATTTACAATGAATTTTCCCCACAAAATACAGCATGTATCCCCAATATACGAGTAGGGTCGCCTCTAGCATCCGGGGAAGAGACCCCGGTGAGACAGGCGAACCCTCATCTTAATTCTAGTGATAGCTATAGTACCCATGGGAACGGGATGGTCGTCCCCGAACTAGTCCGGAAGTGGGGTATCCGGTTCGATGGGTGCACCGACCCACTAGTTTTCCTGGAGACAATTGAGGACAGGGCGTTGTCATACGATATAGGCTTAGACCGGTTGCCGAGGGCAATGAGCGAGGCTCTAACGGGTAAGGCAGCACGGTGGCTAACTATAAGTAGGCTAAGGGACGTGACTTGGGCGGCTTTTAAAGCCAAGTTCTTGGAATTTTTTCTACCGCCCCAGTATTTCGACAGGTTCGAAGACGGCATCCGGGCACGACGGCAACATGATAACGAGCCGTTCAAGGACTACTTGCTCGAGCTGCGGGGTATGATGTACCACGCGGGATACAGGGTAGAACAAGAATTGCATAGGGTATATGAGAATTTGGCGCCAGAGTACAGGTTGTACATTCGTAGGAGGGACTTCTCCTCTCTGGCGCAGCTGACTCAGATGGCAGCCGAGTACGAGAACGTGAGACAACAAAGTCGCGAGTGTGCAGTACGGGGTAGAACCGGGGGCGGTAGGTATTCGGACGGATTAGCAGGAGAGGCAACCCCGGCTAAACATTTTAACCCTTTCCGGACGCAACCACAGTCAGGATCAAGCGGTAACGTGGGGAGTATGCCGCCGCTCGGGCATACGGGAGTAATTTCAAACGGGATGATCAGCCAAGAGCGGTCGAGGGCTCTAGACGGGAAGAGGCTATGCTACAACTGTTCGCAAGAGGGTCACTTTGCCAAGGAGTGCCCCAATCCTCGGGTACAGTTTTGTCGGCAGTGCGGGACCAAGGGGGTCAATACCAGCCAGTGTTGTCAGCAGTCAAGGGCGGGAAACGATACGCGGCACCATCTGAGACAGAATCTGATGGGAGCCGACGTGAACCAGTCCCGAACCTAGAATACCCTTTAAGAGTGGAAGACGGGCGGATAGTCGCTTCTGTAAGAGTCGGGGACCAAGTAGCGACTGCGACAGTAGATACAGGGGCAACGAGGAGTTTTATTAGTGAGGAATTTTCCCGTAAGGTGACCAGCGGTGGCGAGATGCTGGCCGCCTGCACGAAAATTCGCCTGGCCGATGGGTCCACCTTAGAGGTAAAAAAGCTATTGAGGGTAAAGGTTGGTCTAGCGGGGACAGAGGTCACGGTGAGTATGCTCGTGATGCCCTCGATGTTAGACAACGTTATATTAGGGATAGACTTTTTGTGCCAGGTGGGGACGACCATCGAGTGTGGCAAGGCTAGGTTAATTTTGGAAGCTGTAGAAGTACCAGATATAGAAGAGGAGCAGGTCTTGATGGAACGTGAGCCAGCTGTGGGTAAACCAGAGGGGGACGGCGGATCATGGCAGGAGGAGGATGCCCCGGAGGCACCTCAGCCCAGTATCGCCGTGGGAACGGTTCGAGGAGACAGCATGGACACGACAACGGCGGATGGAGTACAACGGTTCGGCGAGGTAGGAGGGTGCGTCATACCCGGCCCGGAATAACACCGGTGGAAAACTTCGAAACCAAGGAAAACGAGTGGCCAGAGGATTTGGAACCAAAGATAAAGGAAATATTGAAAGCGGGCTGCAAGGAATGTCCCACGTAGCTGAGCACCGGATCATCATGAAGGACGACAAGCCGATTAAGCAGAGGTACTACCCTAAAAACCCTGCGATGCAACAGGTGATAAACGAGCAGGTTGACGAGCTGCTGCGAGCCGGTGCGATAAAGCCCTCCCGCAGCCCACACAGCGCCCCGATCGTGCTAGTTAAAAAGAAAACAGGCGAGTGGCGGATGTGCATCGATTATAGGCAACTCAATGCACATTCCTTGCCAGATGCATACCCCGTACCCAGGATTAATCACATTTTGGAGCGATTAAGACACGCGCGGTACATCTCCACGCTCGACCTCAAACACGGTTACTGGCAAATTCCAATGGCTGCGGATAGTCGGGAATGTACAGCGTTTACGGTACCCGGTAGAGGTTTATTCCAGTGGCGCGTAATGTCTTTCGGCTTGCACTCGGCGTGTGCGACATTCCAACAAGCTTTGGATACAGTTATCGGACCAGATATGGAGCCGCATGCATTTGCCTATCTGGACGATATAATAGTGATCGGAGCGACAAAGGAGCAGCACGTGACAAATTTGAAGGAAGTCTTCAGGCGTTTAAGAGCGGCCAACTTGAAGCTGAATCGTAAGAAGTGTTTGTTATTCCAGAAGGAGCTGATATGCCTGGGACACCTAGCGAGCGGCGACGGGATCAAAACCGACCCCACCATAGTAGAAGCGATCCGGAACTTGAAGGTCCCAACCAATTGTAAGGAGTTGCGGCGTTGCCTGGGCATGGCATCCTGGTACCGACGATTTGTGCCGAATTTCGCTACAGTAGTGCAACCGATCACCGCTTTATTAAAAAAATCTAGGAAATGGTCATGGGGAGAGGAACAAAAGGCAGCGCTAGCGACCCTCAAACATAGCTTGACAACCGCACCGGTCCTGGCATGTCCGGATTTTGCGGAAAAATTTGTTCTGCAGACGGACGCCAGCGATTTTGGTCTCGGAGCGGTACTCACACAGACAATTGATCAACAGGAACGCGTGATAGCTTACACGAGTCGGAAGCTGAATAAGGCTGAAGAAAATTATTCAGCGACCGAAAAGGAGTGTCTGGCTATCGTGTGGTCAATCCGGAAGATGAGATGCTACCTGGAAGGATATCGGTTCGAGGTAGTAACCGACCATATGGCTTTGAAATGGTTGAATTCGATCGAGAGCCCGTCGGGGAGGATAGCGCGCTGGGCACTAGAGCTGCAGCAGTATCAATTTGACGTACGGTACAGACGAGGGAAACTCAACATACTAGCGGACACCTTATCCCGGCAACCCGTGGAGGTTTTTCAACAAGCGGTACAGGAAAAATCGAAAGGAAAGTGGATCGAAAGGATGAAGGAAAAGATTGCTAAAGACCCAGTGAAATAAGCCGATTTTATGGAAGAGAACGGTCAACTCTATAGGCACCTCGGACACCGTGCAGATGACGACGACTATATACTGTGCATCGATGAGGATCAGAGGGAACGAGTGTTGTTAGAGTGCCACGACGCACCGACGGCCGGGCACCAAGGAGTACGGAAGAAGATAATGCGTGTGGCACAACGCTACTACTGGCCTGGAATGTTCCGAGACGCGGCGAAGTACGTTAAGTACTGCGAATCGTGCCAGAGGTTTAAGACGGAACAGGTAAAGCCGGCTGGACAGATGTTGACGCGGCAGGTGGCCGAGCCCATGGCTGTACTATGCGCCGACTTTGTAGGGCCCTTACCGCGCTCGAAACACGGGAACACGATGCTCCTGGTATTCCACGACGCGTTCTCAAAATGGGTGGAGCTGGTCCCCTTGAAGCGAGCGACAGCGGCCCAACTGCAGAAGGCGTTCCGCGAGCGTGTGCTATGTCGATTTGGCATACCCAGAAAGTTTGTATGCGACAACGGTGTACAGTTTACGAGCCGGAATTTTAAGTCATTTTTGAACTCGTTGGGCGTAGAATTGCAGCACACTGCCCCGTATTGTCCACAAGAAAACCCGACAGAAAGAACCAACCGTACAGTAAAGACGATGATCGCGCAGTTTATAGTGGTACACCAAAGTTCGTGGGACGAATTGTTACCGGAAATTTCGTTGGCGGTTAACTCCAGTGTGGCGGATTCTACAGGATTTTCACCGGCTTTTCTGATGCAGGGGAGATAACCCCGCTTACCAGCTTCCTTGTACGACGAGAAGACACCCGGATCCGGAAACATGCCGCAAGCGCCAGAAGACCGGGCAAGAAGATTAAAGGAGGTTTTCAGTATCGTTCAGACAAATTTGCAGCGAGCATCGAAGGACCAAGGGAGGAACTATAACCTCAGGAGAAGAGAATGGCGACCAGGACTCAATACGTTGGTGTTACTAAGAACACACCAACTCTCTAAAGCCAGTGAAGGGTTCGCGGCGAAACTCGCTCCCAAGTTCGATGGCCCATTCCTCGTGAAAAAGTTTTTATCACCGAATATCGTGCGATTGGTAAAGGAAGGGCAAAGAAAGAGCAAACTCGCCAGCATTGCGCAACTGAAGCCATTCTATCACGAGGGAGAGGAGCACGGAGAAGACGACCAACCCGACCGAGCGCCTGACAAAGAGCAGACTTGTCACAGTTTTAATTAATCTCTTTATTCTTTTTTTATTAACACTAACCAAATTTGGATTCAGAAGGCTCGTTTATCAATTAAGACTAACCGATTGTGTTTATAAATCCCACATAATACCCAAGATGAGCGACCAATTCCCGTACGTAATCAGCAGCGGTGACGAGGGGGACAGCGAGGGCACCACCGAGGGTCCCGAATAGGAGCGGCGAAACCCAGCGCCTTCGACGTACAGGCACACGCTGCACCACCACCGGAAAGAAACCGCCTGCGTCGTGGAGGGTGGGATCATTCTAATGACAGTGGAGACTTCCGCGGTATTCGTAAAAATACCAAGCTTCCGAGCACCGAGCCCGGATGCCGAAGAGGCTGCCCCACAACCCGAACGCCCGGCAACCGATCGGACACCCACCGTTGGAGCTCAGCGTGGCTCCAGACCCGTTGAAGGAGCACCCGCAGCTGGAAGGGGTGTAGAAGACATGGCAGGAATGAGCGAGGAGGGGCGAAGAGTGGAGGACGCAGCCGTACCACCCAAGGATGTCGTGGAATTGTGGGAAGAGGGCCTAGAATCTGTAGTGGCCAAGTTAGAGTCGGCGACGACGACAGAGCCGCCAACCCAGGAGAAGGTAGTACCGTCGAAAGGGTGGGCGATACGCCCCGCCAATTGGGCTGTCTTCCCGGACGAGGACGAGCTGACTGACGCCGCGGTCGCGGCCATATCAGAGGCGTTGGAAACTGCACGTCGAGAGCCCGCCGTTCCAGATTCAAGGTGGAGGTGGACGGGGAGCTACACGGCGTGACGAGGAACACGTACGGACACGTGACTATCACGCTACCCAAGAAAGGGGGGGGGGGTGTGAAGTAGGCCGCATCGGGCCCCTTCACAAAGAGTTATATTTATTAGTTATTGGATTTAATTTTATTTATCATATTATATTTATAGTTTAAAGTCGCAAGGGAGCGCATTGTTGATTTAATTTACACGTTGGTATTATATTTATAATTGTTAAGTCGCAAGAAGCGCATCGTTTGTTTAAAATTGTAGGTATAGTTTTGTTAGACACAAGGAGTGCGCAGTATTAATTTTTAATAAACGCAACGAGCGTAAAGTATTTAGATTGATTGGATGTACATATTTTTGATTGACGCTTAACGTCTAAGAATTTAAATATAACCGCCCCAGAACGCAGAGTCGCAAGATGCAGCGCGCCAGCTGCGATCATCAAACCCACCACGGTCACGAGCAAGCGTGGGGAGTAGCAAAACTACAACTTGGGCCGAAGCCGGAGCGTGGGCGAAGGAGTTGCGATTTACATAAGAACGGGAGCAGACGCGTAGACGCACGAGCGAGCGATTAGAGAACGCAGAAAAGTTTAAGTGAAAGATAGGCAACGCGGTCGGTAGAAGTGGATTATCATAAAGAGATAAGGTAAGAGGGAATAACCACTTACGGAGTATAGACATTATAATAATTATAGCTAGGCTTGGTGTGTAAGAGTCTCTGTCAGAGAAGTTAAATAAATTGGTCACCGGTAAGCCCGTGACCCAGTGAAATTGAGTTGCTGTGTTTTCTCTCTTTTCGTGTTGGTTTTGTGCACGCGCGCACGCGAGTTAGAGCTGAGTCGTTTTATACCCCGGCTGCTTAGTGTGCCGGTCGTCGTTTGGTATCGACGCCGGCGTTCCCCCTTCCGACTTGTAAGCCGCGCGCGTTATAGTCCCACCAAAATATATAAATATTCTTGTGTGGTGGATCTGGCTGGACTGAGTTATACCCTGGCTAAATTACTCCTTTACAACCTAACCATGAAGAATCTCCGCCATATCGGGGATCTTAAATCGGGATTATCTTCACGATCATATGGCTGCTTGACACTCATCGCCCTATTCCTACTCTTCGTGGGCGCCTGGAAATTATACCAGCGTAGAATGAAAAAGAAGAAGCCCGTGGACGTGTTTCAACCTAGTAGGGGATGAGTTAACACGCGCAAGCTTGAGTTTGCTGACAACGCTGTTGCGCCAGATGCCGTCGCGACAAAGTTGCAGCCGAAATCCGAAACTCGCACGCGCAAGCAGCCTGATCGCCCGCTGGAGGTGCCGACTCAGCATTCAGCCGGCATTCCAATCGGCAGCGGCGGCTTCATGGTTCGATGCAGCTTGCCCTAAAGTTTAGTTTAGAATTTGTTCTCCTATAGTCCTAACGGACATGAAGTAAAAACGAATTATAATAAAGATACTTCTTTAACAGAATATTAAAGAGACTTCTTTTAATTTATACACTTAATCGGTGCTAAGCCCTTATGTGCCCTTATGGGAAAATACATGTAAAACTGTGTTTTTTTGCCAAAAATCAATTTAAAAATGTGGAATATTTCGGTGAATTTTCAATTTATTTAAATTCTGTAAATGCAGTTTGGTTAAGAAGGTATAAATCATTAAAATTAACCAATATGCTTTTTACCCTAGAAATTAGAATTTTACCAACATTTTTCGCTATGAAATGTATGGAAAACACAGGCACAGACACTTAACGGTCGATCACTGGGTCTAAGGGTACAGATTAAATTATTAAAAAACTCCAACGAACAATAAAAGCTATTATAGTTTTCTGTGGGTTCAGTAGTTTTAATTATATAGCCATGAAAATCATCTCGGGCACATAATACCAATCCACCGGTTACAAGGCTAATAGCTTTCCAACTACTACGACCTATCTGCTTTGCGAATCTTTTCGTTGCCCGCTAGCAGTTCGCCTCCGTTCAAAACCTTGCGGGAAAATTCCTTCCTCACAAAACTCCTGTTCACCTATGTGTTGACCGTCGCTGTCGCTACCTGGTCCCCTATTACGGTGCCAATTATCCGACAGTTTTTAACCCTTTAAGCCCATCTGGTCCCACTCTTCAACTTTCCACCTCAGCTTCCGACAACACTCATCACACCAAAAGCCCTGGGTACCACAGTGCCTTCGAAACTGTACTCGCGGATTAGGACACTCTATGACAAAGTGTCCGCCCTGCAACCATTTATTACACGCATACTGGTTCTTAAAAGTTGGAGACTGGAGGCGGTATTGGTGGGCGTGGCATCGAAAGTTTTGATGCAGATCTTTGGGGGTCGTTAACAGCTATCTTCCTACCAAAATTGGTGACTCTAGCCTAAAAACTGATAGAGATATACGGTTTCCCGTTTTAAGGGTCGCTGGGTTCGGCTAGGGTGGTATGGGTGGGCGTCGCATCCTAAGTTTTGATGTAGTTTTTTAATGGATGTCATCACCTAAATTTGGTGGCTCCAGCTAAAAAAAACTGTGTAGGTTATAGGCGTTTCTGATTTTAAATTGGGAGGGGGGGGCGGGCTGAGGGCGGAACGGGTGAACGTGGCTCCAATATTTTTGATGCAGTTTTTTGAAGGATGCCAGTAGCTTTCTTCTTACTAAATTTGGCAACTCCAACTGTTAGGGTGTGGGAGATATTGGGATTTATCGATTTTGAGCTATTGAATTTATCGATTTACCAGTCGTAGAGCCCCAATCTTGACACTTAATCTGTTTCGGCCATAGACAAAGATATTTCAAGTTTCTAGCTTGAAGGGTGTCGAAAAAAGTTTGCTGTCCACTCATATTATTTACCTTCAAATTATCTCGTCCTACTGTGCGCTACGCTTTAGTTTTGCTCTTTCTCTCGTTAGTACAGCTACCGGTTTCAGGCGTTTTTTATTTTTTCACATGTCCCTCTCCCCATCCGCGCTTGGGAGAACGATTTTTTACGCACATTACACAAACCACGCCGAACGATCGGCTCGTTTGCTTTACTGTATCTTTCGTCGCGCCGCCAACCTTAGCAACTGTGAAAACTTGAGCCGCAAACGGCCCTACCTGCACGTTTTGCTTGGCGCGATCCCGTTCGTTTAGTCGGTGCGCCCATTTCCATCGTAACTTTCCTTGCACCGCGACAGTTCATTATTATTACATATATTATTTTTATTGGCTGCGAACATTACAACCCCTTTCTTCTGTTCCTCGTTAAACTTATCATAAGCCTGTACAACTATTTATCCAGATGTAAACAGAATTGTGATGGAGGAATATCCTGGGCCTACTTCACAAACCCATTAGCAAATACCAAGTGTTGGTCGTTATTTGCTTCAAAGATATTGTGGAGCTGTTGCACTTGCCATTGTGTTATCTCGAATTCCGAAAAGTGATCACCCTATGAATACGTTTTGTAGCCTGGGTGATTTCCTGTAACAGCAATATCAGGAAGGGCGTTTTTTAGCTTGTGGCAAATGAAGCTGGCAAAATTCTAGGCGCGGTCATACAAACGAACAGACAGATAGTGTCTGTCCATCCGTCGGTCTGTATGAACGAAACTTTTTCCAACTCCCGTAAAGCCAGAAATTTGAAACTTTACAAATATCTTTTTCTAAGGGAGGGAAAGATAAAGTGCCAAGATTGGGTTTCTACACCTCCTGGGGGGCTGGGAAATCGATAAATCGATCAAATTTATAGCCAAGATAATATATGACGTCATTGAAAAATCTGCAGGTAAAATTTGTAGGCCACAAGAACCCATCGTTAAACAATTGGAAACGTTGCAGTTGGACGCAACCGACTGCGGTATACTCGTTACCAGTATTAAAACCGGTAAAAAGAGGACTGATTGCAAAGGGGTACGGATGCGGCAGGGGTGTACGCTGCCTTAAAGATTCTCCGATGCAGATGGGGATGCCACCAGCTATCTGGGGGCGGTATGTGTGGGCTTGGCATTCAAATTTTTGCTGCAGTTTTTGGGGGGTCATCATCACTTATCTTGGCACCAAATTGGTGACTCTAGCTCAAAGTTTGTAAAAGGTGAGGAAAGGGGGGCGAAATGGGTGGGCGTGGCTCCAAATCTTTGATGCAGATTTTTGGGGGTCGTTGCCAGCTATCTTCCTACCAAATTTGGTGGCTCTAGCTCCACAACTGTGGAAGATACACGCATTCCCGTTTTTGACGAAGCATTGGGGTGGATGGGGGCGGCAAGGGCAGTATTGGTGGGCGCAGCATCCAAACTTTTGGTGTTGTTTTTGGGGGGTCATCAACCCTACCTTGGCACCAAATTTGGTGGCTATAGCTCAAAAACTGTGGGGGATATAGGCTTTTTTGACTTTAAAATGCAGGGGGCTGGGGCGGAATGGGTGGGCGTGACTCAAAATTTTGTATGCAGTTTTTTGGGGGTTGATAGTAGCTATCTTCTTACCAAATTTGGAAGTTCTAGCTGTAAGGATGTGTGAAATATGTGGACTTATCGGTTTTGAGTTATCGAATTTATCGATTTGCCAGCCCCCCAGTTATCGTAGAACCCCCATCTTGACACTTTAATTTACTCTCCTATATAAAGAGAATTGGAAAGTTTTAAGTCTCTAGCTTGAAGGGTGTGGAAAAAAGTTGCGAACATACAGACGGACAGACAGACAGACGGAAGGACACCATGACGGACATTGCACAAACCCAATATACTCTTTACCTTCGGTAACGAGTATAAAAACAGGAATTCGTTAATATATCTCACATAGCTCGCAAATAACTGTTGACCGTTTCTCGTTGTCTGCAAATAAGTGTCTTTCACCAAAGACCATAGAATATCAAGATGTTGCAATTGTTAAGAAAAGCTTCGTCTCAGGAGTTTGCCTCAGAAATATTTCAAATGGTATACAGAATAACAAAAGCAGTAAGCCATAAGTGTGAGGGAGCGTGATGGCGGATAGCATGTGCAGCCGTTTTTGTTTCAGTTGCACATTCAGCGGCCCATCAAGTGTACTATAAGCGGCAGGCCAGCGGCAACCAAGAACGGTAAAAATTTGTCACTATATGTGTGCGTGTGTTTCCCTTTTTGCTGGGCCGCTTGTCTAGAATTTTGCTATTTTTGATATTTTGGTTTTTTCTGTGTCGGCAAATGACATCGACAAGTTCACTACTGAATACCCTTTCGAAATTTGTGTGCATTGCTGCATAAATTGCGATGGCATAATTTGTGTCTAGTGTCATAGTGTCAAAAAAAGAAAAGAGTATGAATGACCAGCAATTGCTTAACTGAAATTTGACTGTTTGTGTACATCTACATATGCAAATGCAGCACCCTTAAATGTGAGTGTGGCAATTGTATATCGTTTATTGACCCGTCTTAGCTACAAACATATATATATAATTTGACCATTTATGAAAAAGTTACAGAAATTTATAAGAAATGCATTTTAATTATTATATTTTATTCAAAGAAAAACTTTATCCTACTTTAAAATAAATAATATTTGAAAACAAAATATACATAAGTACTTATTAATTACAGTGACTCACACCTTAAATGATGCAGTGTCAAATAAAAGGTTTAGGGCCAATTTCTCAATGTCTGGTTAAAGTAAGAATTAGCTAACGACCAGATAAATTTAACGCTCGCGTTAAGCCAATTTGGTTTTCTCAACGTATAGTTAAGTTAAATCGATATGATACTATCGCATTGATGGTGCTGTCACCCTTTTCGATCCCTTTTCGAGCAAAACAGCGGTTTTTGTTTTGTGACTGCCAAATTCTTCTTCCAACTCAAAAATAACAATTAAAATAATGGAAATAAGTAAACACAGCATGATTCCTGTTTAAAATGATGGATATGAATAATTTAAGCGCAACAGAAGTTCATTGTTTACCTTCCACTTTGGGAAGCCACTTGATCTCTAATTTGTTCAAGAATCATTTGGCATGTTGATTTTGTCAATCTGACTCTTTGCACAAATTTGGCTTCATCCAACTCAGTGAAATAGTTCTCCCTTTGTCTAAAATTTCTAGAACTCTTCACGCGCTGCTCCATTTCTTCAAATTGTGTTTCCATTGCGTGGATGTAAAAACGATGATTTCATCGATATTTATATCGGCACTTAACGAGAGAACAAATTATAGCCGGCACTGAGGCCTCATGTTAGTTTTAATCACGAACAACCCTAACCAGACATTGAAAAACTCAATTTTGACTAACCATCAGTTAGTTAAGTTGACCATCTGTTAGTTTAGCTAACCAGACATTGAGAAACTGGCCCTTTAGGTGCTATATATTTTAAACTAGAGAAAAAACAAAAAATTTTTAAACGCAAATTTGTTTTATGTTATATCACTTTTAAAAAAGGAACTTTATTTGTTTCTAAAATATTGCTAAGTTTTATATATACACTAAAGACTAAAAATACATCTTAAATATAAGTCTCAGCTTAAAAAATGCAGACACAAACCAGTTATATTTTTGCCGAATAAAAGGTTAAATAAGGATTTTAGTACTTAGTATGTGATCCCTTAACCTTTACAACAGCCCTTAACCTATTATTCATCGAAGAGACCAGCTTCCGAGTGGTTCCCGGGCATATTTTGCTCCATTCCTCCAGCAGAGCATTTTTAAGGTCCTATTTGCTGGAAATCCGATGATTCCGGATGTTGTTCTCCAGTATAGTCCACAAATTTTCAATAACATTTAAATCTGGAGACTGGGCCGGAGGAATCATGACGTGGGGGCAGTTCCACGTAAGTCAGGACTGCACTATTCCGGACGTATGTTTGGGGTCGTTGTCGTGGTAGAACCAGAAATCACGTCGGATTCCTAACTTTTCGGCGCTTTGGAGCAAATTGTCTTTAAGAATATTGAGGTACAGTCTTGTCCATCGTCGACTCAAAAAACGCCAAGTTTCCGACGCCGGCTGCCGACATACATGCCCATACCATCACACTTCCTCCGCCATGCTTAACTGTCGCTTTAACATTTTTTGGATCCAGTTCAGTATTGGGCTGATTTTTGCAGACGAGTCCAAATTCAACCTTTTTGGGTCGAACGAGTGAAATTTTGTGTGGCGACAGCCCAATACTGAACTGGATCCAAAAAATGTTAAACCGACAGCGGTTTTTGTTTGGTATTTTTTGTTTTGTGATAGCCAAATTCTTCTTCCAAATCAAAACTAACAATTAAAACAAGTGGAAACGTTGCAGTCGGACGCAACCGACTGCGGTATACTCGTTACCAGTTTTAAAACCGGTAAAAAAAAGAGGCCTGATTGCAAAAGGGTACCCTGCCTTAAAGATTCTCCGATGCAAATGGGGATGCCACCAGCTATCTTTCTTCCAAATTTGGTGACTCTAGCTCAAAGCTTGTAAAAGGTGGGGAAAGGGGGAGGCTGAGGGCAGATTGGGTGGGTTTGGCATCCAAATTTTTGATGCAAATCTTTGTGGAATGTCAATTGCTATCTACATACCAAATTTGGTGACTCTAGCTCAAAGTTTGTAAAAGTGGGTAAAGGGGGGGGTCTGGGGGCGGTATGGGTGGGTGTGGAATCCAAATTTTTGATGCAGATCTTTGTGGAATGTCAATTGCTATCTACATAGCAAATATGGTGACTCTAGTTCAAAGTTTGTATAAGGTGGGGAAAGGAGGGCGGAATGGTTGGGCGTGGCTCCAAAACTTTGATGCAGGTTTTTGGGGGTCGTTGCCAGCTATCTTCCTACCAAATTTGGTGGCTCTAGCTTCACAACACTGGAAGATACACGCATTCCCGTTTTTGACGAAGCGTTGGGGCGGATGGGGGCGGTATTGGTGGGCTTTGCATCCAAACTTTATGTGTGGCTTTTGGGGGGTCATCATCACCTATCTTGGCACCAAATTTGGTGGCTATAGCTCAAAAACTGTGGGAGATATAGGCTTTTCTGATTTCAAAATGGGGGATGGCTGGGGGCGGAATGGGTTGGCGTGACTCAAAATTTTGTATGCAGTTTTTTGGGTGTTGATAGTAGCTATCTTCTTACCAAATTTGGAAGTTCTAGCTGTAAGGATGTGTGAAATATGTGGACTTATCGGTTTTGAGTTATCGAATTTATCGATTTGCCAGCCCCCCAGTTATCGTAGAACCCCCATCTTGACACTTTAATTTACTATCCCATAGATAAAGAGAATTGAAAAGTTTCAAGTCTCTAGCTTGAAGGGTGTGGAAAAAAGTTTCTAACATACAGACGGACGGACACCATGACGGACATTGCACAAACCCAATATACTCTTTACCTTCGGTAACGAGTATAAAAATGGAAATGAGTAAACATAGCATGATGCCTGTTTAAAATGTAAGATATGAATAATTTAAGCGCAACAGAAGTTCATTGTTTACCTTCAACTTTGGGAAGCCACTTGATCTCTAATTTGTTCAAGAATCATTTGGCATGTTGATTTTGTCAATCTGAATCTTTGCACATATTTGGCTTCATCCAACTCAGTGAAATAGTTCTCCCTTTGTCTAAAATTTCTAGAACTATTTACGCGCTGCACCATTTCTTCTAATTGTGTTTCCATTGCGTGGATGTAAAAAATTCTTTGATGCGATGCCATTTTGCTTGAATAATAAAATATAAACAATGCAAGTGTCAGCCACAGTAAGCTGTTTGCCTAACGATGATTTCATCGATATTTATATCGGCACTTAACGAGAGAACAAATTATAGCCGGCACTGAGGCCTCATGTTAGTTTTAATCACGAACAACCCTAACCAGACATTGAAAAACTCAATTTTGACTAACCATCAGTTAGTTAAGTTGACCATCTGTTAGTTTAGCTAACCAGACATTGAGAAACTGGCCCTTTAGGTGCTATATATTTTAAACTAGAGAAAAAACAAAAAAATTTTTAAACGCAAATTTGTTTTATGTTATATCACTTTTAAAAAGGAACTTTATTTGTTTCTAAAATATTGCTAAGTTTTATATATACACTTAAAACTAAAAATACATCTTAAATATAAGTCTCAGCTTAAAAAATGCAGCCACAAACCAGTTATATTTTTGCCGAATAAAAGGTTAAATAAGGATTTTAGTACTTAGTATGTGATCCCTTAACCTTTACAACAGCCCTTAACCTATTATTCATCGAAGAGACCAGCTTCCGAGTGGTTCCCGGGCATATTTTGCTCCATTCCTCCAGCAGAGCATTTTTAAGGTCCTATTTGCTGGAAATCCGATGATTCCGGATGTTGTTCTCCAGTATAGTCCACAAATTTTCAATAACATTTAAATCTGGAGACTGGGCCGGAGGAATCATGACGTGGGGGCAGTTCCACGTAAGTCAGGACTGCACTATTCCGGACGTATGTTTGGGGTCGTTGTCGTGGTAGAACCGGAAATCACGTCGGATTCCTAACTTTTCAGCACTTTGGAGCAAATTGTCTTTAAGAATATTGAGGTACATAGTCTTATCCATCGTCGACTCAAAAAACGCCAAGTTTCCGACGCCGGCTGCCGACATACATGCCCATACCATCACACTTCCTCCGCCATGCTTAACTGCCGCTTTAACATTTTTTGGATACAGTTCAGTATTGGGCTGTCGCCACACAAAATTTCACTCGTTCGACCCAAAAATGTTGAATTTGGACTCGTCTGTAAAAATTACTGTGTTCCAAACGAAAAAAAAAAAATATAGCACCTTAAACCTTTTATTTGACACTGCATCATTTAAGGTGTGAGTCACTGTATGTTCGTAAAGAATCTTTTGTTTTCTGTAGCTAAGACGGGTCAATAAACGATTTAAAATTGCCACACTCACATTTAAGGGTGCTGCATATGCATATGTAGATGTACACAAACAGTCAAATTTCAGTTAAGCAATTGCTGGTCATTCATACTTTTTATACCCATAACCCATAAAATGGGTAAATAAGGGTATAATGGTTTTGCGCAAAAGTATGTAACAGGCAGAAGGAAGCATCTCCGACCCTATAAAGTATTTACGTTCTTGATCAGCATCAACAGCCGAGTCGATATGGACATGTCGGTCTGTCCGTCCGTCTGTCCGTCTGTATGAACGCGTGGATCTCAGAGACTACAAGAGCTAGAGACTTCAGATTTTGGATATAAGTTCTCCTATACCATGAGCAGAACAAGTTTGCTTCAAATTATCGATAACTATATGTACGCAAACCAGTTTTTAAACTGTGGGGGCTGGCGACGGTATGGGTGTGGCATCTAGAGTTTTGATGCAGATGGCATGTTTGGGTCAATGATGACAAAAATATAGTAGCGGCTTTAAAAACAAGAAATAAACAAAATACCAACAAAAATAAGATTTTGATACTCACTACGTCAATTAGCTGCGAGAGTTTTAGTTTTATGCAAACTTTAAGGACATCTGTAGTATTAACAACCGGTCGGACTAGTTTGTTGTAGTTGCTCAGAAGATCATCGTACAGTCGCTTAGCATCCGGATTGCCAGCAACTGCTCCGTGTACCATCAAAGCTGATAGTATCCAAGCTTTTATGCTTTCCTGAGATGTATACTTCATTGCACGTGCTCATAAATTATAGCTTAGTATCGCAATATGTCCTTAAGATTTCTAAGCATTAAATTTTTTATAACCTATCAAGTAAACAAAATTTCAAATTGGTTTAGCAACAAAACTATGAATACTAGAAAATCCATCTTGAAATAGTATGTAAAGTATTAAACGTTTATGATTTAAATATTTTTTTCTGCTTTGCAAAAAGTGTACACATGTCTTCCTTAATAACCAACTACTGTTTTAATCTTTAAAACAGAGCTGTACAGTCAATCTGATTTTAGTTATCCTTTGTAGTTGCAATTGCTTGTTGTGATTCAATTTGATTATTTACGTGCGAATGACATAGAAATACAAAGCTTTCTTCTTTGCGAACATATTGTTATTGCTATGCTGCTCAAAAGAACTTTTAATCTGTTTTAATCCCATGACAATAAGAATGTTAAAATATACCTCGAATAAGCATTTAATTTAAGTCTTTGACATAAATAATAAGATTGTAATTTTTTTTTATTGTGATTATTGATTGTTTTTTTAAATATGTTATTACATTGAACGTTTTTCTTACTTAAAGCAAAAATCGTAAGCTTGTTACAGATTAATTTATGTAAAATTTAACAGATATATTTTTATACCCTTCACACATGTGAAACAGGGTATATTAAGTTTGTCATGAATCTGTAACGCCTTAAAGGAATGATGGGAGACCCCATAAACTTTATATCAAAATGATCAGGACGAGCTCAGGAATTGATTTCCGCGTGTCCGTCCGTCCGTCTGTCCGTCTGACTGTTTCAACACGATTTCCGGCCAAACTGCTGAACCGATCTTGATGAAACATTCACAGATTGCTTAGATCATGTCGGGTTTGTTCACTATGAAATTTCATCCCGCTCGGAGCATTCTACGACATAGCCACCATACAAATTGACCATATCGTACTATTAATTGTTGTTGCTGTCGTGCACTTTCAATTACCTACATATAGCTCATTTGCTTCAAAAGTGGTATAACGCAAAAAATTTTCAAATTGTTGTTGTTGTCGCACACGAACAAGTAAATGACGCTCAAGAGTAAAAATAGGAGCGAAAAATTACCAACAACTGCACAGAAACATAAATAAGAGGGGGGAGCATTGATTTGGCTGACTGTCTACCGTCTAGCTGACAATAACAGCCAAACCACAACAATTGTTAAAAAACAATAAATTCAAATTCAAATTATTGAGGCTTGATATTTTTAATAGCTTTTTATTATAAGCTTCACTTGAGGCTGAGTAACTCAAAATGAGGCAGAGTCAGTAACTCAAAAAAAAAGTATAAATTGCGTTTCAAAGGCTTTTTGGGGGACACTCTCATATAGTCTAGTGGGGGACACTCTCACCCGAGGGTTCCGGGTTCAAATCCCAGTAAGAGCAAATGAATGATTTTAATGTTTAAGCCAATATTTGATGATTTTTTTTTACCCGGTAGGTCCGGGTTCCATTCCCAGTATGGGCATATGGATGTTTTAATCTTTTAGCCAAATTTAGTTTTGTTTACATTGATTTTTATTTTGAATAGCTTTTTATTAGCTTCACTTGTAACGGAGTTTTAATTTATTTACATTTACTTATAATAAGATTAAGCTCTTCAAAGGCTCTTCAAAATTGTTCAGCTGACTTAGTATATAGCCAGAATTCTGTTCAAACGGTCGAAGCTCATGAGAAATAAAACCCAAACTGCAACACACATTTAATTTACTAAAATTTGTCTTTTGGCAAAGCCATAGCCTGTTTTTCTAATTCCCTCCACTGAGTGACCTTGTGTGCCTCGAACTCACTCAATTCAACTCAACTGAACGCATTCAGTTAACATCATTTTTTTATGCGAGAATTAGTTAATTACACATACATAACTGTTAATAAGTTTCGGATTACAGCAATAATTCAAGCCATTCTATAAATTACCTATATTAGTTGTTAAAATAACATTTAGATTATAAATATGTCACATGTAGGCAGAAAAAGTGCTGAGCAGCGTAGGCGCGTGGCTTCTCAGCGCCAACGTCAGAGTTATATGGAGAACGCTGAAGACCGCCGATCAGCGAACGCAGCTCGCCTTCAACAGGTCCGCGAAAATGAGGACTATAGGTCGAACGAGCGTTACCGAGATGCAGTTCGACGAGCCACCAGGCGTTTGGACACGAGAAATCGTGCGGAGGAGCAAAGGCGGGACACTCTTGCACACCAAGAGCTAAGGCAGGATCCTGTTCTTCGTGTCGAGGAGCAAATGCGGAACACTCTTGCACATCAAGAGCTAAGGCATGATCCTTTTTTTCGTGCCGAGGAGCAAAGGCGCGTCACTCTTGCACATCAAGAGCTAAGGCAGGATCCTGTTCTTCGCGCCGATGAGCAAATGCGGAACACTCTTGCACATCAAGAGCTAAGGCAGGATCCTGTTTTTCGTGCCGAGGAGCGAAGGCGCGACACTCTTGCACATCAAGAGCTAAGGCAGTATCCTATTCTTCGCGCCGAAAAGCAAATGCGGAACACTCTTGCACATCAAGAGCTAAGGCAGGATCCTGTTCTTCGCGCCGAAGAGCAAATGCGGAACACTCTTCAACACCAAGAGCGTAGAAGAGATCCGACAACACGTCAAGTGGAACAAGCAGCTAATACTAGCAATAGAAGGATGACCCGTATGCAAACGCGAATGCAAAGCGAAAGAAGATTAGATCTTTTGCAATCTAGAGTTCAGGCGCATAGGGATGTCGACGCTAGAGCGAAATCGACAGAATTCAAGGAACAGACGTAGGAGGGAGGAACAATCTCCAGAGGAACGTCAGAATGAGCTTCAAAGGCAACAAAGAATGAGGAAAGTAAATTCTTGAAGCTTGAAGCCAACGGAGATATGCGTGTGTTGGGGTGGTTCTTGGTTTCCGCACCAAACTAAGAAAAGAAAGCATTATTCCTTAAATTCTGACGAGGCATTCATTTTAAAGGATAAATTTCCAAGCAGTCTAGAGGAGTACAAGTTTTGTTCAACTTGTCATCGCGCAGTTGCTTCCGGAAAACTTCCCGCCATATGCCTTTCTAAGGGATTGGATTTCCCAACAGTGCCCAACTGCTTGAAAGATTTAACATGGAAGAGCGACTCAAATCTACTCGCATTCCTTTCATGAGGATCATTTCTCTGGGCTACGAGAGGCAATGTGCAGTACGTGGAGCTGTTGTTAATATTCCAATCTCCGTGGTGCAAACAGTGACAGCGTTACCCCGAACATTTAATAGCGCACATGTCATTCAAGTCCATTTAAAGAGGAGGTTGGAGTACGATCACAACTTCATGACTGAAACAATACGGCCGGCAAAGATTCTTTAGGCCCTACAGTATTTAATGGCTACCGAATTGTACAGAAAGTACAACATAAGCGTAATAGAGGACTGGATTGCCAACGTTAGTCATGGCCAAGAAGTGCCTTTTATTGCAGATGCAAGTGATGAGGCTACGGCTCGTGACCTCATTGCCAGAAGAAGTGATGGCTATGACGCAGAAAATTTGGAAAGGCAAGAGGAATTAAACCCAGGTGGCTTAGAGACCTTGCTAGACAACGAATGTATAGAAAATTTCGCAACGGAACGTGTGGCTTTGGCTTCAAGCGAAGGAAGACTGCCGACGGATGTTACCATGGATGAAGACGCGGAAGAACTATCGTATCCTACGATATACTGCGGGCAAAAACGGAATTGTATTTTGTCCTACAGCAAAATCGCCCGTTCAGAAATTCGTCGATACGACAAGAGATGTGCCAGAATTGACAAGCTTCTGAGGACTTACAAATTTTACGAACTGTCCCGAATCAAATCTGCCATCTCCATATGCTTGAGAAAGAAGTCTGGATTCAACAGCATTTCAGCTGGAAATGTGTTGGATGAAGCCTTTGTCGGCAACCTCAGGCAGCATGATGATGGATATCGCATTTTACGTGGATTACGTTCATCTCCTGCTCATTGGGAGGCGGAAAAGAAAAAAGTTTTGTCGATGATTCGACAAGTTGGACTTCCAACTTTTTTCATAACTTTATCTGCAGCGGAGACAAAGTGGTTGGACATTCTGATCATACTTTCCAAGCTCGTGGATAAAGTTGACAGGAATCAGGAAGAAGTTGAAGCTCTGTCGAGCAACGAGAAAGCGCGCTTGATTCGATCGGATCCAGTAACTTGCTCGCGGTATTTCGACAATAGATTCCGGAACATGGTGAAATTGTTCAAAAATGGAATATTTGACGAATACACATTATCGCATTACTACTGGAGGATCGAATTTCAACACCGTGGATCACCTCACAGCCATGGAATGTACTGGCTCAGTGGTGCACCCCAATTCGATGCATCGAATTCTAGGAATACTGCAAACCTAGTCAACTTCATCGACCGGTTTATTACAACGAATGGCCGCGATGAAGAGATAGCTGACCTGTTGCAGTATCAAAAGCATAGCTACGCTCGGTCTTGCTTACGGGAGCTGAATGGACAAAAGTTTTGTCGCTATAATATGCCGTATCCTCCAATGCCACAAACAGAAGTGTTATTTCCGTTAACAGAAGATGATAACAATTTGGCACAGCATAAGGAGAAGTTCAAGAAAATAAGGCTTTCTTGGACTCTTCAATAACAGATGAACAAGCTGAGATGAATTACGAGGAATATAAATTGGCAATAAGATCGAACTTATTGAAACCACAAATTTTCCTGAGTAGGAAATTTTCGGATAGGCTGCTTAATGCCTACAACAAAGACATTCTGCGTCTTCATAGAGCCAATATGGATATTCAATTCATATTGGATGCTTATGCCTGTTGTGGTTATGTCATTAATTATATAAATAAATCCAACAGAGGCGTGTCAAAGCTGTTAAAACAGGTAATGGATAAAATTAACGCGGGAAATTTCAGTGTTAAACGGAAACTGCAATACATTGGGAATAAGTTCATCAATGGCACAGAAATATCTGGCCAGGAGGCAGCCTATAACATACTTGGACTTCACCTTTCAGAAGCAAGTCACGGTGAAATTTTCGTCAACACTTCTCATCCAGAGAAAAGAGTTCGCATGGTTAAAGCCAGAAAGGATCTTATTCTTTTACCTGCGAACTCAAATGATATCTTCGTTCCAAATCTATTAGAGCATTACATTCAACGGCCTGATAATTTGGAACAACTGTGCTTAGCGGATTTTGCAGCTTTATATATGTACGCAAAATCAAACCGAAGAAACACAGCAAAAAGCGAAAATATGGTGAGCTGGAGGATCAAGAAGAAGAAACTCTGGTTCGCGAAAGTTGGATGGTGCTCAAAAATGATAGCGGCTATATCAAGCAGCGCGCTAGAGCTCTCATTTTGAGATGTCGAAAATTCAGCTTTAACACGCACAGAGCTGATTACTTCCGGGAAACAGCGATGCTGTTCATACCATGGCGATGTGAACAATCAGAGCTAATTGATGCAGACACTGAACAACTTTGTCTCATCAATGCTGAGTTAATTCAGCAAGGCAAGCTAAAGTATGATGTATTCAAAAATAGAGAACTTGGAGCCATACTTCAAGATATGAGAGATAAGAACACATCTGAGGAAATTGACGATATAAATGCTGTTTCGCAATTATTGGACGATGAGTTCCGGGCACTTGCAGTACCCGAGATTGATAGAAATATCAATATATTGCAGGACGATGCCGTCCAGGAGGCAAATGACGAGGTGCGCCTCATCAAACTACCAACGCTGGTAGCTGAGAAAGATTTGTTGACAATGGTGCGATCACTTAACCATAAACAACATCAATACTTCGCTCATGTCATGCAAAATGTCTTAGAAAGGAAGACATTTTATGAATACGTTGGTGGTGGAGCTGGAGTTGGAAAATCCCGCTTTATTTCAACCACTTACCAGTCGTTGATAATTCGGGCGAATTTAATTCCTGGAAGCAATCCTGATATGACCAAAGTTCTTTTGTTTGCGCCAACTGGAAAAGCAGCATTTGGAATTGGTGGACTTACACTCCATTCGATATTTTCGTTACCAGTAAGTCAGTCATCTGCAGCGCTAAGACCATTGAGCAGCGACACTGTCAACACACTGCATTCGAAACTACTCGAATTACAAGTGATTATTATTGACGAAATCTCAATGGTCAAATGAGAGAGATCTCAGTTTGAGTGTGATTGACGTGTTTTACTTAAGCTCCGAACAACTTATTAATTTTGCGCCGTTTATCAGGCTTTTTATTTATTTTTTGCAGTCTACTGTTCGTAAAACATAGGCTTACCTAAGCTGTGCAAAGTGCTTCTTGTTGTGCGTCGTTTAATTTGCTAATTATTATATTTTAACAATTGCGGCGTCAGTTCTGTGTGGTTGTTAGTGTCTGTTTTTGTTATTCTGCAAATCTGCCGCTTATTCGTGCACTCATTTGTTTGTGTGTTTGTTCGCTGCGTTTACTCTTGTTTGTGTGTTTATTCGCTGCGCATACACTTGTTTGTGTGTTTGTTCGTTTAAGCGTTATCTGCCTTGCTTGTCGTGCTTTAATACATTTTTGTTGTTGCTTATCGCTCCAAACAAGAAGTATTTGTGTTACGATTCCTCTTAATTTGTGCGATTGCTCTTAGATTTTCTGTGCGCCGTTTTTTCCGTTCTGTGCTCTCGCAACCTATTTTCGTTAGTTTGACCCCAGTGGTAAATATGTCGTGCTGCAAAAAATCTTGTACATTTAAGCAGTCCGACGATTCTGCACGGCCTCAATTTGTTCATTGCTGGTTGTGCGAGAATTTTATGCATGCTAAATGTGCAGGTCTTACTGGGCGTGAGTGTGACAAGATCACTGCTGTAGCCAAGCCCGGCTGTGGTGGTGTGCGTTGGTCATGCCCTATGTGCATTGATAAGCAAATTGATTTCTCTAGAATGTATAACTCTGTGAGAAATCAGTTTTCAAAACTAAAAAAGACGGCAAGCATGCTAGTGACTGACATTGATTCGAGTTTGGAATTTCTCAATAATTTTATATTTGAGTCTGTCTGTCCCTGAGGATTCATATCATCCTACTTTAGAAGTTACATTGTCTGTTAGCAATCCTGTTATGTCTTCTCCTCCAGTGTTTAACCTGCCTCGCCGTTGCTTTCGCAAAGGAAATTACTCATTACTAAATTTATATATGATTCGGTTGATATAAATATTGCCCTAAAATCTTTTTATAGCACCTTAAATTCTCTATTGGACGAATGTATCCCTTACTCTGCTCCGTTGTCCGTTTCTTCTAAGCCCCCTTGGTTCACTCCAAGACTATCAACTTTACAAAATAATAAATCTAAATATTACAAAAAATTTAGCAGGTCTGGATTGAGTGCTGACTTGTCTAAATACATTATAGCCAAATCAAACTTTCTTCTCCTGAATTCACAGTGCTATGAGAATTACCTTATTTGTTGCAAACGGCAATTTACGCTAAATCCCAAAAAATTTTATAGTTTTGTCAATTTTAAGCGTAAATCTTCTACTTTACCGTCATCTTTCATGTTTGGGATGGATAAATCTAGCATCGATAGCGAATCCGCTAATATTTTTGCCAATTTCTTCCAATCAACTTACTCTTCTGCATCCCCTATTAAAATACCTTACCCTTATAGTATTGCTTCTACAAATTATATTCCTGTTTCTACCATCTCTCAGTCCACTCTGCTATCAGCTTTAAATTCGTTAAAGTCTTCTTACTCTCCTGGACCTGACAATATACCTAGTTGTCTTCTTAAAGAGTGCAGTGCTTCTCTTCTTCGCCCATTGCTTAAGCTTTTTAATCTCTCCCTTGAATCTTCTGTCTTTCCATATCTTTGGAAAGAATCTTTTATAATCCCTCTTCACAAAAAAGGTGGGAAGTCCAATATTGAAAATTATAGGGGCATTGCAAAATTGTCCGCTATCCCTAAATTATTTGAAAAAATTATCACTTCATCTCTGCAACATTTCTGCAAATCAGTCTTATCCCCTGCTCAACATGGCTTCGTAAAAAATCGGTCAACCATGACCAATCTACTAGAATTCACAACTTTAGTAAATGATGCTTTCCTCTCGAAAATGCAAACTGACGTCATTTACACAGACTTCAGTAAAGCTTTCGACACTGTACACCATGACCTATTACTTCTCAAGCTTGTCCGTATTGGTTTCCCTCCCTCACTTATATCTTGGATTTCTTCTTATTTAAAGGGTCGGACACAAAGAGTACTCCTAAGATTGGCTACCTCGAAACAAGTTCATGTTACTTCTGGAGTACCTCAGGGTAGTCATCTTGGTCCTTTACTCTTCACTCTTTTTATAAATGATCTTCCCTCTGTTTTATCTCATTCTCGCATTCTCATGTACGCAGACGATGTGAAGCTTATTTTCTCCTACTGTAGTTCTCTAAATCATACTTGCTTACAAGATGATTTAAATTCAATGCATCTTTGGTGTAAGACTAATCAGTTGCTTCTCAATTGTTCTAAATGTATGTTTATGACTTTCAGCCAAAATAACCCCTTCATTACCAACTACTTAATTGACAGTACCCCGTTGCAACGTATTTTTACAGTCAAGGACCTTGGTGTTCTTTTTGACTCCAAACTCTCATTCGGCCTTCATATTTCTACTATTCTTAATGAGCCCAAAGGTGTTCTTGGTTTCATTAAACGTTGGTCTAAAGAGTTTAACGATCCTTACGTTACGAAAACTCTGTACACTTCCCTTGTTCGCCCTATCCTTGAGTACTGCTCTTGTATATGGAGCCCCCAGTATAGAAATAACCAGGATCGTATCGAATCTGTTCAGAAGCAGTTTTTGCTTTTTGCCTTCCGAGGCTTAAATTGGGATAATAACCTTCGCTTGCCTTCATATTCCAGTAGGCTTCTTCTCCTTAACCTCCCGTCGTTGAACAATCGTAGGATAGTCCTTGGTGTTGCCTTCCTGCACAAGTTGATTAATGGTGATATAGATTCTTTTTTTCTGTTAGGTCATCTCCATTTCTCTATTCCCTCCAGACCTACTAGAAACTTTCGCCCGTTGTTTTTGAAAACGTGCACAACAGATTACGCTATGCACAGTCCATTTCGTGTTTTATGCGTCCAATTTAATAATCTATACCACGTGTTCTCTAATGAGACCTCTCTCTCCTTAATCAAACCATTGCTTTCAGTTTATCTTCGGGAAGTTAATGACCGCTCTCAGCTATGAAACGGGGCTGAGCCTGCTGGACTGGCTAAATTCTTTTCCTTCATCGGGTCATATATATATATAAATATTTTGTATTCTATTTTATTTATTTTTATTATTATTATTATTATTATTTTTTTTTTTTTTTTTAACATTTATTTTTAGTTTTCACATTTAAGTTTTTCTTTTCTATTTTCTACTAACATCTCTGTTTTAAGTATAGAGTCTATAATATCACTGACATTTTTGGCTGTGGAAAGGGGCATAGCTGGCCGGACTGTCAAATAAAACACCCCCATCGGTCGGTGATGTTATTAGACATTTTTGTTCTCAGCCTAGGCTTTTTACTACTACTATTTTATTGTAACTTATTTTTTTAAAAGTTGACTCTAGAATTGTCAACAACTTTCAACAAAATAAAATAAATAAAATGCTCTCCCAATTGGACATGAGACTGAAGTAGGTATTCAAAAACAGTAATAACTTCGGAGGAATATCAATTATTTTTTTTGGGGACTTGAAACAATTATCTCCAGTAGGAGACCGATGGGTTTTTCAAGCAAACAGAAGAGATAATTACAGCTCCATAGCAGGAACACCGCTTTGGGACCAGTTCAAGTACTTTGAACTTACTGAAATTATGCGTCAAAGAGAGGATCAGACATTCGCAGTTGCGCTTAACAACATATCTGAGGGGAAAATGACGGACGCAGATGTTCATCTTCTGAAGGAAAGAATGGTGGCGCAAGAAGATGTGCCAAGAGATGCAATCCATCTGTTTTTCTCAAATGCAGATTTCAGCCATTTCAATTCGGTAAAATTGTCGCAAATCGACACCGAACCAATTACATCTAAATGTAAGGATGTAGTGAAAGCTGCAACTTTGACATATCGGAGCAGAGACAATATCTTAGAAGCGGTGAAATGTTTCAAATTATCAGAAACGCAGGGATTGTCCTATGAAATGCTCCTGAAGACATCTGCTAAATATATGGTCACCGTCAACATCAACACACCCGATGGACTAGTGAATGGAGCTAGTGGAGAATTGATGGAAGTCATCCGAACACATATAGCAGGAGAGCCAGAAATAACCACACTGTGGATTAAATTTTCTGACTCATCGGTGGGAAATATGGCAAAATCGAAGAAGCCACACCCTATTCACGATGACTGGACACCAATTGAGAAAGTTGTAAGAACTTTGAAAGAAAGCAGTTTCCAGTGGTACCGGCGGAAGCAATAACGGTCCACAAAAGTCAAGCGACATACAGCAAAGTGGCTTTACATGTAACTAGCGGCGCTCTATGTTGGTTGCAGTCGAGCCACAAACGCTGCAGGACTTTTCATCATTGGAAATTTCAACCCACCAAGACCTTTTCTACCAACTGATGCAGTTCAACAGGAATTGGTACTTCTCCGTAATGCAAAGAAGTTGGAGAAACATAACGACTTCCTTCACAGTGAGGTCAATGGAACGCTCCTCTATTATCAAAATGTGCAGAGCCTTCCGGCGCATTTTAATGATTTACAGAAAGACCAATTGATTAATTCAGTTGATATACTGTGCTTGGTGGAGACTTGGACAGTCGAAAGTGACACCTTTCAGATGCCAGGGTTCACTTAGTGCATGGAATAGATGGACCGAGAACAGGTCGTAATAGGCCAGCGAAAGGCATTAAAATTTATGCTAAGCAACCGACTGCAGCACATGTTTTGTTTAGTCAAAACATATGCGCTGATAGCCATACCTATCAGTTGAGCGTCATTAAATATGATAATTCATCATATTCATTAAAAAAGATATTACAAGAGCAGCAAGGAAACATACTTATCGTGGGTGATTTTAACATCTGCCGGTTGACGACGACAGAAAGGCTAGAAGACGAGCTTTCACAAATGGGAATGGCCACTCTCTTAGAAAGAACGGCCATAACAACCAAACAGCTGACGCAAATTGACTGGGTGTTTGCGAACGGTGGATTTGCTACTGCAAAGACATATAAAACTGTCTTTAGCCACCATGATGGAATATTCGTAAAACTAACATAGTTAATTCGATACACCGAATATTAATTATTTAATGTCTATAGTCTTTCGAGATTTCCACAAAATATAAAAGAAAAAAAAAAATTAATCCATGTGTGAAGGGTATCATAGGCTTGGCATAGTCAAAATTAACAAGTGGAAACGTTGCAGTCGGACGCAACCGACTGCGGTATACTCGATACCAGTATTAAAACCGGTAAAAAGAGGCCTGATTGCAAAGGGGTACGGATGCGGTAGGGGTGTACGCTGCCTTAAAGATTCTCCGATGCAGATGGGGATGCCACCGGCTGTCTTCAGTGCAAATTTGGTGACTCTAGCTCAAAGTTTGTAAAATGTGGGGAAAAGGGGGCTGGGGGCGGTATGGGTGGGCGTGGAATCTAAATTTTTAATGCAGATGTATGTGGAATGTCAATTGCTATCTTCATACCAAATTTGGTAACTCTAGCTCAAAGTTTGTAAAAGTGTGGAAAGGGGGGCTGGGGGCGGTATGGGTGGTAGTGGCATCAAAATTTTTGATTCAGATCTATGTGGAATGTCATTTGCTATCCTCATACCAAATTTGGTGACTCTAGCTCAAAGTTTGTAAAAGTGGGAAAGGGGGGCTGGGGGAGGTATTGTTGCGCGTGGCATTCAAATTTTTGGTGCTGATCTATGTGGGATATCAATTGCTACCTTCATACCAAATTTGGTGACTCTAGCTCAAAGTTTGTATAAGGTGGGGAAAGGGGGCGGAATGGTTGGGCGTGGCTCCAAAACTTTGATGCAGATTTTTGGGGGTCGTTACCAGCTATCTTCCTACCAAATTTGGTGGCTCTAGCTCCACAACTCTGGAAGATACACGCATTCCCGTTTTTGACGAAGCGTTGGGGCGGATGGGGGTGGCTAAGGCATTATTAGTGGGCGTGGCATCCAAACTTTTGATGCAGTTTTTGGGGGGTCATCATCACCTATCTTGACACCTTATTTGGTGGCTAAAGCTCAAAAACTGTGGGAGATATAGGCTTTTTTGACTTTAAAATGCGGGGGGGCTGGGGGCGGAATGGGTGGGCGTGGCTCCAAAATTTTTAAAACTGTTTTTTGGGGGTTGTTAGTAGCTATCTTCTTACCAAAATTGGTAGTTCTAGCTGTAAGGATGTGCGAAATATGTGGATTTATCGGTTTTGAGTTATAGAATTTATCTATTTGCCAGCCCCCCAGTTATCGTAGAACCTCCATCTTGACACTTTAATTTACTATCCCATAGATAAAGAGAATTGGAAAGTTTCAAGTCTTTAGCTTGAAGGGTGTGGAAAAAAGTTGCGTTCATACAGACGGACAGACAGACAGACGGACAGACGGACAGACACCATGACGGAGATTGCACAAACTCAATATACTCTTTACCTTCGGTATCGAGTATAACTATGCGGCACTTGTGTATTTTTAAATACTTAACATTAAATCTTAACAAAATATTAAACTAAATGCAAAAATACTCATCATATAAAAAAAATTACTTCTTAGCTTCACTAATATGGAATGGGCGCTACTTCAAATCAACCTAGCTCGAAAACTTTGGAAGATATGGGGATAACAGATTTAAAAGGGTGGCGAGCAGCAAATTTTGATTCCAGATCTTTCAGGGATGTCACTATAATTAATCACACCAAATTTTTTTAGCTCTTGCTTCCTTTTTTACAAAGCGGGTGGAATGGGTAGGCATAGCCAGACAAACGGACAGACGAACAAATAGCATTACGGATGTTGCACAAAAACAATATACTCTTAACCTTGGGTATCAACGTATAATGAGCATTGTCCCAAGTCTATATCACGTGAATCTTTCTTTACTGGCTGTAAACGCAGTTTCCTTAGATTCATCGTCAACTATTTTTGTTTTAAGTGTTAGTGTGTTCATTTGTCCATGGAACACTACGCTATTAATCAGCTTAGCTGCGATGAGTGTCGCTCATGTTTATACTCGTTACCGAAGGTAAAGAGTATATTGGGTTTGTGCAATGTCCGTCATTGTGTCCGTCCGTCTGTCCGTCCGTCTGTATGTTCGCAACTTTTTTCCACACCCTTCAAGCTAGAGACTTGAAACTTTCCAATTCTCTTTATCTTTAGGATAGTAAATTAAAGTGTCAAGATGGGAGTTCTACGATAACTGAAAAGCTGGCAAATCGATAAATTCGATAACTCCAAACCTATAAATCCACATATTTCGCACATCCTTACAGCTAGAACTACCAAATTTGGTGAGAAGATAGCTACTATCAACTCCCAAAAACTGCATCAAAAATTTGGATGCCACACCAACCCAGACCGCCCACAGCCCCTTTTTCACTCCTTTTTTAAATTTTGAGCTAGAGTTACCAAATTTTGTAGGAAGATAGCATTTGACATCCCATAAGCATCTGCCGCAAAAATTTGGATGCCATGCCCACCTATACCGCCCCCAGCCCCTTTTTCCCCACCTTTCACAGTTTTTGAGCTAGAGTCACCAAATTTTTAATAAAAAATACTGGTGGCATCCCTATCTGCATCAGACTATCTTTGAGACAGCGTACAACTCTGCCACATCCATACCCTTTTGCAATCAGGCCTGTTTTTACAGGTTTTAATACTGGTATCGAGTATACCGCAGTTGGTTGCGTCCGACTGCAACGTTACAATGCAACATTAATATTGAAAAACATTAAATTGGAAACTTTAATAACAATTTATTTTATTCTGGCATCCACAAGTTAAGAAGAATGAAAAGCCTTAAAAAAAAACATTTAGGGAGTATCACATGGAATATTTTAATCATGAGTCATTAGCTAATATATAATTTTAAATTTTAATTAAAAATAGTCAAACCCATTTTATTTTATGTATTATTAAGTTTTGGGATGAGTGCACTGCGACTAAAGAGGTCTTTTGTGCGCCCTTCTCAGCGTCTACATATAATTGTGAGCCGATCATATGCAAATTGACATTATTCACTACTGTCTCAGTAGACTTTAAAAAAAAAAAAAAAATATATGGTAGACAATTCTTCAATTCAAAAAAAAAAAACAAGTGGAAACGTTGCAGTCGGACGTAACCAACTGCGGCATACTCGATACCAGTATTAAAACCGGTAAAAAATGGCATAATTGCAAAGCGGTACGGATGAGGCAGGGGTGTACGCTGCATTAAAAATTCTCCGATGCAGATGGGGATGCCTCCAGCTATATTTCTTCCAAATTTGGTGACTCTAGCTCAAAGTTTGTAAAAGGTGGGGAAAGGGGGGGGGCTGGGGGCGGTATGGGTAGTTGTGGCATCAAAATTTTTGTTGCAGATCTTTGTGAAATGTCAATTGCTATCTTCAAACCAAATTTGGTGAATCTAGCTCGAAATTTGTAAAAAGTGTGGAAAGGGGGGCTGGGGGTGGTATGGGTGGGCGAGACATCCAAATTTTTTATGCAGATCAATGTGGAATGTCAATTGCTATCTACCTACCAAATTTGGTGACTCTAGCTCGAAGTTTGTAAAAAGTGGGGAAAGGGGGCCTTGGGGCGGTATGGGTGCGCGTGGCATTCAAATTTTTTATGCAGATCTATGTGGAATGTCAATTGCTATCTACATACCAAATTTGGTGACTCTAGCTCGAAATGTGTAAAAAGTGCGGAAAGGGGGGCTGGGGGCAGTTTTTAGGGGGTCATCATCACTTATCTTGGCACCAAATTAAGTGGCTATAGCTCAAAAACTGTGGGAGATATAGGCTTTTTTGACTTTAAAATGCGGTGGGGCTGGGGGCGGAATGGGGGGGCGTGGCTCCAAAATTTTTGATGCAGTTTTTGGGAGTTGATAGTAGCTATCTTCTCACCAAAGTTGGTACTTCTAGCTGTAAGGATGTGCGAAATATGTGGATTTATCGGTTTTGAGTTATCGAATTTATCGATTTGCCAGCCCCCTAGTTATCGTAGAACCCCCATCTTGACACTTTAATTTACTATCCCATAGATAAAGAGAATTGGAAAGTTTCAAGTCTCTAGCTTGAAGGGTGTGGAAAAAACTTGCAACCATACGGACGGACAGACGGACGGACGGACAGACGGACAGACACCATGACGGACATTGCACAAAACCAATACACTCTTTACCTTCGGTATCGAGTATAATTAAATAATCAAAAAAAAATATATGTAATAATAATTTTTCTTCCATTCCTGAAAATAATATTTCGATCAATTTTTCATGAAATAATTTAAAATAAAAAAACAAGTACAGTCGTGTCTGGATATGGTGAACTCATTTTTGCAAGGCCTGTTCACTATTCCGAGGTTGTTCACTATTTCGAGACTCACATTTTATGCTGAAAGTACACATTTGTGTATGGAAATGCTAGATTTAAAATCAATTAAATAAATTTTTAAACAAATTAAAGTAAATATGTATATTAATTGAAAAAAATCGCGGATTAATAATTGCTTTTTGCGTCCAAAAATTAATTTTTGTACAGCTTTTTCACGTAGACTGCGCATTTTTAGAATCGCAGAAAAGTCAGTAGTATTGGCCTCAGCCCATGCGATAGCCTTGTCAAAACTGTCTATAGCTTCGGAAGCTTTAATAGTATTTCCGATATGCAATTCCCCTTGGTCTTCATCATCCGAATCTTAAAAAACACACAATGAAGTGCACAGTGAGCGGTTGCAGCCAAAGACACAAAAAAAAGTGTAAATAATTTGTAATTGAATTAGGACATGAAATGTTTAATTTAGGTATTGGTTGCCCTAGTTGAAATAAGTAACAATATCTATGACTTCTATGATATAATGCATGAACTATGTACTATAAAAAAAAATGTGAAATTTATATCCTTGTCCCACTGTCACACGCTTTAGACATTTTTTAACTCCGTTACTTTTAATTCAGTGGTTTCTGCGAATTTCCCGTGGTGTCGCAGTGTAGCAAAGCAAAGAATGTTTAGTAGTGTTAGTTTGAGCATAATTTCTTTCTTTTTCTGCTTAAAGTTTACTAAAAAATTTTGTTCACTATTTCGAGTTTCTCGTTTGTTCACTATTTAGAGTACTCCATGTAAATTTTTGGGTGTTCACAAGTGTTTACAAGCTTTCTTGCATACATACATATGTAATCGATAGTTTAAAAAAGGTTATATAATAAAAAAAAACATAAAAAAAAGTATGTCACAGTCGGAGATCAACTAACGAACTTCGGCCTGTGAAGCAGCAGTCTTCTCTCTATGCCACCAGAGCTCGTCAATTTTACCAGTCAAATTAGTTATTTAAGCAAAAGGGAAAACTGGTTTTCGTGGTTTTTACATGATATTAAATATTTTATCGTGCCAAAAACTTAAACATGTATTGTCATCTGAAACACATCTTTGGTGAAAATTTCAGAGCTCTAGATAGTCGGGAACTTGGTGAAAATTTTATTGCAATAATCCGGTTCTAGTGCATTTCTGTTTTGCTTCTTTTGTGAATGCACACATGCCCCACACTTTTTACATGCTTATATTTAACTTGACTTGTCTGTCTGTTTGTTTGTTTGTTTGTACCGGATTCTTGTAATCAAATTTTCACCAAGTTCCCGACTAGCTAGAGCTCTGAAATTTTCACCAAAAATGTGTTTCAGATGACAATATATGTTTCTAAAATTTGGCACGATAAATATGTAATATCATGTAAAATTAAATTACTAATTTGACTACTAAAATTGGTGGTATAGAGAGAAGACTGCCGCTTCACAGGCCGAAGGTCGTGGGTTCGACTTCGACCGAAACATACCTTTTCAAAGTTTTATTTGTTTTGTTTTTTATTATATAAACTTTTTTAAACTATCGACTACATATGTATGCAGAAAGCGTATAAAAGCATGTCTTCAACATTTATTTTTTTTGATTTACTTGTTGTACCTGAATTCAATTATTGCCAACCCATTATAATTATTATATTTTATAACAAAATTTTTTAATAGAAACCCTGCACCTGCAAATAAATGAGCTTGTACGTAATAGTATTTTCTTTTGTGGTTGTTTGTAGGCATAACATAAACAGCAGAACCGAGTGACTCGACCGTCTCAGTCGGCTGGTTCTCTGTATCTAAGCACAAACAAAATAAAGCGAAAGCAAAGCAACAGACACAGCGTTCGTTAATTCACGAGCGAGACTTCGTCTTTTACGATCAATTTTCTCTGCCGCAACATTAATACCATCATATTCGTTAACAGGCAGAGACATGGTTGAATTATACATGGTTAGGTCGAGAGAGAGAGCTCGCTCAATTTTTAGGAGCCTGTTGTTAGTCGAAAAGCAGCTGCTTTCAGTCGTGTTGTTGTTTTGAAAAATGTAAACAAAATCACACATCGTTCTATCTTTTTTTTGCTCACAAAAACAAGACGATAAAGCAATATCGAGAGAGCAATTATGCTATCTCTCTTGCACACGCGTGGTCTTATCAACAGGCTCCTTCTGTTGCTCATGACCTAACCATGTATAATTCAACCATGGGCAGAGACAATTGTTGTACAACAACCACATACTATTGCAATTTTGGACTGCCTATCTGTGTGAGTAACGGCAGCGAGTTACGGCAGCGACTTCCGGCAGCGAGCTATGCATGTGAGTAACGGCAGAGAAGTTTGATAGTGAGTGACTTTTAATAGTCATGCTACCGCGCGTATAGATGTTAACACATCAAAAGCAATTTTAAAACCATAATTCAAGATTAACAACTACAAAAAATCATGGTAGAGCTCCAACTATTAGCTAGATATATTCCGTTCTTGGTATTTTTAGTCGATAAAGGCCCAACCCATCCGAAGTTAAAAATTATCCTACAGTGGATAATCTCAAACAAGTCCGTTAAATTGCACATGTATAGATAGGCAAATAGAATGCATATTATCAATCCAATTCAAAAATTTGCTATGAAATAACGTTCGCTTGCCTAAGTCAATAAATGATTTATTTGTGAATCAAATCATCAAAGCATAACTATTTAGTTCCGAAAGTCCAAATAATAAACTGAAAAAGAAAGAACAATGAAAAAAACACTCACAGAATTAACCAATAACTATCCGTGCTTTGCTAGTAAAATTTTGTTTTTACTTTCAGACCACCTTATAAGTATCTACGAATTAGAACACTTATACATAACAACGTACAATTGTGAATTTTCACCTTTAATAAATTGATAAGAAAATAAAGATTCTCAAATCTATACCAAATGTAAAAGTTACCTCTACAATATCTGACAACGTAGTATTGGGCCCTGTAACTAACATTGTCGTGTATACAGTTTAATGAAACTTATATATCACGAATTTAATGGACTGGGACAAAATATGCAAATGCATTATATCACAGCGTACAGAATTTGACAAATCTTTTAAGTGCCTTAACAAAAGTGCACCGATATCAAATGAGACAAAATTAAAACACGTTGAGCTGTTGGTAAACAATTACAACAGCATAAGACAACTTATACTTCACAACAGCCATAAGGCGGATTCACTTCAAATTACACAAGGCAAAGAAATCTTAAAACAATTAAGAGAAAGCCTTGTATATATTTCGGAGAGGCATTATTTATTTATTTATTTATTGATTTATTGTCAGCTAAGAGCAGCTGACATTAAAATGAAATCAAATTTAATTTAAATTAAATATAATTAATATAATTAAGGCCCAATATCTCAATGTCCGGTTAAATTTTCGTTTAGCTAACTGCCGCATTATTTTGCTGGTCGAGTTAAAACAGTTTGGTTTTCTCAAAGCCAAAATAACCTTTCATCGATAAGTAACTATCGCCTTAACAGCGTTGCCACATATATACACAGCGTTGCCATTTATAGCGAGCGGCTCAGCTGTTTTTTGTTTTTGTTTTGGTTGGTGACTGGCAAATTTTGCATATTTTAAATATATAAAATATAAAATTAAAATGAACACGCCTGAATGCAAACGGATTCATTACTATCTCCTCCTTAGCCAATAGTGCGATAGCGTGGGAAACTTTTTCACTGCACGGCTAGCCGAAGAAACGCTGACTCCACAGAAATCACCCGCAGTGATGAGGAAGCTGCCGCTTGAATAAAAACGCAAAGCCACCAAAAGTTGGGTCTCCGGCAACATTGCACGATTCCTGTTTAAAATCCCACATATGATTTATTTGCGCGCAAAAGAACTTAATTGTTTACCTATTACTATGGCAAGCCAATTGATCTACAATCCTTGCAAGAATGATTTTGCATGTAGATTTTTTTTAGCCTGAACCGCTGAACAAATTTGGCATCATCCAGATCAGTGAAATAGTTCACCCTATCCCTATAACTTCTCGAGTTATTAACTCTTGGCTCTGTTTCGTCAAATTGCGTCTCCATTGAATGAATATAAAAAACTCTGTTGTGCGATGCCATTTTTCTTTAATAACAAAATAAATATACAATTCAAGGGACAGCTGTTTGCTTTAGCGATGATTCTTATCGATATATCGTGACTTATACGCGCTTTAAATTTTAACCAAGACCCAGCCTTCCGGTTAGTTTGTTTCTCATATACTCCTAACCGAATATTGAGAGACTCAAATTCGACTAAACTTAGAATAATTTGACTAACCGGACATTGAGATATTGGGCCTAAATTAAGTAAAATATAGAATAATATATATAAATCTGAAAATAAATTGAGGTAAAAATTTATAAAGTTAACGTTAAAGCTCTGGGAAATTCAATAAAAAATTGAGTAGTCCAACATTTGTTTGCGAGGATTGGGAAAACCCAGAAAAACCCAATAAGACCAGCGATAGATTAGCAGTTAGTGGTTACGATTTGATAAACAAAATAGGATCGATCGTTTTAGTAATGGAATTGAGGTCTCCAAGGAGACAAGAGAAAAAAATTTGTTATAGTCAGAACATATAACACGAAATGGTTCATGAATTAAATAGTTGCTCAAGCAACGATCCAGGCTAAGGGGTAAAAACTAACGTGAAGATCTAATTGGGACATTAAATTTAATTCGACTCAAAAGAAGTGATGAATCGATTTCACCATTAAGTAGGTTAGTAATAAATAATACTCCATGCATCGTTCTACGGTTTAACATGGAGGGAAGATTAATCAAAAGGAGTCTACTTGAATGCGGGGGTAAGTCAACTCCAAGAACCCAGTTAAAACTTCTAAGGGCAAATAGAAGAAATTTCTTCTGCACAGATTCCATTCTATCCTGGTGAACCGAGTATTGTGGGGACCACACACAAGATCCATACTCCAGGATGGGTTATCTTGTCATATTTCTCCCTAATGAAGTAAAAGCTCATGGAACTAACACCATCCACTAGTACAGACATAAAAGATCTCATAAAAAACACAGATATACAAGCAAATATGACAACAGCAGTAAATTTCTTAAAGTTAGCCTCATCACTCTTAACAGGGTTTGATGGCAGGGCAGAAAACCTGCAATGCTTCAAGCTTAGATCTTGTTGATTCTTAAAAAGAAAATCACGAAGAACAAGCTGTAAGCCTAATTAAAACAAAACTTAAAGGCACAGCAAGGAATCTGATGAGGAATGAACAAACCATTGCTGCAATCGGAGCAACCCTGAAGAGAAAAGTTAAAGGTGAATCGGTGTAGGTAATAATTGCCAAACTTCTAAACCTACAGCAAAAACTAAAAACAGCCAACCAGTACACCCAAGAGGTGGAAAAACTAACAAAGTCGCTATAAGGAGCCTATATTTCTGATGGCTTATCCCCTGATTGGCTAATAAGTACAGAACGACAATGGCAGTTGTACTGACGCTACTCGACAGCAGAACAACCAAAATAACAATAGAGGTAGCCGTGGTAATTATCGTGGCAGAGGTAAATATCAAAATAATGGCTATCAATATAATAATTACCGTTATAACAACAGAGGATTCAATTCTAACCGAGGTAACGACCAGAATAGACAAAACAATAATAATAGCAAAGTAATTCGGAAAACTCTCAGAACCCTTAAGATATTAAACAACAAGTAAGAAGAAGTAAGAAGATCCACGCGTTCATACAGACAGACAGACGGACAGACGGACAGACAGACAGACGGACAGACGGACAGACGGACAGACAGACGGACAGACGGACATGGCTAAATCGACTCGGCTATTGATGCTGATCAAGAATATATATACTTTATAGGGTCGGAGATGCTTCCTTCTGCCTGTTACATACTTTTGCACAAAACCATTATACCCTTATTTACCCATTTTATGGGTTAAGGGTATAAAAAATAAAGAACACACGGTAAATTTAAATCTCAGTATCCTTATCAAAATTAAAAATAAAATTTTACTGGATACTGGTGCAGATACATCTCTATTAAATGAAAATATTCACACATTTCAAAAAGGCCAATACAAAAATTTCAACCCAAATATCGGGAATTAGGCAAGGTTGAATTTTTTCAAAACGCTTAGCATTCGTATAACTATTTACAGGAAAATATGTTATTCCTCACGACTTTCATTTAGTCGAAGAAAATTTTCCGGTCCCTAGCAATAGCATTATTGGTATAGACTTCTTTAAAAAATATAATTGCCAATTAGATTTCACACAAGCAACTGATTCTCTAGGGCAGTATTGGTGGGCGTGGCATCCAAATGCAGTTTTTGGGGGGTCATCATCACCTATCTTGGCACCAAATTTGGTGGCTACAGCTCGAAAACTGTTTTGACTTTAAAATGCGGGGGGCTGGGGGCGGAATGGGGGTTGCTAGTAGCTATCTTCTCACCAAATTTGGTAGTTCTAGCTGTAAGGATGTGCGAAATATGTGGATTTTTCGGCTTTGAGTTATCGAATTTATCGATTTGCCAGCCCCCCAGTTATCGTAGAACCCCCATCTTGACACTTTAATTTACTATCCCATAGATAAAGAGAATTGGAAAGTTTCAAGTCTCTAGCTTGAAGGGTGTGGAAAAAAGTTTCAAACATACAGACGGACAGACAGACAGACTTACAGACGGACGGACACCATGACGGACATTGCACAAACCCAATATACTCTTTACCTTCGGTAACGAGTATAATAATAAGACTAGATATATTTAAATAGAAAAGCTAAGTGAGTATGAAACAGACCAAGAAATAAGCCCAGATCACAAGGAAATGGTGATGCAAAAATTAAGTAAGAACTCTCTGCACTAATTATACAGACATATTCGGTTATATACGGTTATATAGTATTCGTTTCGATTAGTAATAGACTATCGTCAAATAAATAAAAAATTACTGTCCGATAAATTTCCGTTACCAAGCATAGATAACATTCTTGATCAACTAGGTAGAGCTAAATATTTTTCATGCTTGGATCTAATGTCCGGCTGCCACCAAATAGAGTTAAAAGAAGATTCTAGAAATATTACGTCTTTTTCAACGAGCAATGGCTCCTATCGTATTACGCGATTACCATATGGTTTAAAAATAGCGCCAAATTCTTTTCAAAGAATGATGACAATAGCATTCACTGGATTAGACCCTTCACAAGCATTCTTTTATATGGATGACTAAATAGTCATCGGTTGTTCCGAAAACCACATGATCAAAAACTTAACAAATGTTTTTGAATTGTTAAGGTAGCATAATCTTAAACTACATCCAGAAAAATGGTAATTTTTCATGCATGAAGTGAATTTTCTAGGTCACAAATGTACTGACCAAGATATTTTGCCAGATGACAAAAAATATGATGTCATTGAGAAACACCCAGTCCCTACGGACGCAGATAGCGCTAGATTCGTTGCATTTTGCAATTATTACAGACGTTTTATAAAAAACTTTGCAGATTATTCACGTCACATAACGAGATTATGTAAGAAGAATGTAAAGTTTGAATGGTCCGTTGAATGCCAAGAAGCATTCGATTATTTGAAAAAAGCTTTAATTACACCTACTTTACTAAATTATCCAGATTTTAGCAAAGAGTTTTGTATCATAACAGATGCCAGTAAATTGGCCTGCGGAGCAGTTTAAACCCAAACATATGGAGATAAACAATTGCCCGTAGCATATGCTTCTCGCTCATTTACAAAAGGCGAAAGCAACAAGAATACAACATTTCTCTATTAAAACAGATCATAGGCCATTTACATATTTATTTTCAATGGTCAACCCAAGTTCGAAACTAATGAGAATGAGACTTGATTTAGAAGAGTATGATTTTACTGTAGAATATCTCAAGGGAAAAGACAACTTTGTGGCAGACGCCCTTTCACGGATCAGAATATCCGAACTAAAAGACTTACAAAATAATCCTGAAAGTCACTACTAGGCAACAAAGTAGACAGAATAAAAACTGAACAGTTAAAAATGAAGAACTTTCGCCAAGTATCAAAAATTTATCCAAGCCCAACGTATACGAAGTCATCACAAATGACGAGGTACGGAGAGTAGTGACCTTGCGAATAACCGATTCATAATGTCTTTTAAAGCATGGAAATAAAGTTATCGCAAGAATTGATGTTAGCGATTTGTACACCAATGGAATTCTCGATTTAGGTCAGTTCTTCCAAAGGCTTGAAACAGAAGCCGGTATACTAAAAATCAGCCACCTCAAAGTGGCACCGAGCGAAAAAATGTTTGAATTAATTTCATTAGATAATTTCAAAACAATGGGCAACAAAATATTAAAATTGTTTAGAGTAGCGCTACTCCAGCCGGTGACCATCATAGAAAATGAAAAAGAGATATGCTAGCTAAAATCAAAAGACACTACTACTGGAAAAATATGACTCGTCATATCAAGAGCACGTATGTAGATGTCATAAATTGTGAGGTAGGCTGTCCACAGGCCTCCCCCACATTAACATTATTATATTATTAATACATTTACATTAGTATACTTACTAATAACACATTTACATTATATTATAAATAAATCATGGTCTAGAAGAATTTATCATTTACATATAAACATAATCTGCAATTATAACACTAGTATGAAACATAATAAACCATAAGTACAGTTCTCAACTAGCAGCCGAACCGATCGGTCGTGTCAAGCAAGCGCGGAACACCAACCAAACTCAACGTAAAGAACCGTTACTGTGATTACCATCATTTTTTATACCCTCTTCGTTTTACCCTGCCTTCGTTTTCTCATCGCGTAAAGCAAAACAAAACACACCAGCATAAACAATTAAGACAACGCGCTTAGCGCAAAGAATGTATACTACAATGGGTCAACCAAACTCAACAAACTCCAATGAAAATAAAACTGAATCGCTGGAAAATGTCTCACCGTTCTTAATAAAAACAAGTGGAAACGTTGCAGTCGGACGCAACCGACTGCGGCATACTCGATACCAGTATTAAAACCGGTAAAAAAAAAGGCCTGATTGCGGAGGGGTACGGATGCGGCAGGGGTGTACGCTGCCTTATAGATTTTCCGATGCAGATGGGGATGCCGCAAGCTATCTTCCATACAAATTTGGTGACTCTAGCTCAAAGTTTGTAAAAGGTGGGGAAAGGGGGGCTGGGGGTGGTATGGGTGGGCGTGGCATCCAAATTTTTGATGCAGATCTTTGTGGAATGTCAATTGCTATCTTCATACCAAATTTGGTGACCCTAGCTCAAAGTTTGTAAAAAGTGGGGAAAGGGGGGCTGTGGGCGGTAGGGGTGGGCGTGGCATCCAAATTTTTGATGCAGATCTTTGTGGAATGTCAATTGCTATCTTCATACCAAATTTGGTGACCCTAGCTCAAAGTTTGTAAAAAGTGAGGAAAGGGGGGCTGGGGGCGGTATGGGTGGGCGTGGCATCCAAATTTGTGATGCAGATCTTTGTGGAATGTCAATTGCTATATTCATACCAAATTTGGTGACCCTTGCTCAAAGTTTGTAAAAACTGGGGAAAGGGGGGCTGGGGGCAGTATGGGTGGGCGTGGCATCCCAATTTGTGATGCAGATCTTTGTGGAATGTCAGTTGCTATATTCATACCAAATTTGGTGAATCTAGCTAAAAGTTTGTATAAGGTGGGGAAAGGGGGGCGAAATGGGTGGGCGTGGCTCCAAAACTTTGATGCAGATTTTTGGGGGTTTGCCAGCTATCTTCCTACCAAATTTGGTGGCTCTAGCTCCACAACTCTGGAAGATACACGCATTCCCGTTTTTGACGAAGCGTTGGGGCGGATGGGGGTGGCTAGGGCAGTATTGGTGGGCGTGGCATCCAAACTTTTGATGCAGTTTTTGGGGGTTCATCATCACCTATCTTGACACCTTATTTGGTGGCTAAAGCTCAAAAACTGTGGGAGATATAGGCTTTATTGACTTTAAAATGCGGGGGGGCTGGGGGCGGAATGGGTGGGCGTGGCTCCAAAACTTTGATGCAGATTTTTGAGGGTCGTTGCCAGCTATCTTTCTATCAAATTTGGTGGCTCTAGCTCCACAACTCTGGAATATACACGCATTCCCGTTTTTGACGAAGCGTTGGGGCGGATGGGGGTGGCTAGGGCAGTATTGGTGGGCGTGGCATCCAAACTTGTGACGCAGTTTTTGGGGGGTCATCATCACTTATCTTCAGCTCAAAAACTGTGGGAGATATAGGCTTTTCTGATTTCAAAATGCGGGGAGGCTGGGGGCGGAATGGGTGGGCGTGGCATCCAAATTTTTGATGCAGATCTTTGTGGAATGTCAATTGTTATATTCATACCAAATTTGGTGACTCTAGCTCAAAGTTTGTAAAAGGTTGGGAAAGGGGGGCTGGGGGCGGTATGGGTGGGCGTGGCATCCAAATTTTTGATGCAGATCTTTGTGGAATGTCAATTGCTATCTTCATACCAAATTTGGTGACCCTAGCTCAAAGTTTGTAAAAAGTGAGGAAAGGGGGGCTGGGGGCGGTATGGGTGGGCGTGGCATCCAAATTTGTGATGCAGATCTTTGTGGAATGTCAATTGCTATCTTCATACCAAATTTGGTGACCCTAGCTCAAAGTTTGTAAAAAGTTGGGAAAGGGGGGCTGGGGGCGGTAGGGGTGGGCGTGGCATCCAAATTTTTGATGCAGATCTTTGTGGAATGTCAATTGTTATATTCATACCAAATTTGGTGACTTTAGCTCAAAGTTTGTAAAAGGTTGGGAAAGGGGGGCTGGGGGCGGTATGGGTGGGCGTGGCATCCAAATTTTTGATGCAGATCTTTGTGGAATGTCAATTGCTATCTTCATACCAAATTTGGTGACCTTAGCTCAAAGTTTGTAAAAGTGTGGAAAGGGGGGCTGGGGGCGGTATGGGTGGTAGTGGCATCAAAATTTTTGATTCAGATCTATGTGGAATGTCATTTGCTATCCTCATACCAAATTTGGTGACTCTAGCTCAAAGTTTGTAAAAGTGGGAAAGGGGGGCTGGGGGAGGTATTGTTGCGCGTGGCATTCAAATTTTTGGTGCTGATCTATGTGGGATATCAATTGCTACCTTCATACCAAATTTGGTGACTCTAGCTCAAAGGTTGTATAAGGTGGGGAAAGATGGGCGGAATGGTTGGGCGTGGCTCCAAAACTTTGATGCAGATTTTTGGGGGTTTGCCAGCTATCTTCCTACCAAATTTGGTGGCTATAGCTCCACAACTCTGGAAGATACACGCATTCCCGTTTTTGACGAAGCGTTGGGGCGGATGGGGGTGGCTAAGGCAGTATCGGTGGGCGTGGCTTCCAAACTTTTGATGCAGTTTTTGGGGGGTCATCATCACCTATCTTGGCACCAAATTTGGTGGCTTTAGCTCTAAAACTGAGGGAGATATAGCCATTTCTAATTTCAAAATGCGGGGGGGCTGGGGGCGTAATGGGTGGGCGTGGCTCCAAAATTTTGATGCAGTTTTTTGGGGGTCGTTACCAGCTATCTTCCCACCAAATTTGGAGGCTTTAGCTCCACAACTCTGGAAGATGTACGCATTCCCGTTTTTGACGAAGCGTTGGGGTGGATGGGGGCGGCTAGGGCAGTATCGGTAGGCGTGGCATCCAAACTTTTGATGCAGTTTTTAGGGGGTCATCATCACCTATCTTGGCACCAAATTTGGTGGCTATAGCTCAAAAACTGTGGGAGATATAGGCGTTTTTGACTTTCAAATGCGGGGGGTTGGGGGCGGAATGGAGGGCGTGGCTCCAAAATTTTTGATGCAGGTTTTTGGGGGTTGCTAATAGCTATCTTCTTACCAAATTTGGTAGTTCTAGCTGTAAGGATGTGCGAAATAAATGGATTTATCGGATTTGAGTTATCGAATTTATCGATTTGCCAGCCCCCAGTTATAGTAGAACCCCCATCTTGACACTTTAATTTACTATCCCATAGATAAAGAGAATTGGAAAGTTTCAAGTCTCTAGCTTGAAGGGTGTGGAAAAAAGTTGCGAACATACGGACGGACGGACACCATGACGGACATTGCACAAAACCAATATACTCTTTACCTTCGGTATCGAGTATAAAAATTATCGACTATACCTGCAGCGGCGAAGTGGAACTTTGCAAAAAAACCAGAAACGGTGCCATACTTATCAAAACAAAAAACCACAAACAAGCCACAAAACTACTCAAACTCACAACATTATCCCCGCAAATAACAGTAAAAGTAACGGAACACAAAACACTCAACTCTTGCAAAGGCGTTAATTACTGCAATGATTTACGAATGATCTCAGAAGAGGAAATACAACAAGTAAGAAGGCTCTAGTCGGGAGAGTCCGACTAGAAGATACCCTGAACCCAGTTGCAATAAATAAATTAAATTTATATAAGACTTTGGTATACAGACTTAACTTCAATCGATTCAATTCGATATCTCCGGTGTTTCAGAAAATTTTCAGAAATGATCTATCGTTACCCATTATTTCAACCCTCATTTTTAGATTTTCTAAATTCGATATTGTTTTGTTATTGATGTTATCCATGTGTATATCGGAAACCAGAATAGTTATCAATAATTTGAAGCAAACTTGTTCTGCTCATGGTATAGGAGAACTTATATACAAAATCTGAAGTCTCTAGCTCTTGTAGTCTCTGAGATCCACGCGTTCATACAGACGGACAGACGGACGGACAGACGGACATGGCTAAATCGACTCGGCGGTTGATGCTGATCAAGAATATATATACTTTATAGGGTCGGAGATGCTTACTTTTGCCTATTACATACTTTTGCACAAAACCATTATACCCTTATTTACCCATTTTATGGGTTAAGGGTATAAAAAGAACTACACTCTCAACATGTTTTGGCTGTGAAAAAAATAACGAAAATGAAGGGAAACGAACGCGCCGAGACCGGGCTGATTATTCTCACATTTGCTTTACACGATCTTCCTGAGTGTATCTATATCGGATATCAGAAAACCAACGTTCGGACATACATTCCGCTTCCCATGCGCTGCAATAAATGCTTGCGTTTTGGGCACACAGCTAATGCCTGCCGATCAACAAACACCATTTGTTCTAAATGAGGTAAAAATCAACACTGCGACATCGAGACAATGGAGAAGTGCACTGATGAAACTTGCTGCGTAAACTGTAGTATAAACCATTTGGACAACAACCACTCCACCTTTGACAGAAAATGCCCAATCTTCTTAAAAGAACAAGAAATAATTGCCATTAAAACAACATTAAAAATAGACAACAAAGCTGCCCATGCAGTCTACAAATCCAAACATCAAGGTCAACAGACATTCGCAGCAACAGTCAGCCAAAATTCACCAACAGTCACACCATCATCACCACAAAAATCCACAACAAGATACAACACAAAAACACCTACAACACAACCCACCCAACGTTCATTAACGAATTATGATGACATCAACGATTTAATAGAACAGGATAACAAAAAAAAAAAGATCACGGCCGACAAACTCATAATCGCCCCAAAGAGTACCTCAAAGCGTACCCTTCGACAACTCAAAACGTCAACAAAAAAAACAAGAATAATACAACAAGCAAAGCCAACCACAAATCTGATACAGAAGACTCAACGATTGATGAAACCATAGAAGACATCACGTAACTCAACTTAAGTAAACTTTAACTCTAAACGATCTCGTTTGGATTGGCGGGGGCTTGGGCCTGGCCTGCGCGTCCGTACACCTGCGCAATGTGCTGTTGTGCGGGGGGGCTGGATGGGACCTGCTTCCGTCAGTCCAACCGAGATCGTTTCAATACACACTTAAACTAGCTCACCAAAAATCAGCACCCAAAAATGTATAATTCCTACACTATACTTTTAAATCTATTATTCCAACATGTCTTTAAGAGTCCTGCAATGGAATTTTAAAGGATATGTCAACAACTATAGTGAGCTACTTATTTTAATCAATGAACACAAACCTCAAATAATTTCGTTACAAGAAACACACATATTTGATAAAAACAACTTCCCCACCCCTGTTAATTACAATACAGTAACATGCCCTTCCTCCAACCGATTTGGTTGAGCTGGAATCCTAGTGCACAATTCTATTCAATATTCTAAATTAGATTCGACCAATGACCTTGAAAACGTCGCTATAGAAATAAACTCAAAACAATAACCCTCAATATTTTCTGTTTACATTCCTCCAAGCAAACCATTCTCCCATAAAAATTTAGAAAATGCCTTTAGCAACCAAACTAACGCCCTAATAACGGGAGACTTTAACAGTTGGCACACCAATGGGGGGTCCCTCCGCAATAACAGAAGAGGAAATATTTTGGCTAAATTTATCGACCAATCTCAGTACCTAATTCTTAACGACAAATCACCCACGCACTACACAACTCACAATACATTTACTCACATAGACTTGTCATTATGCTCCCCACAAATTGCACCCTACACAAATTGGAAAATATTCAATGAACTCTGTGGCAGCGACCACTTTCCAATCGTTATATCCCTGTTCCCAACCCCCACTACAGAAAACATATATAGGCCAATCTTTAAAACCAAAGAAGCAAACTGGGAATCCTTTTGCTTCATGACCAACAAAATAAATGAAGAACTTCCGGTTAGTAATAACATCAACAAAGAAGCCGCTTCTATAAACAAAATCATTTTAGTAAGTGCTCACAACACTATCCCACAGTCTTCTCCTAAAAAATCAATTCGTAACGTTCCCTGGTGGAATAAAACTTTAAGCGAGCTACGATCAACAAAAAATAAAGCATGGAGAATTTTAAAACGCCAAATAAATAACGAAAATATAATAAAATACAAACGCGCCAATGCGGCCTTCAGAAGAGAATTGAAGTTAAGCAAAAGGGAATCTACCCTTAAATTTACTTCGACAATTGACCCTTCTACACCAACTGACAAAATATGGTCAAATATAAGACAATTCTGCGGATTAAATCCTAGCAAAAATATCCACTGCCTACACAAACCATTTAATAACCAAATTGAAACATCCAGAAGAACAATAGCCGATGTTTTCGCTAAACACTGGTCAGATCTCTAAGACGACAACAAATTTAGCAACAATTTTTTAGTTCACAAATATAATACTTTCAACACAAACTATCCGCTCCAACGTCCAGCGCAACTCATAGAAAAAAAAATCACACTTATTGAACTCCAAGCTAGCTTACAGTCGCGAAAAGGGTCAACGCCAGGGCTTAATAGAATATCATACGATATGATTAAAAATGTTTCGAGCTCACTTAAAGAAAAAATAGTTAATCACTTTAATGATATATTCAACAACTTTATTTCCCAGAACTATAAATCCAGCTGTATCATACCCATACTTAAGCCCAGCCTTAATAAAACAGAAATATCTTCATACAGACCAATCTCACTTAATTGCTGCTTAGCGAAGACATTAGACAAAATAATAGCCAAAAGAATTTGGTGGTTCACAACCCAAAAGAATTTACTTCACCCAAGCCAATTTGGGTTTAAAAAAGGTAAATCAGTCACTGAGAGCCTTCTCTTTGCTGACTTTCTTATTACTAAATCTTTAGGCGCCAAACGGCACTCCTCAATCATCACTCTTGATTTTTCAAAGGCTTTCGACCGCATCGGAGTCCGCACAATAATCGACCAATTAATAGAATGGAAAATAGGACCTAAAATAATAAAGTATGTTAGAAATTTTATGTCAAATAGAAAACTTGTCGTAAGAATAGCTTCTCAAATCTCCAACAGTTTTCCATTAAAGAACGGTATACCACAAGGCTCACCCCTATCAGTGATACTTTTTCTCATAGCATACAATAAACTCGCTACCCTAATATCAATTCAAAAAGATATCAAATTCAGTGCATATGCTGATGATTTCTTCCTTTTAATTAATTTTAACAAAAACAAAAATCTATGCTACAGCTTAGACGACTTGTTTCAAAACATAGAAAATTGTTGCATATACTCTGGAGCCATACTATCTCCAAACAAGTGTCAACACCTGCACATATGCAGGAAAAAGAATTGTTTATGCAACATTTCCTTTAACAACACGCAAGTCGCTTCAGTTGAATCTGTGAAAATCCTGGGACTAACAATAAACAGAAGATATACTTGGCATACCCACGTGAACAAGCTTAGAACACAATTGTCTAGAAGTTTAAATATTGTTAAATGTCTTTCTAGCGCCAGATTTAACTGCAATACTCATATCCTCATCACAGTTACAAAAGCAACAACAGTATCCAAAATAGATTATGCACTGTTCATTTATGGCTTCTCACCCAAATCGATTCTTAACAAAATAAAACAAGTGGAAACGTTGCAGTCGGACGCAACCGACTGCGGTATACTCGTTACCAGTATTAAAACCGGTAAAAAGAGGCCTGATTGCTAAGAAGTACGGATGCGGCAGGGGTGTACGTTGCCTCAAAGATTTTCCGATGCAGATGGGGATGCCACAAGCAATCTTCCATCCAAATTTGGTGACTCAGGCTCAAAGCTTGTAAGAGTGGGGAAAGGGGGGGGGCTGGGGGTGGAATGGGCGGGCGTGGCATCCAAATTTTTGATGCAGATCTTTTTGGCATGTCAATTGCTATCTTCATACCAAATATGCTGACTCTAGTTCAAAGTTTGTAATATTGGGGAAAGGGGGCGGAATTGGTGGGCTTGGCTCCAAAACTTTGATGCAGATTTTTGAGGGTCGTTACCAGCTATCTTTCTATCAAATTTGGTGGCTCTAGCTCCACAACTCTGGAAGATACACGCATTCCCGTTTTTGACGAAGCGTTGGGGCGGATGGGGGTGGCTAGGGCAGTATTGGTGGGCGTGGCATCCAAACTTGTGACGCAGTTTTTGGGGGGGTCATCATCACTTATTTTTAGCTCAAAAACTGTGGGAGATATAGGCTTTTCTGATTTCAAAATGCGGGGAGACTAGGGGCGGAATGGGTGGGCGTGGCTCCAAAACTTTGATGCAGATTTTTGAGGGTCGTTGCCAGCTATCTTTCTATCAAATTTGGTGGCTCTAGCTCCACAACTCTGGAATATACACGCATTCCCGTTTTTGACGAAGCGTTGGGGCGGATGGGGGTGGCTAGGGCAGTATTGGTGGGCGTGGCATCCAAACTTTTGATGCAGTTTTTGGGGGGTCATCATCATCTATCTTGGCACCTTATTTGGTGGCTAAAGCTCAAAAACTGTGGAAGATATAGGCTTTTTTGACTTTAAAATGCGGTGGGGCTGGGGGCGGAATGGGTGGGCGTGGCTCCAAAATTTTTGATGTAGTTTTTGGGGGTTGCTAGTAGCTATCTTCTCACCAAATTTGGTAGTTCTAGCTGTAAGGATGTGCGAAATATGTGGACTTATCGTTTTTTTACTCGAAAGGGTAAAGAGTATATTTAGTTTTAAGCTGAGACTTGAAACTTTCCAATTTCTTTATCTATGGGATAGTAAATTAAAGTGTCAAGATGGGGTTCTACGATAACTGGGGGGTTGGAAAATCGAAAAATTAGAAAACTAAAAAAAAAAAAAATTTTCATATTTGTACATCTTAAGCTATAAGTACCAAATTTGGTAAGAAGATAGCTATTAGCAACCCCCAAAAAACTGCATCAAAAGTTTTGGAGCCACGCCCCCATTCCGCCCCCCCCCCCCGTCTTTTTAGTCAAAATAGCCCATATCTCCCACAGTTTTTGAGCTATAGCCACCAAATTTGGTGCCAAGATAGGTGATGATGACCCCCAAAAAATCAAAGTTTGGATGCCACGCCCACGATACTGCCCTAGCCGCCTCATCCACCCCTACGCTTCGTCAAAAACGGGAATGCGTGTATCTTCAGAGTTGTGGAGCTAGAGCCTCCAAATTTGGTGGGAAGATACTGTTAACGACCCCCAAAAATCTGCATCAAAGTTTTGGAGCCACGCCCACCCATTACGCCCCCAGCCCCCGCATTTTGAAATCAGATATGGCTATATCTCCCACAGTTTTGAGCTATAGCCACCAAATTTGGTGCCAAGATAGGCCCCTTAAAACTGCACCAAAAGTTTGGATACCACGCCCACCGATACTGCCCTCCATCCACCCCTACGCTTCGTCAAAAATGTGTATCTTCCAGAGTTGTGGAGCTAGAGCCTCCAAATTTGGTGGGAAGATATGCAAGACCCCCAAAAATCTGCATCAAAGTTTTGGAGCCACGCCCTCCATTCCCCCTTTCTCCACTTTTTAAATTTTCGAGTTAGAGTCACCAAATTTGGTATGAAGATAGCAATTGACATTCCACAAAGATCTGCATCAAAATTTGGATGCCACGCCCACCCATACCACCTCAACCCCCTTTTCCCACTTTTTAAAACTTCGAGCTAGAGTCACCAAATTTTGTATGTAGATAGCAATTGATATTTAAAAGATCTGCATCAAAAATTTGGATGCCACGCCCACCCATACCACCCCCAACCCCTTTCCCCAATTTTTACAAATTTTGAGCTAGAGTCACCAAATTTGGTATGAAGATAGCAATTGATATTTACAAAGATCTGCATCAAAAATTTGGATGCCACGCCCACCCATACCACCCCCATCCCCTTTCCCCAATTTTTACAAATTTCGAGCTAGAGTCACCAAATTTGGTATAGATAGAATTACATTTCACAAAGATCTGCAAAAAAATTTGATGCCACAACTACCCATCCGCCCCCCCCCCTTTCCCTAATTTTACAAACTTTGAGCTAGAGTCACCAAATTTGAGGCAAATAGTTGTGATCCCATTGATGAGAATCTTTGCGTACACCCTGCCGCATCCGTCCTTTATTCCTATTTTTACCGGTTTTAATACTGGTATCGAGTGCGCATCGGTTGGTCCGATAACGTTTCTCTTGTTGAGTTATCGAATTTATCGATTTGCCAGCCCCCCAGTTATCGTAGAACCCCCATCTTGACACTTTAATTTACTATCCCATAGATAAAGAGAATTGGAAAGTTTCAAGTCTCTAGCTTAAAGGGTGTGGAAAAAAGTTGCGAACATACAGACGGACGGACGGACACCATGACGGACATTGCACAAACTCAATATACTCTTGACCTTCGGTAACGAGTATAAACACCGTTAAACTCTGCCATTCGAATGTCACTTGGTGCATTCCACTCAACACCCATAAACAACATGCTCTTTGAAGCAAACATTGCTCCAATAGAACTCAAACGAGACCTTCTATCAGCAAAGCTATCTAAGAACTTATTAACCTCCGCAGACACCGCCATCGCGAGAATTATTTGACAACGCAAATACATTCCAACAAAAAACTTATTGAACAATTCTTAAATCACAATCCAACGGTCTTCCTCACCTACCACACAAAATTACATTCCTTCAACCACCCTGGCTACTACCTAAAGACATAATAGACACCGCATACATTGCAAAAAAAAGTACCTCTACCCACATATACAGACAACATTTCTCCAGAATCAAAAACGAATATAAACAAGTAGAAACGTTGCAGTCGGACGCAACCGACTGCGGCATACTCGATACCAGTATTAAAACCGGTAAAAATAGGCCTGAATGCAAAGGGGTACGGATGCGGCAGGGGTGTACGCTGCCTTAAAGATTCTCCGATGCAGATGGGGATGCCACCAACTATTTGCCTTCCAAATTTGGTGACTCTAGCTCAAAGTTTGTAAAATGTAGGGAAAGGGGGGCTGGGGGCGGTATGGGTAGTTGTGGCATCAAAATTTTTTGCAGATCTTTGTGAAATGTCAATTGCTATCTTGATACCAAATTTGGTGACTCTAGCTCGAAATTTGTAAAAATTGGGGAAAGGGGGGATGGGGGTGGTATGGGTGGGCGTGGCATCCAAATTTTTGATGCAGATCTTTGTGAAATATCAATTGCTATCTTCATACCAAATTTGGTGACTCTAGCTCAAAATTTGTAAAAATTGGGGAAAGGGGGGTTGGGGGTGGTATGGGTGGGCGTGGCATCCAAATTTTGATGCAGATCTTTGTGAAATATCAATTGCTATCTACATACAAAATTTGGTGACTCTAGCTCGAAGTTTGTAAAAAGTGGGAAAAGGGGGGGTTGGGGGTGGTATGGGTGGGCGTGGCATCCAAATTTTTGATGCAGATCTTTGTGGAATGTCAATTGCTATCTTCATACCAAATTTGGTGACTCTAGCTCGAAAATTGTAAAAAGTGGAGAAAGGGGGGCGAATTGGAGGGCGTGGCTCCAAAACTTTGATGCAGATTTTTGGGGGTCTTTGCCAGCTATCTTCCCACCAAATTTGGAGGCTCTAGCTCCACAACTCTGGAAGATACACGCATTCCCGTTTTTGACGAAGCGTAGGGGTGGATGGGGGCGGCTAGGGCAGTATCGGTGGGCGTGGTATCCAAACTTTTGGTGCAGTTTTAAGGGGGTTCTCATCACCTATCTTGGCACCAAATTTGGTGGCTATAGCTCAAAAACTGTGGGAGATATAGCCATATCTGATTTCAAAATGCGGGGGGCTGGGGGCGTAATGGGTGGGCGTGGCTCCAAAACTTTGATGCAGATTTTTGGGGGTCGTTAACAGCTATCTTCCCACCAAATTTGGAGGCTCTAGCTCCACAACTCTGGAAGATACACGCATTCCCGTTTTTGACGAAGCGTAGGGGTGGATGGGGGCGGCTAGGGCAGTATCGGTGGGCGTGGCATCCAAACTTTTGATGCGGTTTTTAGGGGTCATCATCACCTATCTTGGCACCAAATTTGGTGGCTATAGCTCAAAAACTGTGGGAGATATGGGCTATTTTGACTTAAAAAGACGGGGGGCTGGGGGCGGAATGGGGGGCGTGGCTCCAAAACTTTTGATGCAGTTTTTGGGGGTTGCTAATAGCTATCTTCTTACCAAATTTGGTACTTATAGCTGTAAGGATGTGCGAAATATGAGGATTTATCGGTTTTGAGTTATCGAATTTATCGATTTGCCAGCCCCCCAGTTATCGTAGAACCCCCATCTTGACACTTTAATTTACTATCCCATAGATAAAGAGAATTGGAAAGTTTCAAGTCTCTAGCTTGAAGGGTGTGGAAAAAACTTGCAACCATACGGACGGACAGACGGACAGACGGACAGACACCATGACGGACATTGCACAAAACCAATATACTCTTTACCTTCGGTATCGAGTATAAAAACACACATTTATCTACACTGACGGATCACAATAAAACAATATTACCGGCTATGCTATAACTACTGAAACACACACACTCAAATACGGCAATCTTCCACATTACTCTTCTGTTTTTTTATCTGAATTAATGGCAATCCTAGAAGCCATAAAATTAATTAAAACCATGAAGGGAGCATTTGTCATTTGCTCTGATTCCATGTCAGCTTTAGACGCCATATCCAACTTAAACAATAATGAATATTATTCCTCCTTATTAACCACCCTCTCCCATAGAGTCAAATTAATATGGATCCCTGGACACGCTGCTATTAATGGTAACGAGCTAGCTGACCACATGGCTAAAGCTTCCACGCTGATGATTGATTTGATTCTTACACCTAGCTTTAACCATAATGACATAAACAAATATCTTAAAAACCAACTCGCTTCTCAATTAAAAGGGCAAATCTCCCAGTGTAGCATATGGTAGCGGGACGTTAACAAAAACTTAAAACACGTTCAAGACTACCTAAACAAAACTTTACAAAGCGACATTTCAAGATCGGACCAAATCAAAATAATCCGCCTCAGATTAGGTCACACTAGACTAACTCACCAACATTAGTTTAGCCCCAATATACAACCTTCTTGTCCTTTTTTCCAATCAAATACTACTCTCAACATAAGACATATATTTAACATTTGCCCCACATTACTTAATACTAAAAAATAAATTTTCGGAAACAACACTCCATTAGATATGTTAGGAAACCCATCAGAAGAAAACATACACAAAATCATTAAGTTTTTAAGGAAAGCAGATGTATGCATCGAAATATGAACAATGAATTAAAAAAAAAACCATAAGTAGAAAAGTAAGAGAGTAAGGGAAGCTAGCATAGGAGAGCATAAGGGCCGAACGGCCAGGCGAAAGCAATCGGGACGAGGGTCGCGCGTTCTCACGACCTACAGTCTCAAATGTCGCGATCCACAAGCGACAAAGGGCAAGCTCAGGCCGAGCACGAGACCGGCGGATCAGTTGCCCAGTAGAGTAGCAAAAGCGCGGACGTGAGATTTTAGAAACGGTCATAAAGTTAAGGTAGCATACGTAAGGCGAAGAAACATATATTGAGACAGACACTGCACAGGAACGTGCACAAACTGCATAAGTTAATTTATAAAGCATAGAACATAGAATAAGTAAGTACGAGTGAAATCAAATAAAAGTGAATTGAAGTAACCTAAAACCCCCTCACGTGTTATACATTTTTGCGCAAGACAAGCGAGATCCCCGTTACATAGTATATATACGCGTTAATATATATGTACATATAAACACGCGCGGAGTATTAGACACGCTACGGCTTGGATTTGCAGAGGTCAAATATTTGAGAGACCGGCGGAGGGCATAAAACGGAGTCTTCCCTTGCCATTCCCCGATTACTCAATCGGTACGGTACCGCGCTAACAGTATTAATAACCCCCTTCCCGCATTCCTACTAATCGGCTAACTGATCCCCGATTCGTAAGGAGCAGCATTGGTGGAGTCAGCGGAAACCGTACGAATGTGCATCATCCCTGATACCCCTGTCTTTTCGGCCGCGCACCCCAGGATATATCGATAATAGAAACTTGCCTCCATAATAGCTAACGCGTCTCAGCAATATATAAATTATTTCTTGTACACGAGCCTTGGCCAGACTGAGAGCTGTACCTCGGCTAACAAAACTACTTTACAAAATGCCAAATGTCTAAAACCCACGACAAACACAAAGACTCCTTTAACAATTACTGACACACCATTAAATTCCTTTGACATAGTAGTAGTGGATACTATAGGTCCACTACCAAAATCAGAGAATGGTAATGAATATGCAGTCACATTAATATGTGATTTGATAAAATACCTCTTAGCATTACCAATACAAAACAAAAGCGCCAACAAGGTAGCAAAAGCAATATTTGAATCTTTTATATTGACGTTCATTTCAGACATGGGAACTGAATATAAAAATTCTGTAATGAACGACCTGTGCAAATACTTAAAAATAGACAATATAAAGTCTACTGCACACCATCACCAGACAGTTGGAACAATAGAAAGAAATCATAGAACTTTAAGCATTGCGCACACCAGAGCGAATTATCCGCAGCGGCAGCGATAAGCCACGTGATATTTTCCACGTCAAAATCGCAAGTGTCATCACACTGTAGCGAAATAATTCGTGTTTTTTTTTTTATTCGGGAAGCCATGATACAAGAAAGACAGACATTCCGCATAAACAGCTGTTCACATGTGACGTAATTTTTTATTAATATTTTTGAATAAAAATGAATGATAATAAGTTAAAAACTGCTTCTCGTATTATATTATTATTATTATTATATTGTATTAAAAGCCAAAATATTGTAATTTAACATGTAAACAAGGCAAATATTTAACACATGCATCGTATGTGACGTCATCTGCGCAGAGCATAAGCCAGTTTCTGCGTATCTGAGTTTTATCGTTCTTGGCGGAAAGCGATAAAATCGCTGCAAGCACAGTTCTCAATATTCAGCGAAAAAAAAACGCTGCACATTCGCAATCAAAACTAATTCGCACCGCTTTGGTGTGCGTGCGTTCATAAGACGCAATGTAATTAAATATTCGTGCCGCTGCCGCTGCAGATAATTCGCTCTGGTGTGCGCAATGATTTAAATGAATACATTCGATCATATATCTCGGTTGATAAAAAAGACTGGGATGTATGGCTTCAATATTTCGTATATTGTTTCCACACGACCCCCTCTAGGGCCAAATATATCAATAAAGTAGAAATAATTAATCCATTATATAACATAGAAAACTATGCTAAGGAAACTTAATTTAGATTAGAACAAGCATATAAGAGAATTAGAATTATGCTCGAAAAGCACAAAGCTGAGAAAAAGGAATACTATGATAAGAATATAATTAATTTCGAATTAAAAACAGGAGATAATGTTTTATTAAGAAACGAAGCAGGTCATAATTTAGATTCAGTTTATTCAGGACCTTATACAGTAAAAGAAATAGCAGATAACGATAATATTTTAATTAAAAATAGTAAAAATAAAATACAAAAAGTTCATAAGGATAGACTAAACAAGTAAGAAGGATCTAGTCGGGTGAGCCCGACTAGAAGATACGTTCAACCCAGTTGCAATAAATAAATTAAATTTATATAAGACTTTGGTATACTGACTTAACTTCAATCGATTCAATTCGATATCTCCGGTGTTTCTTAACCGATTTGGACGAAATTTTGAGAAAAGTTCTATCGTTACCCATTATTTTAACCCTCATTTTTACATTTTCCAAATTCGATATTTTTTTGTTATCGATGTTATCCATGTGTATATCGGAAACCAGAATAGTTATCGATAATTTGAAGCAAACTTGTTCTGCTTATGGTATCGGAGAACTTATTTACAAAATCTGAAGTCTCTAGCTCTTGTAGTCTCTGAGATCCAGGCGTTCATACAGACGGACAGACGGACGGACAGACGGACATGGCTAAATCGACTCGGCTGTTGATGCTGATCAAGAATATATATACTTTATAGGGTCGGAGATGCTTCCTTCTGCCTGTTACATACTTTGGCACATAACCATTATACCCTTATTTACCCATTTTATGGGTTAAGGGTATACGTATATTATATTTTAAAATTTTTTCATGAAAAATTTGGTCTGATCAACCAACAACAAGAATACAAAAACAAAACACAACAAATTTAAAAAAACAAGTAGAAACGTTGCAGTCGGACGCAACCGACTGCGGCATACTCGATACCAGTATTAAAACCGGTAAAAATAGGCCTGAATGCAAGGGGTACGGATGCGGCGGGGGTGTACGCTGCCTTAAAGATTCTCCGATGCAGATGGGGATGCCACCAACTATTTGCCTTCCAATTTGGTGACTCTAGCTCAAAGTTTGTAAAATGTAGGGAAAGGGGGGGGCTGGGGGCGGTATGGGTAGTTGTGGCATCAAAATTTTTGCAGATCTTTGTGAAATGTCAATTGCTATCTTGATACCAAATTTGGTGACTCTAGCTCGAAATTTGTAAAAATTGGGGAAAGGGGGATGGGGGTGGTATGGGTGGGCGTGGCATCCAATTTTGATGCAGATCTTTGTGAAATATCAATTGCTATCTTCTACCAAAATTTGGTTATTATAAAATTTTAAGAGGGAAAGGGGGTTGGGGGTGGTATGGGTGGGCGTGGCATCAAATTTTTGATGCAGATCTTTGTGAAATATCAATTGCTATCTACATACAAAATTTGGTGACTCTAGCTCGAAGTTTGTAAAAAGTGGGAAAAGGGGGTTGGGGGTGGTATGGGTGGGCGTGGCATCCAAATTTTTGATGCAGATCTTTGTGGAATGTCAATTGCTATCTTCATACCAAATTTGGTGACTCTAGCTCGAAAATTGTAAAAAGTGGAGAAAGGGGGGCGAATTGGAGGGCGTGGCTCCAAAACTTTGATGCAGATTTTGGGGGTCTTTGCCAGCTATCTTCCCACCAAATTTGGGGCTCTAGCTCCCAACTCTGGAAGATACACGCATTCCCGTTTTGACGAAGCGTAGGGGTGGATGGGGGCGGCTAGGGCAGTATCGGTGGGCGTGGTATCCAAACTTTGGTGCAGTTTTAGGGGGTTCTCATCACCTATCTTGGCACCAAATTTGGTGGCTATAGCTCAAAACTGTGGGAGATATAGCCATATCTGATTTCAAAATGGGGGGCTGGGGGCGTAATGGGTGGGCGTGGCTCCAAAACTTTGATGCAGATTTTGGGGGTCGTTAACAGCTATCTTCCACCAAATTTGGAGGCTCTAGCTCCACAACTCTGGAAGATACACGCATTCCCGTTTTTGACGAAGCGTAGGGGTGGATGGGGGCGGCTAGGGCGGTATCGGTGGGCGTGGCATCCAAACTTTTGATGCGGTTTTGGGGGGGTCATCATCACCTATCTTGGCACCAAATTTGGTGGCTATAGCTCAAAACTGTGGGAGATATGGGCTATTTTGACTTAAAAAGACGGGGGGCTGGGGGCGGAATGGGGGGCGTGGCTCCAAACTTTTGATGCAGTTTTTGGGGGTTGCTAATAGCTATCTTCTTACCAAATTTGGTACTTATAGCTGTAAGGATGTGCGAAATATGAGGATTTATCGGTTTTGAGTTATCGAATTTATCGATTTGCCACCCCCAGTTATCGTAGAACCCCCATCTTGACACTTTAATTTACTATCCCATAGATAAAGGAATTGGAAAGTTTCAAGTCTCTAGCTTGAAGGGTGTGGAAAAACTTGCAACCATACGGACGGACAGACGGACAGACGGACAGACGGACGGACACCATGACGGACATTGCACAAAACCAATATACTCTTTACCTTCGGTATCAGTATAAAAATTGTTACCTAAAGGCCTCTACGCAGATCCTAGTACATCGCCCGTACCGTAGAAATTTCATATAAAAACAAGTGGAAACGTTGCAGTCGGACTCAACCGACTGCGGCATACTCGATACCAGTATTAAAACCGGTAAAAAGAGGCCTGATTGCAAAGGGGTACGGATGCGGCAGTGGTGTATGCTGACTTAAAGATTCTCCGATGCAGATGGGGATGCCACCAGCTATCTTTCTCCAAATTTGGTGACTCTAGCTCAAAGTTTGCAAAAGGTGGGAAAAGGGGGGCTGGGGGTGGATTGGGTGGGTGTGGCATCCAAAATTTTGATGCAGATCTTTGTGAACTGTCAATTGCTATTTTCATACCAAATTTGGTGACTCTAGCTCAAAGTTTGTAAAAGTGAGGAAAGAGGGGCTGGGGGCGGTATGGGAAGGCGTGGCATCCTAATTGATCCTGCAGATCTATGTGGGAGGTCAATTGCTATCTTCATACCAAATTTGGTGACTCTAGCTCAAAATTTGTAATAAGTTGGGAAAGGGGGGCTGGGGGTGGTATGGGTGGGCGAGGCATCCAAATTTTTGATGCAGATCTTTGTGAAATGTCAATTGCTATCTTCATACCAAATTTTGTGACTATAGCTCGAAATTTGTAAAAAGTTGGGAATAGGGGGGCTGGGGGTGGTATGGGTGGGCGTGGCATCCAAATTTTTGATGCAGATCTATGGGAAATGTCAATTGCTATCTTCATACCAAATTTGGTGACTCTACCTCGAAAATTGTAAAAAGTGGGGAGAGGGGGCCTGGGGCGGTATGGGTGGGCGTGGCATCCAAATTTGTGATGCAGATCTTTGTGGAATGTCAATTGCTATCTTCATACCAAATTTGGTGACTCAAGCTCGAAAATTGTAAAAAGTGGGGAGAAGGGGGCTGGGGGCGGTATGGGTGGGTGTGACATCCAAATTTTTGATGCAGATCTATGTGGGATGTCAACTGCTATCTTCATACCAAATTTGGTGACTCTAGCTAAAAGTTTGTAAAAGGTGGGGAAAGGGGGGCGAAATGGGTGGGCGTGGCTCCAAAACTTTGATGCAGTTTTTTGGGGGTCGTTACCAGCTATCTTCTTACCAAATTTGGAGGCTCTAGCTCCTCAACTCTGGAAGATACACGCATTCCCGTTTTTGACGAAGCGTTGTGGTGAATGGGGGCGGTTTATCGGTTTTGAGTTATCGAATTTATCGATTTGCCAGCCCCCCAGTTGTCGTACAACCACCATCTTAACACTTTAATTTACTATCCCATAGATAAAGAGAATTGGAAAGTTTCAAGTCTCTAGCTTGAAGGGTGTGGAAAAAAGTTGCGAACATACGGACGGACAGACGGACGGACACCATGACGGACATTGCACAAAACCAATATACTCTTTACCTTCGGTATCGAGTATAAAAATGGTCCCGTACAAATGGTTCAGTACAGTACTTACATTTTAGGTCTGCAGTTCTGTTAGCTACTGCTGGTACGGAAGTGTTGAACAATGAAAATGTTAAAACGTTATGTTAAAATGCTACGGGCAGTAAATAGCTTTCAGCAGCTATTTACGGTTGTAAAAAATGCATCAACATGTCGGGCAAGAGCCGGCTTATACATTTTTCGGATAATATTAACAAAGTTGACCTAATTCAGGCTCCAATAGAGCCATACTTATTGTTTTGGCAGTCAATGCTGCGCAAGAAGTATTGAATAAAAATATATTTATTAATTAATAAGATACAATTTAAGTAACATATAAACTGGATTGTACTGCCACTGATCTATTATAGGGTATAGATCATTAAGGTGAATTTGCCTTGAGTCTTTTGAGTGGTTTCAGTTATGTTTAGCATAATCTTTGGTAATCTCAGCTCTGTCCATCAAATATGGGTTCACTAAAATGCGACCGCCAGAAGCAGGGCGTTAGCTGTACTCAAACACAAAAGTAGCGCGCGAATCATTATTTTGAAATCAAGTGTACAAAACACAGTTGAATTTCCGATTTATTTACAAAAAACAAGTAGCCTACCGCCACAATATGTGAATTTTTCAACACTTGTCGTTACAGCCGTAAAACTCATGTATACTGTACGGGGCTCATGCGTACAGGCCTTTCCGAAACACTGGTCTGCAGCTCTGTTGGTCACTGGCAGTAGCTAAGTGTTGAACAATGAAAATGTTAAATAAAAGCTGTGCTGTTGTTACTGTTGGAATCAATGTTCAGCAATTCTTTACGGCCCTTAAAAAGTGAAACAAGATGTCGGCAAACAAAAGTGGATTCGATAATTTTAATAGCGATTCGGAGAAAATTGCTCTAATAAAGGCTATGGAACGTCGGCCCGTCTTGTGGGACATTAAGAGTGGCAGTGCTGGTGGCTGTTCGCTGAGTGTTCCACATATTGGGGAATCTTTTGAGTGGTTTCAGTTATGTTTAGCATAATCGCTGGTAATCTCAGCTCTGCCCATCAAATATGGGTTCACTAAAATGCTTTTTGGTTCTGCAGCCTGTCTTTTTTTTTTAACAACCGCCAGCAGCAGAGCGTTAGTTGTACTCAAACACAACAGTAGCGCGCTTTGGTCATGAATCATTTGAATTTAAGTATACAAAACACAGCTGCATTTCCGATTTATTAAAAGAAAGCTATCAACAAACCGCCACAATATGTAAATTTTTTAACACTGCTCGTTAGGGTCTGTAAAAGGCATGTATACGGTACGGGAGCTGTACGGGCCTCATGCGTACAGGCCTTAAATAAAAAAACAAAAACATAATATGAGACACTAACATTTTTATAAACTTAATTACATATCATAAACTTAATTGCATACTACAAAATTAATTACAATTAATAACAACCTTATATAAAAAAAAAAAAATATTTTATAATAATTACATATTAAATAACTTCATATATTACGTAATTTGTCAAAAGGAGGGAGATGTAGTATACACATATATTAAGAATACATTGTATTCAGTATCCATCAAGATATATTAAACAGCAACACTTCGTTGTTGTATAAACACAGACATAGCAACGACCCTTTGTCATTTTATAAACATAGCTCAGCACATTTCAAGAGCAAATGTAATAAGAGATTATGAGGTGGATACAGCATAGCAGCGTCAGCATTCCCATGCATTGATCGCGCATGTATAAATATATATAAAGAATACATTGTATTCAGTATCCATCAAGATATATTAAACAGCAACACTTCGTTGTTGTATAAACACAGACATAGCAACGACCCTTTGTCATTTTATAAACATAGCTCAGCACATTTCAAGAGCAAATGTAATAAGAGATTATGAGGTGGATACAGCATAGCAGCGTCAGCATTCCCATGCATTGATCGCGCATGTATAAATATATATAAAAGCTAAAGCCACCCCCAATATACATATATACGTGAGAAAAGCTCCAGTGCTGTTGTTAACAAAGTTATCGAGCTCATATGCAAAGATAATTTCTACATAGTTCCTCTCGTACAGGGTAAAACTCAAGATATTAAAGTCCAGACAAAGTCGGAAGATAATTACAGACTTCTGATAAAGCATCTAAACGACAAAAAAAAATGTTTTATTATACGTATCAACTAAAAAGCTGCAAGGGCCTGCAGGTCGTAATAAAAGGCATAGAACCTGATGTCACACCAGTACAAATAAAACAGGCGCTACAGGAGAAAGGATTTCAAGCAAAAAAAGTCATTAGCATCTAAAACAGGAACAGGATGCCGCAACCACTTTTTATACCCTTAACCCATAAAATGGGTAAAAAGGGTATAATGGTTTTGTGCAAAAGTATGTAACAGGCAGAAGGAAGCATCTCCGACCCCATAATGTATATATATTCTTGATCAGCATCAACAGCCGAGACGATATGGCCATGTCCGTCTGACCGTCTGTCCGTCGGTATGAACGCGTGGATCTCAGAGACTACAAGAGCTAGAGACTTCAGATTTTGAATATAAGTTTTAGTATACCATGAGCAGAACAATTTTGCTTCAAATTATCGATAACTATTCTGGTTTCCGATGTACACATGGCATCGATAACAAAAAAATATCGAATTTGGAATGTGTAAAAATGGGGGTTGAAATAATGGGTAACGATAGAACTTTTCTCAAAATTTCATCCAAATAGGTTAAGAAACACCGGAGATATCGCATTTAATCGATTGAAGTTAAGTCAGTATACCAAAGTCTTATATAAAATAAATATATTTATTGCAACTGGGTTCAGGGTATCTTCTAGTCGGGCTCTTCCGACTAGAGCTTTCATACTTGTTTAATTCTATGACACTAGACACAAATTATGCCATCGCACTTTATGCAGCGATGCACACAAATTTCGAAAGTGTATTCAGTAGTCCACTTGTCGATGTCATTTGCCGACACAGAAAAAACCAAAATATCAAAACTAGCAAAATTCTAGAAAAGCAGGCCCAGCAAGAAGCGAAACAAACGCACACATACAGTGACAAATTTTTACCGTTCTTGGTTGCTGCTGGCCTGCCGCTTGTCGTACACTTGACGGGCCGCTGTGTGCAAAGGCAACTGAAACAAAAACACTATCGCGCTCCCTCACACTCATTGATTGGTTAAAGTTCAAAAGAGAAACGGCGAGATTGTGCTGCGCAAGTGGAAAAGTCAAACTGGATCCATAACTTACACCACCACAGCCACTGAAACCATTGTTCGATGGAACTGATCCCGATTCCAACCATTTTTTTCAACGCATCCTGGAATACAATAACTGCTTTCGCATGACTTCCTTTGGAGCTAATATCATTCGAGAAGGCGGCTTCATGCCGACTTGCAAGGTAAAAGATACAACACACACAACCAATCACTCGCACCAATCAATCACACCAACACAATCAAGAGCTAATATCATTCGAGAAAGCGGCTTCATCTTAATTGATTGCCATCACAGATACAAGGACAAATATATCATTTTCATAGTTCAATGGTACCAACACCAGATGAACCGCATAAATTTCTGCAAATATATTTCATTTCGTCGATGGTGGATCAATGTCAATGAATGTGCGGTGCAACATACAGGTAACACAACAGTTAAAGAGACGAATTATTGAACAGTTGCAAGCATTTTTTCACGCTAATAACGCTGTGGTTAATATGTTCAAAACAGCATTGGAACGAATGCCTTGGGATACGCACAAATTTGTCATAAGAGCGGATCGTACCCCAACAAGTGAACATGTGCGAAGATTCAATGCACCCATCGTTGATGATGTTGCTGCAATTATTGTTGGTGATCCAACTACATCACGAGATATTGTCGTTCAGCGAAAGGCAATATCATGCATCGTGTAAAAGAGACACATCGTTTGTACGATGCGTTACAATATCCAATCATTTATTGGCAAGGGCAAGACGGATACGACATCACGTTAAAGATAGTCGATCCAATTACATCCAATTATTCACACACTAATTATTGCTATTATTGGTTTCTATTAACAATCCAATTAATTTTGCATTTTCAGGCGCATCAACGAACAAAAATCTAAGCGCAATGAATTACTATGCGTATCGTATGATGATTCGTACACCTGAGGAGAATGTCATTCTGAAGTGCCGTCGGCTATTCCAGCAATTCGATGTCGACATGTATGTCAAAGTCGAGACCGGACGTTTAGCTTTCATCCGATTTAATCAGGCAAAGCTACGATCTGAGGACTATATACACTTGCGTGATGCTATTAATTCATATGGTAATGTTCAGAATTTTGGACGCCTGACGATTCTCCCATAATCTTATATCGGAAGCCCACGCCACATGCACGAATACGCTCAAGACGCTATGACGTACGTGCGAAATTATGGAACTCCGGATTTATTTATTACGTTCACATGCAATCCGAAGTGGACGGAAATTGAACGTGAGTTGGACCCGGGCCAAAAACCGCAAGATCGCTATGACATAAAAACTCAAGGTTATGATGGATGTGCTTACTAGGTATCAAGTTTTTGGTGATACACGTTGTTATATGTACTCGGTGGAATGGCAGAAGCGTGGACTACCGCATGCTCATATCCTAATTTGGTTGCACACGTATAACGCTTCGATTCAGTATTTACTTTGGATTCACTTTAATTATACTCGATACCGAAGGTAAAGAGTATATTGAGTTTGTGCAATGTCCGTCATGGTGTCTGTCCGTCTGTATGAACGCAACTTTTTTCCACACCCTTCAAGCTAGAGACTTGAAACTTTCCTATTCTCTTTATCTATGGGATAGTAAATTAAAGTGTCAAGATGGGGGTTCTACGATAACTGGGGGGCTGGCAAATCGATAAATTCGATAACTCAAGACCGATAGATCCACATATTTACCCTTACAGCTAGAACTACCAAATTTGGTGAGAAGATAGCTACTAGCAACCCCCAAAAAACTGCATAAAAAATTTTGGAGCCATGCCCACCCATTCCGCCCCCAGCCCCCCCGCATTTTGAAATCAGAAAAACCTATATCTTCCACAGTTTTTGAGCTAGAAACACCAAATTTGGTGCCAAGATAGGTGATAATGACCCCCAAAAACTGCATCAAAAGATTGGATGCCGCGCCCACCCATACCGCCCTAGCCACCCCATCTGCCCCAACGCTTCGTCATAAACGGGAATGTGTGTAACTGCCAGAGTTGTTGAGCTAGAGCCACCAAATTTGATAGGAAGATAGCTAGCAACGACCCCCAAAAAGCTGCATCAAAGTTTTGGAGCCAAGCCCACCCGTTCCGCCCCCCCTTTCCACACCATTTACAAACTTTGAGCTAGAGTCACCAAATTTGGTATGAAGATAGCAATTGACATTCCACAAAGATCTGCATCAAAAATTTGGTTGCCACGCCCACCAATACCGCCCCAGCCCCCCCTTTCCCCACATTTTACAAACTTTGAGCTAGAGTCACCAAATTTGGTATGAAAATAGCAATTGACATTCCACAAAGATATGCATCCAAAATTTTGATGCCACGCCCACCCATACCGCCCCAGCCTTCCTTTTCCTACATTTTACAAACTTTGAGCTAGAGTTACCAAATTTGCAACGAAGACAGCTGGTGGCATCCCCATCTGCATCGGAGAATCTTTAAGGCAGCGTACACCCCTGCCGCATCCGTACCCCTTTCCAATCAGGCCTCTTTTTACCGGTTTTAATACTGGTATCGAGTATACCGCAGTCGGTTGCGTCCGACTGAAACGTTTCCACTTGTTTTTTACTTAGAGAAGTTCAACTAAATTACACTTCATTGTTGTAATCGAAATGAATTCATTACTGTTGTAAAATGAAATAAAATTTTTTTTTAAAACGAAGCCGTCTGGTGGCGAAACGGAGTTCGCCAGGTTTGCTAGTCCTGTTCTAATAATTATCTTTATCGTTGTAGACTAAACTTCTCACTTGACCCTAAACAGTTTTATAAATTTGTTAACTCTAAACGTAAGTCTTCTTGCTTGCCATCCTCAGTATACCATGATAATACAAAAGCAAGTTCTGATCAGGCAGTAGCCAATCTTTTTTTTTTTTTTTTAAATTGCTGGGTTTATTTATTGAATCTTTTCTAGTGAATTAGAAAACTAGCAATAAGTATACAAATCTTATTAATAAACCTAAGCTAACAGTACATTTTCTTTTTTTGACTGTATTCTGAGTGCGCGTCCCTAAAAATCATCGCTGGGTTGGTAAGTCGTTACGACGAAGACGGGATCGGCTGCGCAGCCTTGTGAGACCTCTTGCGAGATGATTTGTGTGCGATGAGAGATTGCTTAAACATTTTACTTTTTGTTCCGCTATTTCCTCCTTGACTGTTAAGATGTTTAAGTCTTTATGACTGTTTTCGTTCCAAACATACCACGGTGCCCCGGTGATGGTTCTCAAGAATTTTGACTGGGCTCTCTGGACAATGTCAATGCTGCTGTTGCAAGCGTTCCCCCTTAACTGGGAACCATAGGTCCAGATTGGTTTTATAACAGAGTTGTAAAGCATTACCTTGTAGTCCAAACTAAGGGAAGAGCGAGCATTGATGAGCCAATCGATTCAATTCGATATCTCCGGTGTTTCTTAACCGATTTGCACGAAATTTTCAGAAAGTTTTATCGTTACCCATCGTTTCCACCCCCATTTTTACATTTTCCAAATTCGATCTTTTCTTGTAATCGATTCCATGTGTATATCGGAAACCAGAATAGTTATCGATAATTTGAAGCAAACTTGTTCTGCTTATGGTATAGGAGAACTTATATTCAAAATCTGAAGTCTCTAGCATTTGTAGTCTCGGAGATCCACGCGATCATACAGACAGACAGACGGACATGGCTATATCGACTCGGCTGTTGATGCTGATCCAGAATATATATAAATACATTATGGGGTCGGAGATGCTTCCTTCTGCCTGTTACATACTTTTGCACAAATCCATTATACCCTTATTTACCCATTTTATGGGTTCAGGGTATACAAACATATAAGCTCACAAATTGAGCTTAAGCCGTGTCTCGAAGATGAAGCTGGCATTGATAGTTTTGTTAACACTCTGGAGACGGTCTTCGTCGTCGCAGCTCGCACCACTTTGCCTGAAACACCAAAAATAGTACACAACCAAAAGACTACAAATTAAACAGCTCGTTCTTGAAAAGCGGCGCTTACGACGTGACTGGCAATCGAACAGATCGCCATCTGCAAAGCAAAAACTAAAAGAAGCCACACGTAAACTCACCAAAGCGTTAAAAAACGAGGAAGAACACGCTCAACGCCGTTAATTCGAGCAATTATCAACCACCAGTACAAAAAACTCGTTGTGGAGAGCTCACCCAACTCTAAGCTCACCAGCAGAAACAGTAATGCCTATAAGAAACTTCGCAGGCGGCTGGGCCCGCAGCGATGAAGAAAGAGCTAGAACATTCAAAAAGTGTTCCAAAATCTTGCAACAAATTCGTTTGCACTACCGACTGCTTCAAACGGCACTCAGCTTCAACATATGCCAATCCAGTTTCGCCCAAATGAAATCTTTAGAATCATTAAAGAGCGATTGAACCCAAAAAAAATCTCCAGGCGGTGACCAAATAGACCCCAAAGATGATTATTGAGCATCTTTACTATGCGATCTGCGTAATTGCCGAGATCTTCAATACTATCACAAAACTTGGCCACTATCCAGACAGATGGAAAAATTCAATCATCATTATGATACCAAAGCCTGGAAAAGATCACATAGTTCCCAGTATAGACCTATAAGCTTATTATCGTGTCTATCAAAACTTTTTGAAAAATGTTTGCTGTCCCGGATAAATCCATTCCTGAATCTTCATAACATAATCCCATCACACCAATTTGGCTTTCGTGAAAAGCACGGAACAATTGAGCAGGTTAACAGAATAACATTAGAGATACGTAGCGCGTTCGAAAATAGAGAATACTGCACTGCAATATTTCTGGATGTTTCTCAGGCATTCGACAAAGTTTGGCTGGAAAGTCTGATGCATAAGATCAAAACAAAATTCCCAAACAACACACATAAACTGCTTTAGTCATACCTCTATGACAGGAAACTTGCAGTAAGATGTAACACTGCAATGTCTGACGAACACAGCATTGAAGCTGGTGTTCTACTGGGCAGCGTACTTGGACCAACACTATACGTGCTGTTCACAGCAGACATCCCAATAAATTGCCGATTGAGAACTTCTACCTTTGCTGATGATACAGCTATTCTCAGCCGCTCCAGATGCCCAATACACGCAACAGCGCAACTAGCCCTTCATCTGGTCACCGTGGAAAAATGGTTATCAGATTAGCGAATTAAGGTAAACGAACAAAAATATAAGCAACTAACTTTCACCCTTAACAGGCAAGATTGTCCACCGCTCACGTTAAACAACACCACACTTCCAAAAGCAAACAATGTAACGTATGTGGGCGTACACTTAGAGAGAAGACTTACATGGCGGCGACACATTGAAGCTAAGAGAACACATCTCAAACTGAAAGCCAATATCCTCCATTGCCTCATCAATGCTCGTTCTACCCTTAGTTTGGACTACAAGGTCCTGCTTTATAGCTCTGTTCTAAAACCAATCTGGACCTATGGTTCCCAGTTATGGGGGAACGCTTGCAACAGCAGCATTGACATTGTCCAGAGAGCCCAGTCAAAAATCTTGAGAGCCATCACCGGGGCACCGTGGTATGTTCGGAACGAAAAAATTCATAAGGACTTCAACATTTTAACAGTCAAGGAGGAAATAGCGGAACAAAAAGTAAAATATTTAAGCAAGCTCTCATCGCACAGCTATTATTTTTAGGGACGCGCACTCAGAATAAAGTAAAAAAAAAAAAATTTGCTGTTAGCTAAGATTTTTTAATAAGATTTGTATAGTTATTGCTAGTTTTCCAGTTCACTAGAAAAGATTCAATAACTAAGCCCAGCTATTTAAAAAAAAAAAAAAAACTTTCCTGAGTCCTGGTATCCGTTTTCCGAATAAGTCTCTCTTCGTTTCATAGCTCCTGGCGGGTCGTGCTCCTCCCTACGACACAGTACGGATCGGGTCTCTGCCCCAATCTTGCCCAACTATCTGCGTCTTTGTTCCCTGGTTTATTAACACGACCCGGGACCCAGCTGAGGTCTAGCCTATGGTGAGTTCCAAAATGTCTAGCCTGGTTCGTACCTCGCGAACTCTTTTTGACTTTATTTCGGTCCGATTAAGCGCCATTTTTGCTGCTTCACCTACTGATAAGATAGCTAATTCTATAATAGATAATTGCAGCTTTTCTTTAAGTCCACACACAGCTCCCCATTGCACATTACTCAGCTTGGTATTTGCTGGTGTGTTTACCTAGGGGCTCATGGTATGCTAACCGAGGGCCTATTGCTCCAAGACCAGAGACTCAATTATTTATTTATTTGTGTATTGTAAACTATGAGCAGCTGACATAAAGTTAAAATTAATTCAAATTAAAATAAAGTTAAAATATTGCAATTAAAATTAAATTATAAAATTTTATATAAATCTGAAAATAAATATGATAAAAACTTTAAAAAGTTGACATCAAGGCGCTGGGAAATTCAATTTAGCGGTCCAACATTTGTTACGTGGATTGGGAAAAACCCAGAAAAATCCAATTAGACCAGATGATAGTGATGGATCCATCGGTGTTTCATTTTATGGTGTGTGGTTTCATGCGGAGGAGATGTCCACTCCTTCTTGTTTCAAAGGTGGACTTGAAAATTTAAATGTATTCGCTTTCATTTCGTTCCTTGGCTGTGCCAATAGGGGGATTTCACCCCATAGCATATTTGCGTCGTTTTGGCTAAGAATGTGTCCTCTCCCAGTTCCTTCTATTGACATTCTAAGGAGGGTTAAATGGTCATGGGCTTTACTACCATAAGGTATAGCCATCTTATGGTGGGGGTGCGCTGCAACACTTTGCTCTCATATTTTAAATATTGGTGCCAAAATTTAATGTGCTGTTAAAAGTGAACTCAAGAAACTTAACTTCCTTGATGGGTTTTTTTTATTTTTTTTTTTAAGGTAAAGAGTATATTGGCTTTGTGCAATGTCCGTCATGGTGTCTGTCCGTCCGTATGAACGCAACTTTTTTCCACACCCTTCAAGCTAGAGACTTGAAATTTTCCAATTCTCTTTATCTATGGGAAAGTAAACTAAAGTGTCAAGATTGGGGTTCTACGTCTGTCCGTCTGTATGAACGCGTGGATCTCAGAGACTTCAAAAGCTAGAGACTTCAGATTTTGTAAATAAATTTTCCTATACCATGAGCAGAACAAGTTTGCTTCAAATTATCGATAGCTATTCTGGTTTCCGATATACACATGGATAACATCGATAACAAAAAATATCGAGTTTGGAAAATATAAAAATGAGGGTTGAAATAATGAGTAAGGATAGAACTTTTCTCAAAATTTCGTCCAAATCGGTTAAGAAACATTGGAGATATCGAATTTAATCGATTGAAGTTAAGTCAGTATACCAAAGTCTTATATAAATTTAATATATTTATTTCAACTGGGTTCAGGGTATCTTCTAGTCGGGCTCTCCCGACTAGAGCCTTCTTAATTGTTTTAAAATATATTTATAGGATTTTATCAATAAGAATGTATAGAGATAGATCTACCAAATAGCAATATTCCATCATATGGAATCTGAAAGCCTGGCGACATCACTCTCATAGAGCGCATTTGTGGACAAGTTTTGCGAGTCATGAGTAAAATGCAAGTCATTCTGCTTTCTGACGCTGCTACGACATGTTCTACAGTAGTACAGACAGCCAGCCATATTGTATGTATGCGCCCGTCGCCAGCGGTTTTCTAGCTCGCAGACCCTTGTTATTTGGGATTCCATAATGTATGGTAGTTGCGATGTCAAAATTGTTGGAAAGTGTCATAAAGCAAAACAAATCGAATTCAAAGCAACAGACACAGCGTTCGTTAATTCACGAGTGAGACTTCGGCTTTTACGACCACTTTTCTCTGCCGCAATACCAATACCATCATATTCGTTTGCAAGCAGAGACAATTGTTGTACAACAGCTACATACTTTTTCAATTTTTGACTGCCTATCTGTGTGAGTTACAGCAGCGAGTTACAGCAGTGACCTATGCATGTGAGTTACAGCTGAGAAGTTTGAAAGTGTGTGACTTTTTAAAGTCACTCTTCCGCGCGTATAATTGTTAACACATCAATAAAAAAAATAATAAATATAGTTTGAAAAAACTAAAAAATAAGCTTTTTAAAAACATTGAACTAAAAATTTAAAATATAATTTCTAATGTACGCTTAAAAATATTTAAAAAATTTTGAATTATTGTCAAAAAAGCGTGGGCGCTTTGTGATATATTTTTTGTGTATCGAGCGCCAGACGCTTATAATTATTACTGAATATTAACTACTAAAATATACAAAATATCTAATAAAAAAACAAAATTGGACTAAATAACTAAAATACCAAATTTACTACACGGGGATTCGAACCCGCACCTCCCCTTTAAGAGTCTGACAACCTTACCACTAGACTATATGAGATAGTTCCCGGAGTGCCTTTAAAACCTAATTTATACCTGCCTCAAGTGAAGCTAATAAAAACTAAAATATCAATATTTCTACTTTGGGATTCGAACCCGAATCTCCCGGCTATGAGTCGGGTATCCTAACCGCTAGGCCATATGAGTGTGCTGCTTAGCGTGCCTTTAAAACCTAATGTATACTTTTTTTTTAGTTACTCACTCACTCACTCCGCCTCAAGTGAAGCTAATAAAAAGCTATTAAAAGAAGGTAACAAAAGCGTTCTCTACTCGCAAACAATAATCGACAACGCTTCAAAACTGGCACTAAATGTCCAAAAGTGGAGCAAAACGTTCACTAGAACGATCCGATAAGTATCACTTTTCTAATCAAGTATCGAGCACGAAACTTCCTGGTGAACGCACCCATTGATCCAGTATCGTGCAGCAAAACTTCCTGGTGAACGCACCCATTGCTAACCCTGACTTAAAAATCAGAATTGGACTAGTAGAGCAAGATATATTTAGCAAGGTAGCCGCACTCGCTCTCTCGTTCGCCTTAAATAAGAACGAAAGAGAGCGAGAGCGAGAGAGTAACGAATTTCTGGCTTGCGTCAAAGCAATATGTAGGAGATATGTCGCTCACAACGTTCGACACGAGACTGAAATATAGGGCGATAGTAAGCGACTCAAAGAGTGCGACTACCTTTTTAAGTATACCTTGGTTGGGAGCATCGGACTTCAGCGGATTGAGCGCTGAATCATTTTACTCAAAATTAGAGAGCTGATTGGTCTGTGGCAGTACGCTATTAATGTGAAATTCAAGCGGAAGGGATTTCTGTGATTTTCAAAGTTTTACTTTCTGTATTTCTTACTTATTTCTAACATCTGGTCTTATTGGGCTTTGCGTTAAGCCCACTAGGATGCTGGAATATCGATGGCAAGTCGATACCCCTTCAGATGTAAATCGATAACACATACAAATTTCCCACATTTGTGCAGCTAGATTGACCAAATTTGGATGTAAGATAGCTAGTGACGTCCATCAAAGATATGCAAAATAAATTATGTCACCGTTTGAAATCAAAAATTCCTCCCATTTCCTTTCGATAACAATGAAACCTTGAATTTGAAAATACAAAAACTAATTATCTATGCAAGTTTTTACCGAAATTAACTGGGAAGCACCATAATCTTGAAAATTTAAGTTAAATTAAAAGTTTAGTAGCGCAGTATTGCACGCACTTTCTGTTTACGCGTGTATAGTCTTGGGTACAAGGTATTTTTTAGTTGAGCTTTTGAAGGCCTCTTTAATTTTGGTTTTAGGTCGATACCAGCAATTGTCAACAACTGAGTTCTTTACCAAGCAAAGTCTTTTTATTGAAATTCAGTAGCTGACCACATCTTATATAAGGTTTAAGTCCAAGTCAAGCGTAGTGCCATATCTAACAACACTCTTGAACTGTGCATATGTATTTTATTAAAATATTATATAGTATCACGAAAACCGAAACAATAACTGTCATGCATATATATTTGGATGTGCATATAAGGGTGTGGTTACAAACAGGTCGATATATTTGGAAAAAATATTCATTTCAAAGCTAAAAACAAAAACACTTACTCAGAAATATATAAACGAGTGTTTGTGGGGTACATCTGAAAATTTAGTTTGAGCGTATAGACAAATAATTGTATAATATATTCATAATATATTTTATAAGTTAAATAATGGCACTCTATTGATTAAAAATCTTTATCTTTTGCATTTAAATTTTTTTTTTGAATTGCATTAACGTTAAGTTTGTCTTGTGTATATCATATATGTGTGCTAACAAATACGTATATACAAAATTGCACTCACACTTTTTGTTAAATATTAATAAGAGTCAATATTAACATATTTAGGCTTAAAGACTGCTTCACAATTACACAAACATTTTATATAATATATTTATCACCTTTCAATTTTACGGTAAGCACAAGAATTTTTCGGTACGCGCATATAAAACACTTTAGGTAGTCGCACAGAACTACGTGAAATAGATAACCAAAACTAGCGTCGCTCTGTCACAGCACAGATTCCTGCAATATTAAATGCAAAAAGCAACCCCAAAAATCAGCTGTGCACTATTTAGTGGTAAAAAAAAGCCGATATTTTTAAATTCCTTAAAGTTAACTTCACATTTATAAATATTTTTTGTACGTTCTCAATGTTTACAACTTGCTCACAAATTGACACATTTTTCAATTGAAGTTTTGAAAAAATTTAGTACGATATAACGTTACATATATATATATGAATATATTTTTTTTTTTAATTTCGCTTAGTGGTGGCTCTCGGTTGCCATTTACATTTGCGCATGCGTTAAACAGATATGATGTGATAAGAAACTTGATGGTATGATGTTTGAAATAAAACAAATGAATTTTTAATTGGGTGTTACTTTTAAACTAGGGAAAGAAAATGTTATGATACATACTAATTAGAAACGAAACTAAAAGTATCACTGCGAAAATACTTTTTCTACAGTTTTAAAATTGTTTGAAGTAAGAAATTTATTTAAGCAATAATTTAAATTTGTTTTTAAAAGATACATACATACGAAAAATGTATCTTGTCTCATTATCATACCGTATAATATTTATAAAAATAAATATTCATAATCGAAAAAAATTCCTACAAGTCGAAGATTCGCGGTGTACTGAAAGAGATTTTTTAAACTCGATACCGAAGGTAAAGAGTATATTGGGTTTGTGCAATGTCCGTTATGGTGTCTATCTGTCCGTCCGTCCGCATGAACGCAACTTTTTTCAACACCATTCAAGCTAGAGACTTGAAACTTTCCAATTATCTTCATCTATGGCATAGTAAATTAAAGTGTCAAGATTAGGGTTCTTTGATAACTGGGGAGCTGGAAAATCGATAAATTCGATAACTCAAAACCGATAAATCCAAATTTTTCGCACATCCTTAGAGCGAGAACTACCAAATTTGGTAAGAAGATAGCTGATAACGACCCCCAAAGAACTGCATCAAAGTTTTGGAGCCACGCCAACTCATTCTGCTTCCAGCCCCCATTCCCCCCCCCGCATTCTGAAATCAGAAACACCTTTAACTTCCACAGTTTTTGAGCCGCAAAATTTGTTGCGTAGATAGGTGATGACAAATTTCAAAAAAATATCATCAAAATTTTGGATGCCACGCCCACCACTACTGCCCTAGCCGCCCCCAGCCAACCCAACGATTCGTTAAAAACGGGAATGCGTGTATCTCACAATATTGTGGAGCTAGAGCCAACAAATTTGGTAAGTAGATAGCTGGCAACGACCCCCAAAAATCTGCAAGTTTTGGAGCCACGCCCACCCATTCCTTCCCCAGCCCCCTTTTCCCCACCTTGTACAAACTTCGAGGTAGAGCCAAATTTGGAAGGAAGATAGCCATTGACATCCCACAAAGATCTACAGGAAAAATTTGGATGCAACGCATAACCATACCGCCCCAGCTCCCCTTCCACCACCTTTTTTTGAATTTTGAGCTAGAGCTACCAAATTTTTTAGGAATGTAGCATATGACATCCCTTAAGCATGTGCAGCAAAAATTTGGATGCCACGCTCACCCATACAGCCCCTCTTGACCCACCTTGCGATTTTATCTGCCTAAGCGCTCTCGCACACTCTCTCTCTCTCTCTCTCTCTCCTTAGCGCTCTACCGCTCTCTACCGTTTTATCGATCTCATTGCATTGACACTTTAATACTTACATACTTGAACCCTACTTTAGTTTTGTTTTGTGGTTTTTGTTCCAACTTTAAGTATGGGATAGTTTATAACTCAATTTATAATTTCAATATTATTTTATTGCTTATATAGCCATAATTATTTTGGTTCATTAAAATTCTAACCGAAGTTTAATTAACCTAGGTAGTTGACTGTCTTAGTGCTGTTTTCTGAATGTCCGGTTAAAGTCGCAGTTAGTTAAACTGTGTATTAATTTAATGCTCGTGTTAAACAGTGTTTAACGAATTTAGTTTTCTCAATGTAAAGTTAACCTGTTACGTTAAGATACTATCGCATTAATGGTGGTGCCAGACCCACGAGCAAATCAGCTGTTTTGTATGGTATTTTTTTGTTTTGTGACTGCCAAATTCTGATTCTATTGCCACTTGAAAACTTAAATTAAAATTTAAAATGGAAAATAAATTGCCTTTAATGTTCCCGATTGAAACCCGTAAGCGGCAGCGGGGTAAAAACTTTTCTGTCTCTGAATACTTGTTGACCTTTTGGAGGCAAATAGTAACATTTTGGTGAACAAAAGGAGCGATGCTGTATCTTGGAAGTAGAAAGAGAAGCATGGAAAAAAATGTCCGCTCAGTTCAGTGCTCGTACATTGGCAAGAATCATTTTGCATGTTGATTTTGTCAACCTGAAATGTTGCGCAAAATGTACTCCATCCAATGCAGTGAAATAATTTACCCTATCTCTATAATTTCTAGAATTGTTCACTCGTTGCTCCATTTCTCCCAATTTAATTTCCATTGCAAAATAAGTTGTCTTTCGTTGGTGACGGTCGTGTTTTTGCGTGCTCTTAATTATTTATTGTTCTCTTGTGTTTGTGAATGGATTTTTACTCTGTTTAATCTGGTAAATAATTCTAGCAGTGATTGCCAATATACGTGTATATATTTACGTTTGCAAAAAAGAGTTTTGCCAAGTGTATACTCACTTTTATTATACCAGTTACCGAAGGTAATGAGTATATTGGTTTTGTCCGTCATGGTGTCTGTCCGTCTGTCCGTCCGTATGTGTGCAAGTTTTTTCCACACCCTTCAAGCTAGAGACTTGAAACTTTCCAATTCTCTCTATCTATGGGATAGTAAATCAAAGTGTCAAGATTGGGGTTCTACAATAACTAGAAGGCTGGCAAATCGATAAATTAGCTAACTCAAAAACGAAAAATCCGCTTATTTTGCACATCCTTACAGCTAGACCTACCAAATTTGGTAGGAAGATAGCTGGTATCGACCCCCAAAGAACTGCATCAAAGTTTTGGAGCCAAGCCCCCCCATTCCGCCCCAGCCATCCGCCCATTTTGAAATCAGAAAAGCCTATATCTCCCACAGTTTTTGAGCTATAGCCACCAAATTTGGTGCCAAGATAGGTGATGATGACTCCCCAAAAACTGCATCAAAAGTTTGGATGCCACGCCTACCAATACTGCCCTAGCCGCCCACATCCGCTCCAACGCTTCATCAAAAACGGGAATGTGTGTATCTTCCAGAGTTGTTGAGCTAGAGCCACCAAATTTGGTAGGAAGATAGCTGGCAATGACCCCCAAAAAACTGCATCAAAGTTTTGGAGCCACGCCCACCGATTTCACCACCCTTTCCCCACCTTTTACAAACTTTGAGCTAGAGTCACCAAATTTGGTATGAATATAGCAATTGACATTCCACAAAGATCTGCGTCAAAAATTTGGATGCCACGCCCACCCATACCGCCTCCAGCCCCCCTTTCCCCACCTTTTACAAACTTCGAGCTAGAGTCACCAAATTTGGTATGAAGATAGCAATTGACATTCCACAAAGATCTGCATCAAATATTTGGATGCCACACCCACCCATACCGCCCCAGCCCCCTTTCCCAACATTTTACAAACTTTGAGCTAGAGTCACCAAATTTGGTATGTAGATAGCAATTGACATTCCACAAAGATCTGCATCAAAAATTTGGGTGCCACATCCACCCACATTTACAAACTTTGAGCTAGAGTCACCAAATTTGGTATGAAGATAGCAATTGACATTCCACAAAGATCTGCAGCAAAAATTTGGTTGCCACACCCACCCAATCCGCCCCTAGCCCCCCTTTCCACAGCTTTTACATACTTTGAGCTAGAATCACCAAATTTGGAAGGAAGATAGCTGGTGGCATCCTCATCTGCATCGGAGAAGTTTTAAGGCAGCGTACACCCTTGCCGCATCCGTACCCCTTTGCAATCAGGCCTCTTTTTACCGGTTTTAATACTGGTAACGAGTATACCGCAGTCGGTTGCGTCCGACTGCAACGTTTCCACTTGTTTGCAGTTGAACTGACGCTGCTGTGCCTTACATAAAGAAAACATACTTAAATAATTATATACATATATTTGCTTTTGCATATTCTGTGTCTACTAACAACAAATAGCTTGTCAATTTTATTACTCTCGCTTTTCAGCATCAGTCCTCTCCCGCTTTCGTCCGGTCATATCCGTCGTGCTAGCGGTTGTATCTGCCTTCGTACTCCCGCTCTTTCACTCAAGCGCTCTTTTGATTTTTACCGTTGTATCGTGCTCAGCGCATCGACACATACATACCTACATACCTGCACCCTACTTTGTTTTGGTATAACATATCAATTGTCATCGTAAACTACCTATTTTATTCAATCAGTATGCTTGTTTGCTGCAGCAAAAATTGCAAAACGGTTGGAACAACCAACCAAGATTTCATTTTATGTAGATTGTGTGACAACATGATTCACATGAAATGTGCTGGCTTAACGGCCAAAATAAGGGACTGCTTTATTGCAGACAAATGCCTTAAATGGTTTTGTGAGAGCTGCAATGAAGTGGAGAAGGAAACTTCCCAATGCATTAGTCAGACTCATGAAGGTTTCAAGTCTATGCATGTTGCCTTCAACAATCTGCATACGGCATTTAAAGAGCTTGAGAATAATTTAAAAAATGGCAAGACGATCACTGAAACTCCGAAGCGTTAAAAGACTTCGGGTCCTTATCCGCCTTGTGTTCCACCTGTCTTTCCCAGCAAGCCGCTTCTGGTGTCTAGCATTAATCCCATAACTCCTATTGCTAGCCCATTAATGGTATTTAACTCGCCGGCAACAAATCCCACTAATACCCTAACCACCGTTACTTCTACAAATGATCCTACTGGCGGTACAGCCGGGGCTCCCAAGCCTCTTGTTGTTGTGCCATTTAATAAATTTATATTTGTGTCCACGCTGGCATCCGACACTTCATCGGATGATGTTTCAGCTTATGTTAAAAGTAAAATTGATTCTCCTCTTATTATTGTTGAGAAGTTTAAATTTAAACACGCCCGAAGTATATCTTCTTTCATGTCTTTTTTCGACAATTTGTTCGGAAAAGTTCTGGCCGCAGCAGCTTGTTGTAAAGGAGTATGAGAATAGGCGAATTAATAATAATAGGGGTATTAGGATTTGTAGTGCACCGCCTGTTAGCCACCCAGTTGCCTCCACCTCTGTGGCAAAAAACTAACAAAAATACTTAGTTTGGCCTATCAAAATGTTAGAGGCCTTGACACTAAACTTTGTAAATTATATACTTTTAGCTTATCATTTGATTCACATAAAGTTACACTCACGGAAACCTGGTTAAAACCTGATATTTCTGATTATTCCGTTTTTCCTTCAAAATATTACTTGTACTGATGCGATCGTGCCTCCCGCAAGGGGGATGGTGTTCTCATTGCTGTTGACTCTTGTTTTTCCTCTGAACAGATTCATTCTAAAATATTATTAAACGGCCGTTCACTTTATGTTACTTGTTGTTGACAGATATGGATAATCTGATAGTGGTTGGTGATTTTAATCTGCCTCATGTTGTATGGTCTGTGAATGACACATCTTTGGCCGTATTACCAGTCACTTCTGATGATTTTATCGATGGCCTACTGGAGTTAGGCCTATCGCAAGCTAACAGGGTGCGTAAAACTAACTTTAATAAATTAAATTATCTTCTTCAACATTCTAATTGGTCTCGCTCTTATTCTTGTAGTGATATAGAAACTGCCATTGCCTTATTTTATAGGACCTTGAATTCGCTTTTGGATATTTGTGTTCCCCTCACTTGTTCTTCAAGCGATAATAAGCCACCTTGGTTTACGAGGGAACTATCGAAATTGAAAAACACGAAGACAAGATCTTATAAAAAATCGGGAACTACTATAGATTTTTCTTCGTATTTAATAGCAAAATCTAATTTTATTTCTGCAGCTTGTTATAATAATTATCTTAATCGTTGTAGACTAAACTCTTCACGTGACCCTAAAAAGTTTCATAAATTTGTTAACTCTAAACGTAAGTCTTCTTGCTTGCCATCCTCAGTATACCTTGATAATACAAAAGCAAAGTTCTGATCTGGCAGTAGCCGATCTATTTGCTGAGTATTTTCAATCAGTAAGGGGGGTTCACAATGTCAGCTTAGCTTGGATTGAAGCTTTTAAAAATCTGAAATGTACGCTGATAGTTTACAATGTCAGCGTGAACAACATGTTCGAATTTCGAAATTGTAAAACAGCTGTATATGAGCTATGAACAGCTGATGTTTGTTTTATGTTTGTGTCAAAAATTTATAATGTGAATCAAAGTCGGAATCAGAAACGGAATTATTTTAATAATGGAGAAAAAACAAGCAATTTTATTAGTTTATAATTCCATGATGACGCATGCAGTTCTTGCTGCTGCTGCTGCTGTGGTAGAAGAGGAGAATTGTCAACATAAGCGCAATTCGAAGAGTGCATTCAGCTGATTCGAACTCAGCTAACAACATGTGAAATAGCGCAAAAATTATCGATTTGTTTTTTTATTTAACAATGATTTTATTGTTAAATATTCATTAATATGTACTTAAAATATATTAAATAGTGAATTCTGTTATCATTTACCTCAGTATTGAGTAAAATAGAGGTAAAAACTTTGGAGCTTTCAAGCACATGTTACTAATTTCGAAAATACGCCATCTATTGACAGCTTTTAAAACAAAATTTTCGAATAGCTTTTTTCCACTCCAAGCTGAGATGCAAGCGAAAGCGGTCACAGATTGAGAGTGTGTGGCAGACAGAAGCAAAACATTTTCCAATCTCACGCTGACATTGTAAACGCGCCTGTACACTCAATAAATTTATATAGTTGCAGTAATTCCTATCCTTTTCCAGTTCAATCGTCAAAATGCATATATATCCCAGTTATAACTGAGTGTACGCTTCTATGTGATCTAAACTCTATCAAACCTTGCTACAACTGAGTGTACGCTTCTAAGTGATCTTTACTCTATCAAACCTTTTTACTTGCCTGGTCCTTATGGAATGCCAGGTTCTATTCTTAGATACTGCGCGGATTCACTTTATAAACCCTTACATAAATTATTTAACTTGTCGATTGACTCATCTGTGTTTCCTGCTATATGGAAGGAATCTTTTATCATTCCACTCTATAAAAATTTTTCGGAGTCTAACGTTAAAAATTATAGGGGTATATCATATTAACAAGTTGTCTTTCGTTGGTAACGGTCGTGTTTTTGCGAGCTCTTAATTATTTATTGTTCTCTTGTGGTTGTGAACGGTGTTTTAATCTGTTTAGGCCTAATATCTCAATGTCCGGTTAAATTTTCGTTTAGCTAACTGCCGCATTATTTTGCTGGTGGAGTTAAAACAATTTTGTTTTCTCAAAGCCAAAATAACCTTTCATCGATAAGTAACTATCGCCTTAACAGCGTTGCCACATATATACACAGCGTTGCCATTTATAGCGAGCGGCTCAGCTGTTTTTTGTTTTTGTTTTGGTTGGTGACTGGCAAATTTTGCATATTTTAAATATATAAAATATAAAATTAAAATGAACACGTCTGAATGCAAACGGTTCCGTGGGAAAAACTTTTCGCTTTCTGAGGAGCATTTGTTGGTGGAACTAGTGGAGTCGCATCAGCATATTTTAGAGTGCAAGAAGAGCGACGCCGTTACGTGGAAGCAGAAGGACGAAGCCTGGCAGAAACTTGCTACTCAGTTCACTGCGCAAACTGGTGTTAGTCGTTCTTGGAAAGCCTTGAAGGACAAATATGAAAATTTAAAAAAAAAATCACGCAAAGAGTACGCGGACCAAAAGCGCGAAACTTATAGCACTTGCGGCGGCATAGCCAGCAATCACGCAGTTTCGTCGGTGTCCTAAAAAATTGGTGCGATGATTCAAGTTTCTGCCACTGGATTGGAAAATTTGGTTGATGATGATGGTACGTATTTATTTAAAATGTAATCTTGAAAAGTATTAAAATAATTTCTTAAATTTTAGCAATATTTATTAAAAAAAAATTAGATGCAAGCATGCTTGAAGTTATTGATGTAGATGTCGATGGGGCTAATGTCGTTCATGAAGCAGGTGGCAGTTCAGATCGACAAACGGAGGTCGGCAGCCCAGCATCATTTGCGTTCTGGAATCCAGCAAAGCTTAATCAAAAGAAGTTGGCGAAGCTAACTCTTTGCGGACAAAAGAAATCTCGAGTTATTTACTCTTGGCTCTGTTTCGTCAAATTGCGTCTCCGTTGCATGGATGTAAAAAACTCTGTTATGGGATGTCATTTTGCTTTAATAACAAAATAAATATACAATTCAAGGGACAGCTGTTTGCTTTATCGATGATTCTTATCGATATATCGTGACTTCAACGCGCTTTAAATTTTAACCGAGACCCATCCTTCCGGTTAGTTTGTTTCTCATATACTCCTAACCGAACATTGAGAGACTCAAATTCGACTAAACTTAGAATAAGTTGACTAACCGGACATTGAGATATTGGGCCTTAATCTGGTAAATAATTTTAGCAGTGATTGCAAATATACGTTGTATGTATTTACGTTTGCATAAAAGAGTTTGACGAGTTTATATTCACTTACTGCTACGTGCGCTAATCGCCGACTGCGAAGCGACAAACACCGAGCTGATCATAGGCTGCGACGCCAACGCTCACCACCATCAGTGGGGCAGCTCGGATATAAATGAACGGGGTGAGTTACTCTTTAATTATATCCTCACGACAAATCTGAATAAGTGTAATATAGGAAACGACCCAACCTTTATTACAAAGAATAGGGAAGAAGTCCTAGACTTAACGCTAGCCACAGCCTCCCTTCACCAGAGACTTACTAGCTGGAGAGTGCTAGTTGAGCACTCCTTCTCTGATCATAGGTATATCGATATAGCGTTCTCTCTTGATATCCCAAAGCCTAAATGGTGCAGAAACGTTAGACGTACGAACTGGACCACTTTCAAAAAATGTCTTACAAGACTCATTCCAGAGCATCCCCCAGCGGGACCCCCTTCCCTCGAGCACACAGAGCTGCTCACAAACAAGCTCACGGAGGCATGCAAGTCCGCCTTTAACATGTCATGCCCCCAGAGCAAACCAAGAGGGAAAGCCAAACCACCATGGTGGTCGCCACAAATAAGTGAACTTCGAAAAGTTTCGCGAAAGCTCTTTAACAAAGCAAGGTTCAGGGGAGACGACCAATCATGGAGTCTCTACAAAGCCAGCCTTACCTCCTATAAGAAGATACTTAGACAAGCTAAACGCTCCGCTTGGCAGAATTTCTGCTCCACAATCGAGAGTACCACAGAAGCCGCTAGGCTCAGGAAAGTTCTCTCGAGCACACATGCACCCGTGGGCTTCCTCAAAGGACCCAATGACTCATGGACAACGACCAGCCTTGAGTCACTGGAACTTTTGGTGGAAACCCACTTTCCCGGTTGCTCAGTTGCAGGTTTTCGACCCCCTATCCACAGAGAAATTCAGGAGCAAGTCTCCACCGACTTTTTCTCCAGGGATATCATCTCTTGGGCCATAAGTAGCTTCTCGCCCTACAAATCCCCTGGGCTGCATGGAATCATTCCAGCCCAACTGCAATATGCAGGGGATACTGCCATTAACTGGCTTCAGAAAATCTTTTCAGATATCCTGACGACCGGTTCGATCCCCAAGCCATGGCTCGTATCCAAGGTCGTCTTCATCCCGAAGGCTGGCAAAGCCTCACATACAACCCCAAAGGACTTTCGTCCAATCAGTCTTACATCCTTTCTACTAAAGACACTAGAAAGGGTGCTGAGTATACATATCAGAGATTCAATCAAGATCGATCACTTCTCTCAAGCACAACATGCTTACCAAAAAGGCAAATCTACTGAAACGGTGCTCCATGCGGTTATATCCACAGTAGAAAAGGCACTCCACTTCAAGGAGTACTGGCCTTTCTAGACATTGAGGGCGCTTTCAACAACGTCGTACCGGGCGCAATCACCGAGGCTTTGTCGGAGTTGGGGGTTGGACACCGCATTGTGGAACTGATTGATCAACTGCTTAAATGCAGAATCGTCACGACCATTTCCAGGGCCGTCAAGAGAGGCAACCCACAAGGAGGTGTTCTCTCCCCTCTCCTTTGGAATGTGGCTGTTAACAGCTTGCTGCGCTCCTTAGAGGGAGGGGGCTGTCGGTTGATAGCCTACGCGGAAGACGTCGCTATAGCCTTCTCGGGTAAATTCCCCCAAAGTTTGTGCGAGCGTATGACCACCGCACTTCGAACCCTGTCCTCATGGGCCACTTCAAAGGGACTTGGGCTAAACCCAGCCAAAACTGACTTAGTCCTTTTCACTAGGAAGTATAAGCTACCTCCCCTCAAACCACCAACCCTAAACGGGGTGGAACTCGCCTTCAGTAAATCCTCCAAATACTTAGGGCTCACTCTAGACAGCAAACTAGACTGGAATCTTAACACCGAAGAACGGGTTAAGAAGGCCTCAGTCGCTCTGTATACATGTAAGAAGTCCATCGGACTAAAATGGGGAATGGCACCCCACATCACGCTGTGGTTGTACACAGCCATCGTTCGGCCCATCCTACTGTACGGAGTGTCAGTATGGTGGCCAACGCTTTCTAAGAAAACATCAGTCCACAAGCTTGGAAAAGTACAGCGTGCCGCTGGACTGATCACAACAGGGGCCCTCAGAACGACCCCAACTGAGGCTCTTGACAATATACTAAATCTCCTACCAATTGACCAAATGGGGAAATTAGTAGGAACTCTCTCTGCCCTACGCATGAGGGAAACTAAGCAGTGGTCCGAGCAGAATTTCGGACACTCTAATATTCTAGTGGGTAACTTGCTTATCCCCTCTTACACGGACTATTGTTGTCCTCAGGAATTCCCCATAACTCCTTTCCACACACTTATCCCCCCAAGGGAAGGTTGGTGCTCAGGCACGCCAGGGCTGACCGACTCAGTAAGAATTTACACCGACGACTCTAAGCTAGACGACCGGGTAGGGAGAGGCGTCTTTTGCGAGGAGCTGTCTATCAACAAATCTTTCAACCTTCCTGATCACTGCAGCGTATTTCAAGCAGAAATCGCTGCCATACAGGAAGCACTTTCATGCATTTCCGAATGTGAATGCTCCGCAGACAGAATCTGCATTTTTTCCGATAGCCAGGCGGCTATCAAATCTCTACAAGCGATATCATCCAAATCGATATCCGTCACAAACTGCCGCAGATCTCTAAACGAGATGGCAGAGCAGTTCGAAATTCACCTCATTTGGGTGCCCGGTCACAAAGGCATCGAGGGCAACTGCAAAGCAGACGAGCTGGCAAGGCATGGTACTACCATGCCTCTCCTCACAGACAAGGAGGGCTGGGGTATTCCCATGGCCAGCTGTAGGCTTAGAGTTCGATCGCACTTCGAACTCGAAGCTAACAAAAGATGGCAGCTTACCATCGCCACGGGCAGGATTGCTAGGCAAACCTGGCCAACGCGCTGCAAAAAGCGCTCCTCAAACCTAATCCACCTAAGTAGATTAGGCTGTGCCGCCGTAATTAGAGCCATTACGGGACACTGGCTAGTGGGGACTCACGCAGCGAGACTTCTAGCCCCTTCCAACGATTTCTGCAGAAGCTGTCGGGACGAGGAGGAGGAGGAAACTGTTTCCCACCTTTTCTGCGACTGTCGGGCACTCTGCAAAAATAGAAATCGCTATCTAGGGTCCTTCTTTCTATCGGACCTCACTCAACTTGCGGATATTAAACCGAAAAATATCCTGTCTTTCATTCAAACCTCGGGCTGGGACCACGCCCTCAAAGGCGGTGCGACACGCTCATTGTCTAGGTAGACGGTTTCTGGATTAAGTCCAAACGCGGCACCACAACGGGCCAATACATGGCCTATGTGTGTGGGGGGCTATCTAAGCCTTCCACGACCGCTCTAACCTAACCTAACCTTATATTCACTTTGATTTGCAGTTGAACTGACACTGCTCTGCTTTAACATAAAGAAAACATACGTACATACATAC